>CM067501.1:20784270-21044270 GCA_034509495.1 Acestrorhynchus altus | reverse complement strand
GAGAATCCAGTGCCTCGTTGCCTTTACAGCTACTGTTTACATAAAAAGAAATGCCAAGTGTGAAGCAATGCAAATTCCTCCATGGATAACATACATCAACTCCAGTTGTGCTTTGTTCAATTATTTTTCATAAAAAATGCAGTTTAGGGGACTCTGAGTGGCTCAGTAACACTATGATCTGAGGATCACAGGCCGAATCCCAGGTCATGCTGCTTGTCATTGGCAGCCAGAGTCAGAGAGAACAAATTGGCCACGCTCTCTCTGGGTGGGTAGACAGCACTGTTAGCCGTTATGGTGGAACTGGGGATCCAGAGCTTTCCTACAAGGGCATTGGCTGTCCAGCAATAATGCAACATCAGCAGTTCAAAAAGACATTGTTGCTTTGCATGTTTCAGAGGAAGCATATGCTTGTCTTCACCCTCCTAGTGTTGGGAGGGTTGTATGTGATAGGGGATGGTCCTAACAAGGTGGGAGAGTCCGAACTCTTCCAAATTGGGGGGGAATTTTAATGTGTGAATAATCCATCCATCCATCCATCCATCCATCCATCCATCCATCCATCCATCCATCCATCCATCCATCCATCTTCTTCCGCTTTATCCGGGGCCGGGTCGCGGGGGCAGCAGTCTAAGCAGGGAAGCCCAGACTTCCCTCTCCCCCGACACCTCAGCCAGCTCCCCAGGAGGGACCCCGAGGCGTTCCCAGGCCAGCCGAGAGACATAGTCCCTCCAGCGTGTCCTGGGTCTACCCCGCGGTCTCCTCCCGGTAGGACGTGCCTGGAACACCCCCCCAGGGAGACGCCCAGGGGGCATCCGAAACAGATGCCCGAGCCACCTCAACTGGTTCCTCTCGATGTAGAGGAGCAGTGGCTCTACTCCGAGCTCCTCCCGGGTAGCCGAGGATCTCACCCTATCTCTAAGGGAGCGCCCGGCCACCCTGCGGAGGAAACTCATTTCGGCCGCTTGTATCCGCGATCTTGTCCTTTCGGTCATTACCCACAGTTCATGGCCATAGGTGAGGGTGGGAACGTAGACTGACCAGTAAATGGAGAGCTTCGCCTTTCGACTCAGCTCCTTCTTCACCACAACGGACCGGTACACCGACCGCATGACTGCGGCGGCAGCACCGATCCGTCTGTCAATCTCACGCTCCTTCTCACCCCCACTCGTGAACAAGACCCCGAGATACTTGAACTCCTCCACTTGAGGCAGGACAACTCCACCGATCTGGAGGGGGCACGCCACCCTTTTCCGGTCGAGAACCATGGCCTCAGATTTGGAGGTGCTGATTCGCATCCCAGCCGCTTCACACTCAGCTACGAACCGCTCCAATGCCTGCTGAAGGTCCTGGCCTGAAGAAGCCATCAGGACAACATCATCTGCAAAAAGCAGAGATGATATCCTGTGGTTCCCAAACTGGACCCCCTCCGGCCCCTGGCTGCGCCTAGAAATTCTGTCCATAAAGGTTATGAACAGAACCGGTGACAAAGGGCAGCCCTGCCGGAGTCCAACATGCACTGGGAACAGGCCCGATTTACTGCCGGCAATGCGCACCAGGCTCCTGCTCCGGTCGTACAAGGACCTGACAGCCCTTAACAGAGGGCCCCGGACCCCATATTCCCGGAGCACCCCCCACAGAGTACCCCGAGGGACACGGTCGAATGCCTTCTCCAAATCCACAAAACACATGTGGACTGGTTGGGCAAACTCCCATGAACCCTCAAGCACCCTCCGGAGGGTGTAGAGCTGGTCCAGTGTTCCGCGGCCAGGACGAAAACCACATTGTTCCTCCTGAATCCGAGGTTCGACTAACGGCCGAATTCGTCTCTCCAGTACCCTGGCGTAGACTTTCCCGGGGAGGCTGAGAAGAGTGATCCCCCTATAATTGGAACACACTCTCCGGTCCCCCTTTTTAAACAGGGGAACCACCACCCCGGTTTGCCACTCCAGGGGCACTGTCCCCGACCGCCACGCGATGCTGCAGAGGCGCGTCAGCCAGGACAGCCCAACAGCATCTAGAGACTTGAGATACTCTGGGCGGATCTCATCCACCCCCGGAGCCCCACCACTGAGGAGCTTACAGACCACCTCAGTGACTTCCGCCCGGGTGATGGGCGAGTCCTCCTCAGAGTCCTCAGCCTCACCTTCTACATTAGAAGACGTGATGGTGGGGTTAAGGAGGTCCTCGAAGTATTCCTTCCACCGCCCAACGATATCCCCGGACGAGGTCAGCAGCTCCCCGCCCGCACTGTAAACAGTGTCGGCAGGGTACTGCTTCCCCCTCCTGAGGCGCCGGACGGTTTGCCAGAATCGCTTCGGGGCCGACCGATAGCCCTTCTCCAGGGCCTCCCCGAACTCCTCCCAGCTCCTGGTTTTTGCCTCCTTGACCGCCCTAGCAGCAGCACGCTTAGCCTCTCGGTACCTGTCGGCTGCGTCGGAAGACCCAGAGGCCAACATGGCCCGATAGGTCATCTTCTTCAGCTTGACGGCATCCCTTACTTCCGGTGTCCACCACCGGGTTCGGGGATTGCCGCCACGGCAGGCACCAGTGACCTTGCGCCCGCAGCTCCGGACGGCCGCGTCAACAATGGAGGTTGAGAACCTGGTCCACTCAGACTCAATGTCCCCCGCCTCCCCAGGTAGCTGTGAGAAGCTCTCCCGGAGGTGGGAGTTGAAAGTTTCCCTGACAGGGGGCTCAGCCAGACGTTCCCAGCAGACCCGCAGGATACGTTTCGGCCTGCCAGGTCTCTCCTGCCTGCCCCTCCGCCAGTGGATCCAACTCACCACCAGGTAGTGATCGGTTGACAACTCTGCCCCTCTCTTCACCCGAGTGTCCAAGACATAGGGCCGGAGCTCAGATGAGACAATAACAAAGTCTATCATTGATCTCCGGCCTAGGGTGTCCTGGTGCCATGTGCACTTATGGACGCCCCTATGCTCGAACATGGTGTTCGTTATGGACAATCTGTAACTGGTGCAGAAGTCCAACAACAGAACTCCGCTCGGGTTCTGATCGGGGAGGCCGTTCCTCCCAATCACACCTCTCCAGGTATCACTGTCGTCGCCCACGTGGGCGTTGAAGTCCCCCAGCAGAACAACGGCGTCCCCAGTTGGGGCACTTTCCAGTACCCCCCCCAAGGACCCCAAGAAGGTCTGATACTCTGCACTGCCGTTCGGCCCGTAGGCACAAACTACAGTCAGAGTCCTCACTCCTACCCGAAGGCGCAGAGAGGCGACCCTCTCGTTCACTGGGGTAAACTCCAACACGATACGGCTGAGATGGGGAGCTATAAGCAAGCCCACACCAGCCCGGCGTCTCTCCCCCTGGGCAACTCCAGAGTAGTGGAGAGTCCAACCCTTCTCGAGGAGTTGGGTTCCAGAGCCCAAGCTGTGCGTGGAAGTGAGCCCGACTATCTCTAGCCGGTACCTCTCGACCTCCCGCACAAGCTCATTCTCCTTCCCCCCCAGCGAGGTGACGTTCCATGTCCCAACAGCTAGCCGCTGTGTCCAGGGATCGGGCCGCCGAGGACCCCGCCCTCGACCGCCACCCAATCCACAGAGCACCCGACCCCAATGGTTTCCTCTGTGGGTGGTGGGCCCACAGGAGGAATGACCCACGTTGCCTCTTCGGGCTGGGCCCGGCCGGGCCCCATGGGCAGAGACCCGGCCACCAGGCGCTCGCTCCCGAGCCCCGACCCCAGGCCTGGCTCCAGGGTGGGGCCCCGGTTGCGCCGTACCGGGCGACGTTGCGGGGCCTTTTTTCTGGTGTTTCATTGGGATTTTTTGAACTGCTCTTGGTCGGGCCCGTCACCTTGGACCTGTTTGCCATGGGAGACCCTGACAGGGGGTGAAAATTTAACCCCCGGGCAACATAGCTCCTCGGATCATCGGAATAATCCACTCATTTTAATTCAACTCTCTTTTCATCGTCACATTCAATACATCACATATTATTCCTCTGTAGTAATAAAGTAGAAGGGCCATTTCTGAATTTTGGGGGCCTGAACACCACACAAACAAATAGAACATAAAATAAGTACAAATAAATGTGGCTAACACACTGCCTGAAACAGTGATGAGCTGTTATGTAATCTCCAGCAGACTTAATCACAAGCAGGTTTCCAAGATGTTATGACACACTCATATCTATAATTTGGGGTCCCTAAGCATCATACTTCCTGAAGTGCCCAGATCCAAAACAATTTAACTATTAACCTCTGATTTACAGAAATAATATGAGCAACACACGGAATAAGGATGAAAAAAAAAAAAAGAGCCCAAGAGTGACAGTGGCAAAGAAAACCTTAGAGCTGGAGGAAGAAATGTTGGGAGGAATCATACTAACAAGGGGGAACCATTCGCCTCATATAGTTGATAAGGGGACACTGGACCAGCACGTGTCTGCTGTAATGCTCACGTGTACTGGAGTTGATTTCAGTGATGGCAGGTGGGCAACTAGTCCAAGCAGTGGTTTACTAAAAAAAAAAAAAATACTTGGTGGTGCAGTGGATAGCGCTGTTGCCTAACAGCATGAAGGACCTGGGTTTGATCCCCGGGTGGGGTGACCTGGGAAGTTTCTGTGTGGAGTTTGCATGTTCTCCCTGTGTTTGCGTGGGTTTCCTCCGGGTACTCCGGTTTTCCCCAAAGACATGCATGATAGGTGAATTGGTGACTCTAAACTGGCTGCATATGTGTGTGCCCTACGATAGATTAGCGCCCTGTCCAGGGTTGTTTCCCGCCCTTGCGCTCAGAGTTGCCGGCTGGGCACCGGCTCACCTGTGACCCTGTTCAGGAATAAGCGGTTCAGAAAATGAATGAATGAATGACTTCTGAGGTCTCATGTGGCTTAAAAGCACTAGACAACTGCTTATACCAGCTTATAAATACCTAAAACGACCTCTGTGATGAATAAGGTGAAAATAAACTGAAGGTAATTACAAAAAAGGAAAGATAAATGAAGATGGACGCATATCCTCTACAGACAGCACATCTGCACATTTCATGCACCATGAAAACAAAGGTTATGCTGCATTTTATGGTGTTTTATTTTTTCCAGTCAGTTAAATTCAGCATGCAAAGAGAATCTGTGCTGTGTATGTATAGAGAAAACGTCAGTTTGTTTTCTGTAGAGGATTTATTGCATTGTTTTCACCTGAATGTCATTTGAACAAGAATCCCCCAACGTTTGCAATAAACATTTGATGGAGGGATACAATAGTAAAGTTCAGCTTTAATTACCATCACTTTTTTTACAATGTCACATGCTCAAATGTTATTGCACAACTGACTGATAAGCAGTTGGTCAAATGAGACCTGGTCCCTCATTTATTTCATGACAAAATAAAGACATGGTCTGGAGTTGATTGCACTGATATGAGGTATTGATACAAAGCAATCATAGAGATTGTATTAACATATGGAGTGGCCAGATCAATAATTTGGTGCAGCGGCCAAAACCCAGAAAACTACAGGGAACAGAAGAAAAGAAGATGATTATCTTCCTTTGAAAAAAGCCCTTCACCGCATCTAGTCAAGTGAACACTCATGAGGAGGATGACATGACTTTCTCGAATGAACACATGAATGTAAATATAGAGCATTTACTTCAAGAAACAAAATACTGGTAACACTCAAGAAGAGAAGGATCAGATTATGATTATAATATCATGGTAAAATGGATTCAGTCATCTGTCCTCCACCCAGTTCAGCATTTTTAATTACTGAAACAAGCAGCAACTGCAAAGCATCTGAAGGACAGAAAATCCCCATTTGGTGATGGCCATGGTTTCCAGACTTCATGCAGCCATTGAGTGCAAAGGATTTGCATCTATCTATCTATCTATCTATCTATCTATCTATCTATCTATCTATCTATCTATCTATCTATCTATCTATCTATCTATCTATCTATCTATCTATCTATCTATCTATCTATCTCCTGTTAGCAAACTTGTTCACTTGTCTAGTTACTTTCACACCTTTGAAAAGGAAGAAACGATGTAAGAAAGGATTACAATTCCTAGAATGGTAAATGGAATATATTATGCATAATAACTATGATTTATTATTACTGTTATTATTAACTGCTTGAATCTAATCAAACTCTACTCTTCAGTCAAACATTGATGGCTTCATTTCAAATTCATTACAGTGGTGTTCAGAGGCAAAATTATGATCGAAATATTATGAGCCTTATTTAATTTATTGTCCACATCTGCCGCCTCAACGTCCAGTTCTGCTCACTGAAAAAGAGAAGGTCATATGTACAGTATTACATATATTTTTCATAGATTTTCCTTTTAGTCTACACAAGGCTCCAGTCCTTACATGGGATTTTGACTCTTGGCAGTCAGTGTTTGTGGTGCTTTCCTTGTTCTTCAGTTCAACACTGTGGTCACTCTGTATTTTGTGCGAGCTTCTCTTTCTCGGATTTTGAACAGTGCGCCGGTTTGATGGTGGTGTTTAACGATTGATAGTATTTTTATTTGTTTTGCTGATTTATTTCAGTTATAAATATGTCAGTCAGTTTGAGGCTACAGAAATATATAGTTTCTTCGGCTTTCCTTCTGGCAGAGGAAAAAGGGTTTAAGGTTGCATGGTGTGTGTGTGTGTGTTGGAGTGAGAATGTGGAGGCTGGCCTCCCCCTGTGTGAGAAGGCCATGGGCAGTTTTTGGTGTGGGTGTTGAGGTTGTGTGTCTGTTAAAGAGAGCAGCAGGCTTTCTCCTTACAAACTGGGGGGGTTGTTGATTAATCATCAGGACCTGGGTGGAGGTGCTAATGAGTTTGTACAGGGATTTATATTAGTGCACTTTAATAGAAGCTTTGACATTTACTGTGTGTGTGTGTGTGTGTGTGTGTGTGTGTGTGTGTGTTGTACAGAGTGAATAATACTTGAAATTTGTGTGGGTTTATGGACCAAAAGCAGTCATAATTCATTTTATATGACCATTTTCTAAGCTCTTGTTATTGCTTACAATTAAACAGGTTGTTTTTTTTTACTGTGGTTTTAAGACCTTAAAGATAAATGTACACAACCTTCCTGATGCAAACAGTGGTAGCCCTGTTAACACTCCTTATAACTTTAAAGTGAGCTGCATACACTCTCAGCACACTATTTTATGAAGGCCTGTACTTATTCATGCGATTAACTGATCAGCCAATCAGCCAATCAGGTGGCAGCAACAGCTTCAGAAAAAAATACAAATCAATCATTAAAATGGTTTGATTCAAGCTGACAAAGTCTATGGTGACACAAATAACTGGTCAGAAAATATTTCAGCAGAAAAGCATCTGAGACCACACAACCTTCATCCAATCGTGTAGGGGGTGGGGCAACTAGACAACGTCGAGTTGCATTCCTCAACCAGCCTGGTGGACGTGGTGTAATAGTGTGGGGAATATTTCCTTGCACATGTCCAGTTAATCATTTCCTAATTGCCACAGAATATAGGAGACTATATGAGTATTGTTGCTGACCATGTGCATCCCTTAATGGCCACAGTTTACCATCTTCTAACAGTTACATTCAATGTCACAAAGTAAAACTCATCTCAAATTCTTTTAATGAACACAAGTTCTGTGTTCTTCAGAGGCCATCCCAGTCACTAGGTCTAAATGCAGAAGAAGACTTTGGAGGTGCGCTGAAAAAATCTGTGGAATTGCGATACAGCTGTCAACATGAACCAGAACCTCAAAGGAATGCATACAACATCTTGTGGAATCTGTGCCAGTAGACTGTGACTGTTGTAAGAGTGAAAGGAGGCTTTACCCAGTATGAATCTAGTATTCCTTAAAGGTGCTTTGTTGTTATTCTATGATGACATAAAACAAAACCGAGCTTAGTTTTCTCACGAACCTGGGAGTGAATTGTATGTTTTGCAACTTTAACAGGGTTAACATTTATATATGATGTCAGACTTTGTAATTTAACAGAGCCCCTATTCCAAGATCCATAATTCAAGACTTTAACCCAAAAGCAATTAGCAATGTCTGCTGATTCACATTAGCTAAGGACATTTTCTGAATGGGGAGCAAATTTGTAATGAAGAAGATCATGTAATAAATGTAAATGAAGTGTTCTGTAATTGGCTGATCTTCAGAAACAGCTTCCTCAGTGACAGCAGGCCTGTGAACACTGACATTGTAGAACTACAGTTTTAGAAGGGGGTGGTGTTCAAGGGTATTTTAGAAAGGCAACGGTTCTTTTTAGAACTATGAAAACTCAAAGGACCATTTGAACACATTATGTACTTTGCGTGTTTAAATGGTTCATTAAATATAATAAAAACAACTTTTCAATTCTATATTGAATCTGAGCGTAACATAACAATAAAACCTGTTAATGGACATGGTCAATGTATGTTATTATTATTTACATTTACATTTATGGCATTTAGCAGACGCCCTTATCCAGAGCGACTTACAAAAGGGCTTTGCTGTTCACTCAGAATATCCTTAGCTAGTAGACGAGGCTGGAATCTAGAGAGTCCTCACGCTTAGATCCTGTTAAAAACAAATGTCTTTATGGAGTTAAATACTCCTGTAACAGATGAGTCTTCAGTCTGCGTCTTCAATGTTAGACACTGAATGCTAATATGAATATGACATTACATCCCAACATTACATCTCATTGGAGGAAACTGCACAGATGATTTATATTCTCGTATCAGCCATCAAATCCCTTACAAATTACATTACAAAACTGCCACTGATAAAAATAATCCATCTTGATTAGTGATTCTAATTACTATAAAAGAACAGTATTGTTATGATCTTCTTTCTTTTGCACTAAAACAGGGATATCATATGTCTGTAATTCACAGAAACGCTTTTGTTATTGAAGCTTCTAACCAAAAAGATCCTAATGACTACAGCCAAGCATCTGCCCTCAAATCAATAAACTTGTATAACTGTGGGTATGTTTCTTCAGTGCCCCATGACTAAATGACTTAATGGATCAGGTCTGCAGGTGGAAGTGATTAAGTACCTCATCTCTCTCTCTCTCTCTCTCTCTCTCTCTCTCTCTCTCTCATTCTCTCTCTCTCTCTCTCTCTCAAAAAAATAGTATCTGTGTATGTCAGTTGTTGTATGTGCCTACTATTGTCCCAAATAAAACCTTTAATACAAACAAAAAAAATAAATAGTATCACATATGTCATTTGAATTTGGTCATTTTCTTTACACTGTAACAAAAATGATGAAATGTGCCAAAATTACCCAGAATAAAAGATTTCCATAAATGTTTTTGTTTTTTTGCTTGTTGTGTTTTTTTAGTTAAGATGTTTTTTTGACAGTGACAACATACTCATTTCCAATCAACTCACCCAAGCAGTTAATTCATTCCATTTGGGGCGTTTCAGACATTGCAAAAGCCTGTTGATAAATTGGGAAATCTTTATGTTAAAGTGTTCACTGTGTCATGGTTCATGTTCTGGTAGATAGCTGGTGGTTGGTTTTGTTAAAATGATTACTAATGTTGAAAACACTCGCGCTGCTGGAAACGTGCAAAGACCGAATGTAAGATATTCCCACCTGCCCATAGTAACAGCAGTAATAGCATTCAGTGCTTCAACTGGCTGAGTCTCATTGCTATTCAGCAGGAGGGGTGACATTGATCCCCCCCGCGCTCTTCCATCCCTCTTTCTGACAGAGGCAACCTGATTGTTCATAAAAATGGAAATTGAGCCTAGCTCTCCTACACAACACTGAGCTGGCTGGGGGGGTGCAGAGATAGAGAGGGACTCAGAGAGACAGAATAATTAGCAGCCAACCAGAACACAACCAAACTTTCAGCACACAAACAAATGTTTGGATGCTTTTTTAATAGAGTTCTTTTGTAGTTTTGGCTCTATGCTGCATGTCTATGCAATTAGAACTTTGGGCACTTTGGTAAATGTTGAAGTCTTCCAAAAAACAAAAAGATTTTTATAACATTTGTTTCTATAAATATGATGTCCATGATCTCACAGCTTGCTGCAAACAAACAGATAAAATGAAAGCAGGAGCAAGTTCTAACAGTCTGGTAGAAAAAAAGAAAAGAACAAAAAACAAGAAATGAGTGTTAGTGGTTTTTTTTTGTTTTTTTTTTAAGAAAATCTGTATAAAAGGAGATAATGACAATTACAGTTTTTTTTCCAGTGGGAGTGATCCCAGTCTTTCTCAGCTTCCCACAAAAAACAAAAAAACAACACAAAAAACAAAACACATAAAAGAAATGAAATATTTTAAACGCTTAATTCAGAATTAGAATCACAGACACACAAAAAGATATGTATATACACCAAATCAACCATAAAATTATGGTCATGTTTCTACATTCACTGCACATTTTATTGCTTCCATTAACCCTGGAGCACTTTGTAGTTCTATAATTATAGACAGTAGCCCATCTGTTTCTCTGCATACTTTGTTAGCCTACTTTTATCCTGATATTCAATGGTCAGGACCTTACAGGACCACCACAAGTGTGTGACGGCCTCAGCACACAGTGACACTAACATTGGTTGTGTTGTGTTAGTGTGTGTTGCGCTGGTATGAGTGGATCAGACACAGCTGTGCTGCTGTTTTTCTTTTGTTTTTGTTTTTTTGGTGAGGAGGCAGGAAAGGTATTCGTCATCAAATGTGACCTTGCATGAAGGTTTTTTTTTTATATTTTTGTTGCTGCACAGTAGAATAGTGCAACACCAGTGTCAAAAATGAGAAAACCAAAAATACAGCCAAACAACAACAACAACAACTGGTGAAAACCAAGACATGGAAATGTTTTGTGTGCGATAAATAAATAAATAAATAAATAAATAAATAAATAAATAAATAAATAAATAAAACAGGTGTCATAGGTAAGATTTACAGTAAGCTGATCTATGATTGGTCCACATATGACAGTACATATGTCTATGATGTTATTACCCACTGCATTCTGGGAGTCCTCATGCTGTCACAGGTAGGGCACTCCTGTTAGTCTGACTTGTACAAAACATTTTTGCATCAAAATCCTATAAGCGGTTCACCAGACCTCCAGACTTCAACTTGACCTCCACCATTTATGCTCAATGTAGTTTCTTAATAACGTTATGAACCGAGGAAATGCCAAAATGAAAATAACTTTTCCTGCTTCATGAGCATCAAGCATGAGCAGCTGCTTAGAGGAGATCACCACTGCTGATGGTTTGTACAAAGTTTCAGGAGTCTTTATAAAGCTGTGACATTTGCATCACCACCCATTGCCCAATGATGACTGTGATAAAGCCAAAGCCCTAACAAGCCAATTGAGAGCTCATACGTATCTCTTTGGCTGCCCAAACCTTTGCACGATACTGCTTTTAACAAAGACCCTTGTTGTTAGGCTGCATTTGATATGACTATTTGGATACCCTACATTCTTTATCTCTTAAGATAAATGCTAGTACAACAAGCCTATCCAATAAATATCAATTAAACAGGCCTATTGGAATTGGAAGAATTGGCACTGGCACTACTTTTGTAGCAACTTTGCCTATGATGTGCAGTAATATATGTAATAAAACAATATAATGTTATAGAATATGTTCACAAAGAAAATTTCAGAATTGTCATGTTGAACACAGGGATTTTCCCACAAAATCTCATTAATAGCAAAACTACTGTGTTCCCTGGCCAAACAGCTGTGATGCAGACCCCCAGAGTGACAGACTCATCTCTGCCATGACTCAAAGTGAGATCTTAACACTCCATGCAGAGCCTGGGGAAGACTGGCCAGTTCATGTGCATTCCAATCTGCTTATATCAGGCTCTATACGGTTAAAAATCCTTCTGCTGGACCGAGGAGCAGGGAATGTGGTGGACGGAATAACTCATGTGTGTGGGGGGGATGGGTGGTGAATCACTTTTGGACGTCATACACATGGTAGACACTCTGCATTGGCGTCATTAGACATAATTGAAACCTGAGCAGATAATCATGGTGAATTGTGTTTATTCTGGCCAGAGTTTATTAGGACACTGATTTTTGATTGTTCGTACAAACTAATGGTGTGGGTTCTCCGTGAGTGGGATTCTACATAAAGGAGTGTGGAAAAAAATGTACATAATTCTATCAGTGATGCTTGTGCAAATTCCCAGCAATGAAAACGATTTTAAAAATGATTTTCATCAGAACCACTATGTGAGAGATGACATTTTTGTGATTTATGGATATTTCCATTTAGAAAGACTACAGTATCTCTCTCTAGGCTTCTCCTCAATGCCACTATACCTCTTCACCATGCTGTTTGTGTTTGTTGTAAGAGATAATAATGGGAAATCTTTCATATTTAACATGTACGTGAAAGAGCAGTTTAGACTGTTGTTTGCAAAACCCACCAGAAACCGATTCCCCTTCACACACTCCTGCATCATACAGCAGTATGTGTGCAAAGAAGCAGTTTGTGGAAGGAAGATGAAAGTAGGCACAACACAAGTACTCTTTTCTGCCCTCTCCATATCAGCACCTGGCCAATTCATAGTAATACTATATTAACTACACCTCATGAGCCTCACCTTGTTTGGTTTTCTCACAAGTCTAGTACAAACTGCAAGAAAACCACAAATGATCATGTTAATTTCATCATATCTATAATATATTATATGTTGTGTCTCCATTTTGTGACGGTTTTGAGTAAATAAATGCATGTTGTGATGAACTATTTATAAATTAAGTGTACGTAGATGGATAAAGGGTAAGCTGTTGCGAGAACCATAAAACACTGAACATTGTGGATTTTTTTCCTGGTTGCTATCAGCTCAGACTTCTGTGTTTACGTCCTAATCTCACTGATCAGTGCAACACCTCTGCCTGCCCCTCATTTCTCACCCAGCACTCCAAGCGAACAACAGTCTTTTGCTCTCTCCATGCATGCTCTCATTTAAAATGACTTTATCAATACTGTTAATTTCACTGCTCAACACGTTCTCTATAGCTAGATTTCATGACACATGGTTAACTGCTGTCTGGTAAGTTTATGGACGCTGCCTGACATAAAGATAAATCTCTGCCATGAGTTGTATTCATTAGTGTATCAAAATAAAGATAAATAAATCAGTAGAATGACAGCTGCTACAGGGTTTATAAACTATGCTATCAACTGTCATGAAAGACCCAAGCAGACAGTACAAAATAACATCATGTCTTGTTGTTGAAATAAGTAATTTAAAGCATCCATTCCTCCATCCATCCATCCATCCATCCATCCATCCATCCATCCATCCATCCATCCATCCATCCATCCATCTTCCATACACTTCTGGTCAGGGCTGCAGCTGGTCTACAGTCTGCACGGAATCATTAGGCACAAGTCAGCCCTCTGGACAGGGCTAATTTGAAGAATTTGCATTATGGTCTTAAACATGCAGTTATCAGAGCAAAATTAGCAGGGGGACAATATTTCTGTACTGGGCAAGCACATTAACACTTCAGAAAACCAATAACAACTATTCTTTTCATAAACATCAGTTCAAATGCAAGCCGCTCTTAGGGATCTGTGATTCTCCATTTTGATTAATGAACTAAAAGAAACTTTAGAATGAAAAGTTACACTTTCGTAGATGTTTTTAAGGGTTGAGTTTTTTTGTTATCTGTGAGAAACAACTTTGAACTTTGAACTTTTTAACTTTTTAACTATTGAACTATTTTAGCTCTTAATTTACTTTTTATTTGTTCTTCTGCACCTATGTCACACCCACCCTCAGTCCAAAATCAGAAGGCACTGCAAATGAGGAACAGACACAAAAACACAATATAAGCAATCAATTAAGTGAACACACTTTGTGTGAAACAAAGTTTGTGACCTTTGCACACTTACAAGCTCACATACTCTCTGCAGTTTCATTCTGTCTGTTTTGTAACCTCTACAACTACAGGTGATGAAAGGATGCGCTTTTATGAAGATTCCTTTTAAAATAATTCCATGGTCCCATAGGACCCACCTATTATCAGTCCAGTCTCAACCCCATTCTCAGTCCAGTTCACCCAGCTGCCATGTCTGCTACATGCAGAATAAAGTCCATATAATGTATGTTTGTTAAACAGACTACATTATATTCTTCACTGAAACCAGGTGAACATTGTCTCTGCAAGAAATTGTCTTTTCTATGTTCCACTTATAGGCCTTTTTCCACCAAAAAAGAACTCCTCGGTTCTTGAACCTGTTTTTTTCAATATAAGAACATTGGTTTTTTTTAGTGAACCAGCTTGCATTTCCACCAGTGTTAGTGGAACCCAAGATACATCACGGAAAACATCATCAGGAGAGGGTGTTGCACAGAGTCAGTAAATGTAAGTGGGAAGATGGCGGAGGGTGTAGACCACCTGCAAGCATATGTGTTGTTACAGATGTTTGTTTTACTCCAAAATCAAACATGGATCAAATATGGATACACTTTTGGTGATAAGGAGACATAGGACACGATAATGTGCAGAACGAACGTGATGACATTGCTCCTTGTTCCTGAACTAGACACACCCACAGCAGTTTGAGTTGAAAAACCTACTGATCTTTGTTCCTGCTGCAAACAAGCTTTTCAGGTTTCAGAATCTATTTTTTAGTGGTTGAAATGCACCAAATGGTTCAAAATTAGGTTCACAAACTGGAATGGAACCCATTCCACATTGTTTTTTTTCAAAGCAACTGAACAACTGTTTCTTGATGTGAAAGGCTTTACAGAATACTTTTGTAAGTGGTGGTTGCTCACTCAGAAAAGTTTAAACCCAGAGCATCTTGGTGGTAGACTGATACTCTACCAACTCTACCAACAACACTGTTGTCAATGTGAAAAATTCTGACAATTTGTGCTTCTGAGTATGTTGCAGACAATAACAGTCAATAAATTCATTTTGAAAGCCAAATGATATCACAATGTTTTTAGTTTTGACTGAAAGGACTGATGTATGTGATCTAAGTAGGGAGACTGAGAGAGCCTGATCAGCCTTTCTCCCCTAGGAGAAGCTGATCTGAAGATCTCGGGGCTCTCACCAGCATCAAATGTGGGTTTTTCTCAGTATTCTTTGAAGGTATTGTAACCTTGGAGCACATGTAGTTCAACTGCAGGTTAAACAAACAGAATAACAAGGGTTACATACTGCATAGAGACATTGATAACAATGTCCCTGAAGGAAGGTGTCTACCAAACAGGAGAAACATGTGAATGCTCTATGCACGTGAATGGTCAAGACACATGTGCACACATTTTCTTTAACATTGAGAACACTGCTTAGGCAGCACACACACCATGTCAGACTGCATACTTTAATATCCATTTAATACTGTATCAGGTGTTCTGAGATGCTGCAGGGACTCAAGTCTGGATCTGTTCAACTCCAGCTGGGTCACCTGAGGCAGGGTGTCTGGTGTTGCGAGACCTCAAACTGGGTGACAAACAAGAAAGACAGGAAACAACTACAGTGTCAGTGACAGCACAGAAAGATGACATCTGAGGCAGGAAGGGTTAGCAGCCAGACCTGCATCTCCTGTGAGGAAGACAAGACTGGCCTTCCCAGGAAGGTTCAAGACATGGTTATACCAACATGGCATTGTGCCCTGCATCTTCTGGCTGCCGTTGGTGTATGAGGTGACCATGTCTACTGTAGAGGAGAGAGAGATCAGCTCCTACCGATTGCTGAGCCTGCCATAAAGTCTTACTAGTGAAGCACAGTAAAGAAAGAGCAACAAACTTCATCTCCCCTTAAGCAGCCTGGAGGAGGAATTCTCCTGCACAAGAGAGGCACTAGTCTATCAAGTATCCAGTGACTCCAGAATTGCATTTGCAGGCATTATGGTAAGGACTGGCAGGACATTCAGAGTGCAAGAGGGTCTGGATCTGGTGGAATCCAGATTAAGGCACAGGGCTGTGTTGGGCACGGTGGCCATCAGAGGAGCAGGGCTGGGGATCATTGCTCAACCGTGCTATGACCTTGCAAGATAAGGACGCCATGAAGACAGTGGCTGATACCATCTCCACTGCAGTGGTCAACAACAAACACACCTACAGCCAAAGGATAATACACTTCATGAAAGCTGGAGAGAAACCATGAGAACAGCCAACATCAGCAGCCAGCCTACTCTCGTCTGCATCAGACTGGGAACCATAAGTTGACTTGGGCAGGCAGTTAAACTTCCCAGAGTACATAACCCAACCTCTTTGATACCAGACATGGTACGGACATCTGTCTCTTCTAAGTAAGTCTTCCTATTAGAATTAACGTTCCCTTTGGAGGACTGCATGGAAGAGGCCAATAAGTGCAAGCAGCTCAAATACCATGAACTTGTAGAGGAATGCCTGGGGAAAGGCTGGAAAGCCCACAGCTTTGCGGTCCGCTCCCTATGCAAGACCTTTACCCTCCAGTTGCAAAAAGGAGAGCCACTAAGTCCACCACAGAGGCAGAGACAGAGAGTCTTTAGGTGGATTCGGATTAAAGGGGCAGAAACGTGGGCCAATACTGCTGAGACTCAAATCGGGGTCTGATCAGCCCCAGCTGGGTCACCTGAAGGATGGTGTCTGATGTTATGAGAACCGAAAAATCTGAGGATCTTCTGAGGAAACATCACTGATGATGACTCCCAGCACATCCATAGATGTATCTACATACCTCTCTAATCTTTCGTATGTTTACATACTGTTTCTGCTATTCACAGCTTCTTTTTATAACTCAATTCTATTGTACTTACATTTAATTTCATTGCCCTCAATCACTCCTATACCACTTATCATACACCATATGTCAAAATGTTTGTGTACAACCCTTCTGACGAATGCTTTCAGCTTTGCCCCAAATGCTGACACAAATCATTCTTTTCAGGGACTAGACTGATTGTCAACTCACTGTAGAGAAGTACTGACAATAGAGTAGGACTTTCTGAAACAGAAATATTGACACCATGCCTAATGCCAGGCGTGGGGTAAAGTGGTATAAAACCCCCAAGCAGTGAGCTGTGGAGCAGTGGAGCACACTGATGGCTCTCCACCCAATGCTTCTGGAATGAGTTGGGGAGCGCTGATCTTCCAAAATCCTGACCTCACTAATCCTCTTGCCACTGAATACAACTAAATCCTCACAGCACTAAAACTCTAGTAGAAAGCCTCAGGGAGGAACATACTCAACCAAAGGCAGGATAAATTATTTTTAGTGCCCTTGATTTCAGATGAAACAATTATTGAGAAGGTGTCCCAATACTGGCATGTCAATAATCTTTATTTAAAAAAGCACTGTAATATAATACAGGACCCAGGCCTTGCCCCCAGAGCCTTTAAAATGTAGACCATATTTTTTAAACCACTTACATGTTTCTATAAGTGAAGGGCCCAGTACCTCGTGAACATGGCTTGTGACTCACTGTTACCTTGTGGGTTCTATTGTGTGAAATTGTGATACAGTAACGGATCCACAATTGTTTTTATTTCTTTTTTATACCATTGTTGGATGAGGGATGTTGGGTTGTTGTTATGGTAGCGATGTTGGCATGCTAGTGCCCGAGGTTGCAGTGCGGACAAGGCCTGTACATGTATTTCATCAAAGGGAGTGTACTATCAATGGTGACATTGACACAACATGCTATTGTTATGGACTCACACCTTAATGCCACAGTATGTCTTTGCACCACTTCAAAAATGTGATTTTGACATCTTATTGTGTAAATGTTAAGCTCTGCAATCTCCACCAAAATGTAGCCTGTATTTTCAGCTCAATTTTATAACACATCTAGTGGTTTAGCACTGGCTTTGATTGGTATATCAGATGTTGCTGTGAACAGTTTTACATCTACTTTTATGACAGTAACTAAAAATTTGATTCTCTTGCATATGGTAGTAACCAACACTCACCCAATAAACCTGATTTAACAACAACCCTCTGTCCGTCTTAAAGATGTACATTTTGACTATCGCATTGACAGTGTGAGTGTGTGTGTGTGTGTGTGTGTGTGTGTGTGTGTGTGTGTGTGTGTGTTTGCCACCTCTCTGCAGGGATTCAGGGTTTGTCTGAAATAAACCTATAGATAGATTCATTACACACAGAATGTTCTATTTCAAGTGCTAATTTCATATAATGTTGATGATTATGGCCTACAGCCAATGGAAAGGTCTCAGAAAATTAGAATATTGTGACAAAGTTCAATACTGTAAAGTCATGGTGTCACACTCTAATCAGCTAAATGAAACAAAACACCTGCAAATCCTTTAAATTGTCCCTCAGTCTGGTTCAGTATGCTATGCAATCATGGAGAAGACTGCTGACTTGATAGTTGTCCAGAAGCCAGTCATTGAACCCACCATGAGAATGGCTGTTCCCTGAGAGCTGTATGCAAAAATAAAAATGGAAAGTGGAGAGGAAGGAAAAAAAAGTGTGGTAAAAAAGTGCACAAACAAAAGGGAAAAGCTACAAGAAACCTAAATTGGTTGTGAAGAAAAGGCAATTCTAGGACATGGAGGAGATTCACAAGGAGTGGTCTGTTGCTGGTGTCTGTGGTTCAAGAGCCTGATGTATCCAGTAGACATAAGCAAACTGTCGCATCCCTTGTGTCAAGCTTCACTCATGACCCAGAGACAACATCAGAAAAATCTCACCTGGCTCAAGGAGAAAAAGGACTGGAATGTTGCTCAGTTGCTTACTTCAGTTGTTTTCAGATGAAAGTAAATTTTGCATTCCATTTGGAAATCAAGTTCCACAGAGTCAGGAGGAAGACTGGAGAAGCACACAATCCAAGTGGCTTGTGTGAAAGTTTCACAATGGTTTGAGAAGCCATGTCATCGCCGCGTGTTGGGCCACTGTGTTATATCAAGTCCAAAGCAGTGGAGCCATCAACCGGGACATTTAAGAGGTCTTCATGCTTCCCTTTGCTGACAAGCTTTATGGCAATGCAGATATAATTTTCCAGCAAGACATGGCACCTGGCCCAAACTACCAAAAGTACCAATACCTAGTTTAATAACCACAGTATCACTGTGCTTCATTGGTCAACAAACACACCCGACCTAAACTCAATAGAGAATCTATAGCGTATTGTCAAGAGGAAGATGACAGACACAGGACCCAACAATGCAGAGCTGAAGGCTGATTGTTTCCATGCTACACTGCATTAATGCAGTAATTCATGCAAAAGGAGCCTCGACCAAGTAATGAGTATCGTGATACTGCGCTAACACGCTTATTAGGCCACTATTTAAGTATTAATACTTATGATTTAACTTTAAATTGGTCTTATACATTATTCTAATTTTCAAAGATGCCATGAGCCATGAGCACAGCCAAAACCAGCAGCCAACTCTGATCAGCAGCATCACACACATCAGCATACACACACACACACACATTAGGGATAATAGTGGTTTATTTATTTATATATATATATATATATATATATATATATATATATATATATATATATATATATATATATATATAAATAAATAAAATATTCTAATTTTCTGAGATACTGACTTCTGGGTGGTTATTATCTCAAAAGCTGAGTTTCATGGGCTTCATGAACTATTCCCTCATTAATCCATCATCAGTTCAGCAGGTAAAATGTCCTCCAGTTGATTCCAGGTGTGGTATTTGTGTTTGGAAACTGGAGCTGTGAACCCAGAATATGCGACTAAAGGAACTCTCCATGGAAGGCAAAAACACTGGTCATCATTACATTTCTTTGCTGTCAAATGCTGAACAAAAGAAGAAAGCCATTGGAGAGATAAATGTTAGGATTGGCCAGATCAACAGTTACATTCTGGGAAAAAAGAGCATACTGGTGAGCTCGGGAAGACATGGAAAACAACAAAAGAAAGATCGCAGAATCCTTTCCAATCCTTACAGAGGGTTCACCTCGAGGTGCAAACCATTAATCAGCCTCATAAATAGAAAGGCCAGATTAGACTTTGCCAAAAAAAAAAAAAAAAAAAAAATTCTAAAAAAGCCAGCCCAGTTCTGCATTCTTTGGACAGATGAAATTAAAATCAACCTGTACCAGAATGATGGGAAGAACACATTATGGAGAAGGCTTGAAATTTCTCATGATCTAAAGTACACTGCATCATCTGTAAAACATTGTGGAAGCAGTGTGAAGGCATAGGCGCGCATGGCCTCCTGGGTCACTAATGTTTGTTGATGTGACAGAAGACAGAAGCAGCGTACAGGGATATACTCAGATTCATCCAAGGTTGATTGGATGCTGCATCCAAGTACAGATGGACAAGGATCCAAAACATACTGCGAAAGCAACCCAGGAGCAAAGAAGTGGAATATTCTGCAATGACCATGTGAATCACTAAATCTCAGTCTGATCAAGCACAAATTTCACATGCATAAGACCAAACTTAAGACCCACAAACAAACAACAACTGAAGACCACGGCAGTAAAGGCCTGGCAAAGCATCAGAAAGGAGGAAACCCAGCATCTAGTGATGTTCATGGGTTCCAGACATAAGGATTCTTAACAAAGTTTCACAAATTAACATTTTATTTATGATAGTATTTATGTCTCCAATTACTTCTGAGCTGCTGAAATGACTTTGTAAATGGTTGCAGTTCCTAAATGTCACATAGGATCTTTTTGTTCAATCCCTTGATATAAACCCGAAACTCTCCCCTTCAATTGCATCTCAGTTTTTCATTTCAGATCCACTGTGGTGTCATGCAGAGCCCAAATCATGAAGGCTGTGTCACTGTCCAAATATTTATGGCGCAAACTGTATATCCCATCCCTTGATAGGTGCCACTGTAACAAGATAAACAACGTTACTTGTGTCAGTGGTTATAATGTCATTGCTGATGTATGTGTATGCATGTAAACAATCACAAATATAGACGCTAACATCTTATAATGCATCATGGCACATCAGCTTAACTGCTTTTGCAATGGTTTTAGATAAAAGCAAGAAATTGATACATGGTAATGAACACATTTAAAGTAGTTTAGTGGGAGTCTGGACTCATAATTAAAACTGAAAATGAGTGGGGTCCTTTAAATGTTCAGAAAGAAATCACTTAGCCAAGCAGAGCTAATAGTGTACGTGTAAGCTTCTCACAGGCACACAGCATCGAAATGGAAAGCATGCTCATGCATAGTTTTGATTTCAGTCTTATAGAGTTATTGTGTGTGCTTGTGTGTGTGTGTGTGTGTGTGTGTGTTTCAGTGTGTGTGCTAGAGGCTTGAATGTGAGCCAAGTGCACCCAAGGGTCTCGGTAGGGAAATCCAAACACACTATGAATCGGTCTTGAACTGCAGAGGCTAACACACTGGAATATCAATCAACTCTGGTAAATGATACATACATTTGTGGACACCCCTTCCAATAGATGCATTCAACTACTTTAAACTGCACCCACTGTTGACCCAGATGTGCAAATGCACACACACACACACACACACACACACACACACACACACACACACACACACACACCACACACGCACACACACACACACACACACACACACACACACACACACACACACACACACACACACACACTTATTGGCATCATGCCTATTGCCATGTGCAGGCTAGTGGGAGCAGGGGAACTGTGTTCTCTAGAGTAGGGGTACTCTCTACAATACTTTTGGCATGAGTTTGGGAGTTGGGGACGAGGTGTGGTGCTGATCATCCAACATCCTGGCCTCAATGAAATCAAATCTAGAAAAGATTCCTTGGACTAGAGATGTTTACTCTCTTACAGTTAACAAAAGCAGAATAAACTCTTTTTTAATTCACTTGATTTCAGAAACAATCAATGAGCAGGTGCTGTGATTTTCCTATAAAAGACGGCAACACTCAAACCTAGCTGGAGGACAGTTGATGTTAAATGAAATCCAAAATCGAGTTGTCGGAGCACCCTGCACACACACACTCGCAAATATGAGCACACACACACATGCACACACACACTCACACACCATTCTACTTGTCTGCACTGATTAATCACCCATTAAATAAATCTGTCACTTTAATTTCATGCCATTGGAAAATAAAACGCTTTATCACCGTGATCAGGAGCAGAGGTCAGATGGCCTGTCCTCCTGCAATTCAGCCAAAATGAATTAACATGAAATGCTTCTGAGTTCAGCTGAAATAATGCACTTAATACAATACCACTTACAGCCCAGCCTGTTCAGAGGCACTGCACATCAATCGATTGTAATGGGGCTCAAGCTGTCACAACATGTATGAATACTGCAGTCAATGCTGTGTTTGCAATGCTGGAGTAATGCCTAATGCTCCATTGTGCTCCCTGCTAAATGAATTCATTAGGAGGCATGAGACGAGAGAGTAGACCGCGAACAATAAAGGCAGTTATTCACGCATGCATACATGAATGCATAAAAAACAGGCCTCTAAATCACTGGCCTAATAATTATTTCATTAGATTGTAGACTTCAACATGAAATCTCAAATTTGGCAACTTCACACCACTCACAAGTTATTTTAGTAGTGGGAAAGGTCAATAAAATAGTTCTAGATTGACCAAATGGGTTCCACTATTGTTCGATGTCAAAGAACTGTGTGTAATAAGAATCCAATGCAATGAAGGCAGAGTGGCTTATATTTAAATCATGTTACACAGGCAGGTGAATGTAGTGTAAGGCGTCTTGCCCAGGTCTTACACAATACACCATATCAATCTAAGCTAATGTGTGCCATAATTACATGACTAACAATTACTTGTTTTTTAGCTGAATATTTTACATTTGGTTGAACATAGACACTGAAAATAGACAAGCTTTTTTTTTTTTACCAGTCTGAGCCCATATGTAGAATTTTCCACTGGAATTTAACAATCAAATTTACTGATGTTGATTAAAGCAGGATTTTGCAACAATTTTTTGTTGTTGTTGTTCCTGGGCTCGCCCTATCAGGAGGTGCAATTGTTCATTCAAACCAGCCCTAAGGGACACACTTTACACATGCATTTCTGAACAAGCTGAGAGATATAGACTGGGCACACAGGTGTACTCTACATGATGCAGTACTTGTGAGGGTTTTCCTGTCCACTTCTCGACAGTTACAGTTAGCAGCATGCCAAGCCCAGAGTAGCAATAATAGAGATGTTATTCTGCCTTTCACAAGTCAGTGGAGTATCATAATGATTTTAGAGATTTCATGATTAAAAAATGCAACATAATTTTGCTTTAAAGCATCATGATGCATCAGTGCTTTTTCACACCCTTACTAAGAACCACTGGTGTTTGCTTTATGATTGACACATTGACTAAAACCCTACTGTTACTGCTCCACTGCACTGACCCTAACCTGGCAGGAGAGGTTTTAATGAATGGACATGCATATTGTACACCCACACACATACGAGCTGTTGAGTATGAACCTAACAGGGGGTCAGGTTTCAGCACTGAACCTCCTTACAGATAGCATCAGAAAAAAAGCATGAATATTGAACCACCAGCATTAATAAATAATCACCTCCCTTCTGGTGCAGAGCAGATAAGCTGAAAAGAGATAGAGGAGAAAGAGATTTGAAAGAAAGAGAGAGGTAGAGAGGTAAAGACGTGAGGAAGACATGGGGTGGGGTGGGGGGGTGGGTTGTGGGGGTGTTGAGCTAGCCCCTCTGCTCCCTCCACTCTTCCTCTTCAGATCCTCTGTTTCCCTCTGTAACTGTGTTTTCATTGGCTGCCTGTGGGCGAGGAATGTCTGTCTCTGAGAAGCATTCCTCTGAGCTTTCTGCTGCCATAAAAAAACTTGAGGAACGCCGCTCCATTTGACAGCACTGAAGGCCCACATTCACAAATGAACACAGAAACGCACTCTCCAGCACCTTCTCCTCACATTCATTAGCATAATTTTGGCTTCACATCGTCTTTGCCAGAGCAATCATGTTCATAATGCAAACAGCTCATTTCAAAACACATCCATCATCAGATGACAGTAAAGATAGTGAAGCAATGGTCACTAATTGACAGGCGTCTATGTCTTCCATCAAACACATTTTTGGAGCTACGCTCTTAAGAAAAGGTGTTTTAGATGGTTCTTAGTGAGGCCATACAAGAACTTGTTTTGGTTCCATAAAGAAACAATGGGTCTTATTCAACAACCAATCTTAAGAAGAAATTCTAAAATCCTTAAATCCATTTTTTCAAATCCAGTTCTCTCAAAGATGCTGACATTCAGTGATAGCTGCGAACAATCCTACAGTTTACAAACATATCATGAATATTTTCAAATATTTCTCTCAACAAATTTAGGAACTTCTTAGGAAGGTATTGGTAGATGGTGCTCAATGTTTGTATAAAGTAGGGGTCACCAACCCTGCTCCTGGAGAGATACCTTCCTACAGGGTTTTAATTCCAACCCAAATCTAAGACTCCCCATGGAGGCCATCAAGAACTTGGCAGTAAATAGTTGCATCAGTGGGTGGATTAGGGTTATATCTGAAGTCTGCAGCAAAGTAGCTCTTCAAGAGCAGGGCTGGTGACCTTTGGTCTAAAAAAATTGACAAGCAGAATGTCTGTATTACATCTCTATCGCAAACATGGTTCTGAAACTGAAAGAGGTTCTTCTCTGAAATCACTCAAAGAACCCTTTATTAAGCTCCTTTATTTTTAAGAGGATATTTAAGCTGTTGAATCAAGTCTTTATTCAGTCATGATCTGGTGCGTGTAAAGTGAGTTCACAAATGTGCTGCAAAGGAAAAACAAGCTAAAGCAGATCAGATGTTGGTCATTAAACTAAGCATGTGCAGTTTGTGTGGGTGTTTTTTTCTTCTCTCTCTTACACTTATTTGCAAACTGCCACCAGCAACTACAGAACTGTATTGTTTCATCATCACAAATACAGACTCTATAATTTGATGTGTTCCCATTTATTTCACGCTCAGTTGAAATGACATTAACAGCTGTTCGAGGTCTTTGAATTACCCATGCAGGAAAGTGGAGTGCTAGTAAGTGTTCTTTTCATTCAATTCAATAACACTTACTGAGCTGCTTCTTCACAGCACACATTGGTTGATTGTACTATATGGATCTAAAGCACTGTGCTCATCAGGCTGACCACTTCAGATGCACATTAGTTCCTGATGGAACAGGATCTGCACAGATTTCTTGTTGGATGGGTAGAGCATACTAACACGACATGCACCAGCAAACATTAACCACATAAGACAGTCCCACGAGTCTGCTTACTGTTCTAGACTACTCTTGCTGATACACACTGTAGTACAGTGTTCTCCATTCACACAATTCTCAAATGCTCTTACTCCTTCACACTGACTTACTCTTCTAGAATGCTGTGTTCCCTTAACACTGCCCTAAAATATAATGTTAGGTTTAATGATGCAATTCTCTGTTCTTATTTTTCTGGTATCTATTTATGGATTTATATGTCTATTCATACTCTTCTAGAACATCATTTTCCCATTCACACTTTTCTAAAATGTTATCATCTATTTATACTGTTCTAGAATGTTATCTCCCATTCACACTCTTGGACTACTATCCCCTTGAGGATGGGAGCACTAGAGAGTGCTTCATGACCCACCACTGGTCCTTTACCCACAGGTTGAGAGACGCTGTTCTAGAATACACACTGTTCTAAAATGTTCTCTATTCTTACTCTTCTACAATGCTGTCTCTTCTTTCATACTGTCTTTAAGTGTAATCTCCCATTCACACTCTTCTAGAATGTTCTACTCCATTCACTCTGGTTTGTTGCTTTCATTCTAAAATAAGTGTGAGATGCTGGTGTTGGGTGGGTCAGTGTTGATTAAACAAGAATTGTTCATAGATTGATCGAATTCAGATTCTTGAATAATGGATCACGTCTGACATCTGGCTGTTTCTGCACATGAGAAACATTACATTCATTTCACAACAGCTGCTCCAATCCTGACTCTCATTTCATGTGAAATGTAAATGCAGTGGAGACTGTGTGTGTGTGTGTGTGTGTGTGTGTGTGTGTGTGTGTGTGTGTGTGTGTGTGTGTGTGTGTGTGTGTGTGTGTCTGTGTGTGTGAGAGAGAGAGGCTGAGTTTGGCCTCGCTGACAACAAGCGGCTGCATATTCCCCAAAGCGCTCCCCTGTGACCTCTATTTTTTCCTCTCTTTCTTCCTCCCCTTGCCTCTCTGAGTGTGATGGATGGAGACTGAGGGAGAGGAGTCTGCATGGCAGTGTGTTAGTGCAGTTAGTCCTCCTCCTCCAGCCGTTCTGACTAATGGCGCACACACTGCTCCAGCTGGTGCTGCACAATGCATGAAGGCTGCTCTCCAAATAAAATCAGTAAGAAAAGGCTGGCAGGCAGAGAGGCAGAGAGGCATCGTGCTACAGGAGCTCGGAGGCTCGCTCTCATAAATAAAGCACTGTGCTCTCAACAATGATCTAAACAGCAGCGCTAATGCGGCTACCACTGACTTCAGACATGTTTTGACAGATATGGGAACAGAGAAGGAGAGGGAGGAGGGAGACTGAAAATATCAAGGTCTGCTGTCCTTGAAGTAACACACACACATACAGAGAGAGAGAGAGAGAGAGAGAGAGAGAGAGAGAGAGAGAGAGAGACATGCCCAGAGGAAGGAGGCGTGGGACCAAACACCCCTATCTGGATGAAAGTGCGGCCCAGGCAGTGGAGTGACAGCTTCATGATGACAGCGAGCTGTGGTGCTAATCTGGCTGCAGATAGAGCAGCCTGACTCATCTAATGCACTGCCTCCAATCACAGGGGACTGTGATTACATCTTCTAAGCAAGGAGGAGTGTGTGTGTGGGGTGTATGTGTGTGTGTATATGTGTGTGTGTAAATGCCCGTATTCTGGGGAATAGCTCATTGCACTGTGCCAGAGAGGGAGTGAAAAAAAACAAAGGATTTAGGAAAGGCAGCCAGATCTGATCCGCTCTGAGCTAAAGCCTTCTGCAGTGGCTCACCCCCAACCCACCTCGAATCCCTCTCTCTATCTTCCTCTCTATCTGTCTCACTATCTGTCACACATACATACACCTACTATTCGATTCAATTGACCTATTCACATTCCACCCACAAGTGCATTCTTTCATAGCAACTACTGCCAGTGGAGACAAGCTTTAGAGAGCGTAAAAAAGCCCATTGAGCCTAATGACAAACTGTAAAGCACTTTGTTTAGTCGATAAATAACACTGACTTTCCAGGTTGAAATGCGACTCTGCTGGGCTACATTGTTGTAGCTTAGTGTGGCAGGTTGGAAATGACTTTAATATTACTTTGATTACACAACAAACCTTACATCCAATGTATCCAAATGCTGTGGCATTTTGATCATTTAAAATGAGCGGTTTGGAACCTGAAAAAATGACTTGTCTATGAAGTTTTCCGCATCTTTATTTAACAGTATAATCCTGCTTATTGTGGTTAAACCTGCTGTAGTAATACTCCAATTTCATTTCTATGAATTTGGTTGTTTAGGGCTTCAGGACCAAGACAGATGGCCTTATGCATCAGATTAACCTCCAATAAAATTAGGAATTAGCAATGGTATCAGCTAATCATAATTACTAGTGGGTGAGACCAGTTTCCTGAGGAAAGCAATCACCCCAGGACTTTATGTAGAGTGCAGTGTGCTTGAAAGTTATATTTCTGCATAAATCTGCATAAAACACTTGGTCATTTATTCATAGAGGATAAGGATATTACATATTCTTGAGTGGCAGAAGTATGTGAAAGTTTGTTATCAGTTTGTTATCAGTATCTGGGGTGTCCCAGTTTAAAAGCCTAAGTAGGTTCCAGTGCATGTTTATTGCTCTGTCCAAACATACATGCTCAACCTGCATCAGTGAGAGGTGCAGGTCTAATGACATCACTAACCCAGATTTTGGGTAACAGGAAAATAAGAGTGTTGCAATTGGGTGGGATTCCTCATCCTGCATATACAGACATAGTGCTTAGTCTTTAATGCTACATGTGCCTACCCTGTGTAACGTGATGTAATTGTACATTGCTCTAGACAGGTTTATCAGCCCAAATCCCGCAAACGTCCCACAGATTTCTTTTCTCCAAATAGATTCTGCAGCTGAATGGCTAAAGTACAACAAAAGCATGCCTTTGCAGTGTACATCACCAGCTATCCCCTCATACCCCCACACACAATGCTACAGAAGACTGATTAGTCTTTCTGCAGTGCCTCACAGACTGTGTCAAACCTAACACTGTGACCAAGTGCTCTAGTACGCCTACACTGTGTGTGATCTCTCCACTGTGAAGATAAACACACTGCTGAATGCTCGGTGGCGTCTACACGGACCCTTTCCGCAGAACTGATCCGATCAAGTACAGTATACAGGGCTCAAATCGCCTTATTCGCATAACAGTAGTAGTCACATGATAAACCTTGTTTTCCTCAAACAGCACTGTTTCTCTATTATGCATTAAACACAACACAACTGCTGTGGTCCTCTTTCAGTTTCTTTGAGCAGACGTGTAAAGATGATGAGAAAGCAGTTTCGAAGGCCTGCACACAAAGTCTTTTGAAAATACGTTACTGACATGATAGAGATGCTATCACATTTACTAGAGGCACCCCGCTGAGACGATTAGTCAAAGTGATGTTTACAGCTTCTCTCAGGTAGACACAGGTCTTCCACATCAATTTTCTCGAAGACAAATAACAGCTGACAATTTAAAGGGGCTGTGTACTTGTTTTGTAAATGTGTTCATGCTTTTAGCTTTAGACTCCTGCATGAATGTGCTATTGACTGTCAAATATACAGACATGTTGGGATTTTTTCCCTTTTTGTGTATCCTATGTTGGAATTGAGTTGGTCTCCATTACACTGGAAGACTCATATTGGAGCACAATATGTCACAATAAGCTTTTCCAAGCAAGTTGTAGCTATTTTATAGCACTGAACATTTACACATTTCGTTTCAAAGAGAGCATAACTAGTGTAGCTTAACCAGACTTTCTGCAGTACAGTGTGTGAGGGAATGGAACAAAGCTCTCAGTACTCAGTGGTTAATTCTATGTCATACAGGCTTCAAATTTCAAAAAAATAAATGTATGTAAAAAAATTAAATCATGTATTGTGATTTTTTACAGTTTGCTTTATCACCCATATCACAGATTTTCCCTCATTTTTCTCTTGTTGTTCTTTATCAAGAACCAGTAAAAGGGCAAGCATTGTAAAAACACCCTTTAAAGCAACATTATGTAGCATTTTAAAGTTATCCTTAAGATTAATTAAAAGCAGTAGTATTCCTGAATGGGGAGGGAAAAAAAGAATCAAATACATGGTATCACTGTGCTCACACAACCATCCCTACAACATCTAATATATGAATTCCACAAATGAATGGTCTGGGGTTTTTCTGGGGGGTCTTTATGTACTAATGTCATATGCATTGACTCTTCTGCTGATTACTGGAGTAACCACAGTGCTCCTAATGATGCTGATATAAACACAACGCAAAAGCCTCTGTGAACATGAAGATATCAGAATGCCAACTCAGCCTTATTGGCTCATTAACCCACTGTTACAAGTTTTATGTAAGGGATCAGGCTGACTGCAGGAAAAAACCCCAGACAGCAGTGTTTACCCCATTTTGCAACAAATGCCTTATTTTGTATATAAACATATCTTAACCATTCATAACTGTAGGGGATCTTCCAGGGTCCCAGGGGTAAAATGTAATGTTTAAGTTATTATTTATTTGGTTAAACAGTCCTTTATATGATTGAAATATCTTTTAGTTTTTAGTTGTTGTTCTAGTGTCAGGCTGCTGCAGAGAAGGTGAGGATGTGGATGTAAATGCAGGGCAATTTATTGAAAGAACAATATAAAAGATAAGATGAACCCACAGCACACTGACATGAAGCAAAAACTGACAAGGACAGAATGAGACAATGGACCTTAAATACACTGACACTGATGATAGACTGGAAACACCTGGGGATGATTACACACCAGCAGGGCTACATATGAGACATACATAGTGAGCACTAAAGACAGGGCAGAGACAAGACCAAAACAAAAGAGAGACTTGTGCTAAAAAGCATGTGGGGAACCAAAACAAAACAGAACAATGACAAGAAGGGACAGACAGGAGAGCCTAACAGAATAGAAACATGATAGTAGGCCCCTCCCCAACATGCTACACAGGGATACGTAAGCCAACACTCCCTAGAGCTGGCAAAGGAGAGGGATCGAACAAACATGAACTGGACAAGACAAAAAAAAACAAACTAAACTAGACATGGACAGGACGATGAAAACAAGGCCAGACCAGAGGTGAAACACAAGAGAAGACAGGAGACTGAACTTGGGGAAAGGAAACATGACTGGAAACTGGACATGAATATCACAAGACATGATGGGACCCCGGACCTGGGAAACATGGGACAAACAAGACAGGAATAAAAGACAACAAAATACAACAAAATACAAGACAACAAGATGAACAAAAAGCACACTCACATGAAACAAAAACCCAACAAATACAGACTGAGACAGTGGACCTGAAATACACATACACAGACTGGAAACACCTGGGGATGATTACAAATGGGCAGAGCTACATATGAGACCCATGCAGTAATCGCTAAAGACAGGGGGCGGAGCTAGGGCGGAGAAGAAACCAAAACAACAAACAAAACAACAACAAAAAAGGCCCCACTATTGTTATATTGTTATAAGCCAAAGAATACAATTTCCCTGTGCTATATAAAACCTAGTGTAGCTGGTAGAATGTTCATCCTTGTATTAGGTATTATGTAGCACTTGAACATGATGTTACTGAAGGTTTTTCTTCTTAATCCACAGCAAACATGACTAATATCAACTGAAGTGGCACTATATCCTCAATGGCCCTCAAACACGAGAGAAAATCAGATATAGCGTGAGGTGCAGTCAGGTTTAAATGTATCCAGAATACATTTTCTTGCCTGTTTGAAATTCTCTCATTTTGTGCAGTAGCCTCAGGCTGCTCTTCAGACTCCAATTGGCCACTGAATTGAACACTGCTGGACCAAACACACACACACACACACACACACACACACACACACACACACACACACACACACACACACACACACACACACACACACACACACACAGCTTACCCTTTTTAATAGTTTCCACACTATGTTAATCAACTGGCAACTGGCTATATGACATCACCCACCCTGGTAGATAGGGCTTCAGAGCAGCTGTGTATGTGGAGACAGATCTTTCTCCACTTTCATTACACCTCCATTCGCCCGAGGCCTGAGGGAAAGAAAAATCACACCGAATTAAAATAAACACAGAAGTGAGTTAGATCATGATGTGGTTGGAGTGCAGGTGGACTCAAAGGCAAACAAGCCCTGCTCATAAAAGCCCTCACAATAATGCTGCAATTGTCTGTTTACCTTCGCCTTTCCTAAGCTAGACTTAAGATTGATTTTAAGTACCTGTAACCTGATCTAAGATCAGCACACTGACTTTTTTTGGCAAAATGTCTGAGAGTACTCTGAGCTACAGTTAAGAGCTTGTGAGCAGGGGGAAGGTCTGGCTGAGTGGAAGTGTTGTTTTCCACATGGCAGAATATTAAATTCCTCTGTGTTTTTGTTTTCCGGAGCAGCTCTGACTCTAATGTTTCCATCATTTCTCTTGGAGGAGAAGTGACGACAGACCAAGAGCACAGAAAAAACAATGCTCAAAATCCATATGGTGGAAGACATAATACAGTCACCTGCACTCTTATATCAGAACATAAGCATTTACAAACCCTTACAAAGAATATACTTAAAGTTTATTCTTATATATAAATATACCACATTTGAACAAAATCCAACTATATTTTCCAAGATATATATATATATATATATATATATATATATATATATATATATATATATATATATATATATAATCTGGTAAGTATTATAATATCAATGTAATAATAGTATACTTGTACATTGTATACATGTTAATTAGAGAAGTAATGTTCTAGGAACATTACTTGTATTACTTTTTGGGTTTTAATTTACAAATGTAAAAGGCCATATTCCATTGCAAAAATAATAGGGAAAAAAGTTAAATAAAATGTTCTAGGAACTTCCAGAAAACTGGACAGAGATGCAAGTAGACGTCCCCTTGTGTCCTGGATTGTTGACTACCTGACTGGCAGACCATACCGTGTATGCCTGCAACACTGTATGTTGGACAAAGTTGTTTGCAACACTGGAGCTCCATAGGGAACTGTCCTCTCTCGCTTCCTCTTCACCCTCTACACCACAGACTTCAACTACTGCACAGAGACTTGCCATCTTCAGACGTTTTCTGATGACTCTGCAGTAATGGGATGAATCAGCAGGGGTGATGAGGATGAGTACAGGGAGACAGTGAAGGACTTTGTCACATGGTGCAAGTTGAACCATCTGCAGCTCAATTTAACAAAGACAAAGGGAGGAGGGACAAGGCACCGGTGACCCCTGTGTGGACACTGTGGAAGACATATAACAATAAGGATATCAATACATATTAACAATAAACTGGACTGGGCTAAAGCACTACAGAATGCCACAGGAGGTTATTCCTACCTGTGGCCATCAAACTCTATAACTCCTCAATTAATGATTGACCACTATGAACCACTATTACAATTTTATTTATTTGTGCAATAACTCTGATTTGCAATATTTTGAACAGCTTTAAACAAGATATTTCACACTTAAGCCTTCTCATGTATTATATATTATATTATTATAATATATTATATTCTCCTTATGTATTATGAGAATATATAGTGTGAAATTGCAATTATTACAGCCGCACCCATTTAGAATATATTCTAAATGGGTGCGGCTGTAATAATTGCAATTTCCTTTTGGGATTAAAAAGTACTTCTGACATTGTTCTAAAAATAAACATTATTATACTTATAAAATTTATGAAACATTACTGTAACTTTTTCCTAACCAAACAGCTGCGACTATATTAATGTGAACTTACAGACGTGCTGTTAGTTTATTAGTTGAATGTGTTTTAATTAGTAAAAGTATACTTTTAAATATGCACTGTTCACAAATTTTCATGCAAAACTGTATATGTATATGTGTGTGTGTGTGTGTGTGTGTGTGTCTACAGTAGTGTGCAATAGTTGTGGGTACAATGGAAAACTCATTATTTAATTATTATTTAATCCTTATTTATTTAAACTCCTTACTAATACATTAATATTAGAATAAACACAAATACCTTTCCTACAGAAAGTCATGGTTTTTCATCACTGTTCATTAAACATCTCCAAAGCTGTCCTCATGGCAGTCTCATATTTTTTTTTAGTTCTCATTCAACACCTGGTTTGGTAAATCAGTGCTTAGTGATGTGCACTTGTGATGGGATTCAACGCATCCAGGTGCTGGCTGTGGGCGTTCAGCAGAAATCTGGAACCAAGCTTAGCTCAAACTAGTTCACAAGATCTCAACTACTTTCTTCAGAATGTGACATTCTTCCTCTTTACTGGATTTCTGTTTACTGGCATCTGTTCTAACAGGGTCTGGATTTTCTACACTAAATTCTCTCTCATTATATCAGAGACAGGAGTCTAAATCATGTGATCAGGTGCCTAAAATGTTTTCACATTAGTGTACACACACACACACACACACACACACACACACACACACACACACACACACACACACACACACACACTGTGAATAACATTGATTATATCATAATAATGATTTTATTTATATACTTGGAATTACTTGTGCACTGCTCACAAGTTGCACACCCTTTTCTTTTAGAACAAGATAGCACAGCTTGACACGCTGCATATTCTGTTTGGGAATAATTAAAGGATTCAGAAGAAGCGCTCATGTCCTCAATATTTTGCCAGAGCTCAATCCAATCAAACATGTGTGGGGAAACACTGGAATAATGAATTTGATCCACAGCAGCTCCATGTAGCAACTTAAAGGACTTAAAGGATCTGATGATGATCTTGGTGCCAGATACCACAGGACACCTTCAGAGGTCTAAAAGAGTCTTAAACTCCTTTGTGAATGGGAGCGTCTGTGAGTGGGTTCTGTTTTGGCAGCATGTGAAGAACCAACATGTTAAAAAGCATAGAACATTATATTTTGGCTCATCAGTTTACAGTATATGTGCATACATTTATATAGAGGTCTTTAAATGTCTGTGAATTAATGTGTGTATTCATTTTCCAAAATCAATGGCAACTGAAATCTCCAACAGAGCTTTGTTTAATTGTACAGTCAAACTTGCAAAAGTCACAATTCTGCTGTGTATTAAACCCCACAATTTCTGTAAACTGAATCTATAGAACTGACAGCTTAGTTGCAATGAAAATTGCTCTAGAGCCAATGTCTAGGTTTAGGTTTAAAGTCTGCCTTTTCTTTCAGTAAGAACAAAACTTGGAAAATAGCCCAATTGACATGTTATACATTTACCATGCAGGAAATGTGTCTGGTACATGACCAGGAAAGAACTGGCGGTTATAATTGGGAAGACAGTAATGTGTTTTCATTAAGAGCAATAGTGTAAAGTCATTTTAAAACAGGCCCAGTGATTCTCTGGCAAAATTGCATTACATCCCTAATTACATCCACTTTGTTCTTCCATCCAGATGCTTATGCGTGATTAACTCCATTAGGTGTGTTAAATCAACAGTTTGCAAAGAAATACAAACTGGTCAGTGTAAGAACATTTCATAGATTTGTCATATTTAATGTGGGGTGGTATAGTAATCCAGCACGTGCTTCATAGTTCTAGGCACCTGGTGGGTTAGTTCCACACACAAGGTCAAGTGGATGAGATGTTGTAAATGACTCCAAACATAATTTGCAGATGTGTGTGTAATAACATAAACCTATATGACAGTAAAAATATTGTTGCTTTGGATGTAAAGTAAAATACAAAACAGTGGGGCAAAAACGCAAATGAGTAAAAATGAAAATAAAAGGGCTTTCTTATGGAGAATAATTTAGGTAAACTGTATTTTAGTGTAAATAAAACAGCCAGTGTAGTGTAATGGTGGTGAATTACTATTTACAAAACATCCCTTACAAATTGACTATTGTTCTCCTTTCACAGGAATATTTCTTGTGATAAAGCAATGCCTTGTGTAATACAAAGAACATACTGAAGCTCCAAATAGAACAAAAAAAGTGGTGAGATATCAGAGCGAAAAGGCAAATGTGTGTGTGTGTGTGTGTGTGTGTGAGAGAGAGAGAGAGAGAGAGAGAGAGAGAGAGAGAGAGAGAGAGAACATAAAAGCCAAGGCTATAATAGAGAGCCTGGAAGAGAAGCACATTGAGGAAATGTGAAGATGTTTGAGGTTTGATAAGGGTCTGTATGAAGTGTGACTATAGAATCAGGATGTATTCTGCCTTGTGTTAGCACAGCAGAGGCAGCAAGCCCTGTCGGGCCATTACACAGCTCGAGCCAGCAGCTTCGCAAAGCCCCTGGCAATTAGAGGGCACAGACAGGCAATCTCCCCACAGTGGCCGAGCCGTAATGGGGCAGTGTGGCTGGCCAGCCCTGCTACACTCAATCTCAGCCAAATAAAAGAGTCTTTTGGCAACTGGCCTCCATGCTTTGCAAGAAGAGCTGTGAAGGAGAACTCACTCTCCTAGAAATAACAGAATAAAAGAGAGGAGAAAAGGTGGGTCTCAGTCAGCATGGAGACTGAGAGTGAATGGCAAACATGTACTTGTGCAAATGAACCCCAACAGGGAGTGTGAGACCTTGCTTTCGTTCTTTTCTGGAAAAATGGAAAAACTCAGAGGACACAGGTCACTCATGTATTGTACTTAGGAGTGAACCCTCGTGGTTGTCTAGGTCTTCAGAGAGAACCTAACCATTTATGGGAATTTAAAAGAATATATCATTAATTTAGTTCATTTTCATTCTCATAAATCACTCTGATCTGCAGGAATCTCACAGTTAATTTCCATGGTTGGAAATGTGAAACATGAAACTTGAAATTTTGGTTGGCAAATTGAAAATGGAAAATTATCCAACAATGTTTTCCCCTTTAACAGTGGGATATAGCCAAACAAGCTCTCCCATTGGTTAGGACTTCATTGGTTGAACAGACATCAACTACTAACACGATTACTTACTGTAAGTAAGGCAATAAGGAGGTTTTATTTGCTCTTTATTTACAACAGACTGCTGTTTTGGGGTGGTGTGTGGGAGAAGGATGCTGTTATGCCTTGCTGGGAAAACAAACACATTGTTTCTTGTATGTAATGTTGCACGTGTGTAAACATAGACATCAGAAAACAGCTGACAAAATCCTCCACACTGCCAATACAGATCAGATGAAGCATCTGAGACTGACAATGCAATCGCCAAAACAAACCATTCCAAACCATTTAAATGGGTATTATAGGGTTTTATGTTAATAAATAATATTAGAATAAATGTACATTAACATTGGCACAAGGGTGCCAAAGAATGCATTTATTGAGTTTTCTATTCTATATATACTATAGTTCCACAGAGTATTCTACAGGGGCTGGACAATGAAACACCTGTCATTTTATTGTGGGAGGTTTCATGGCTAAATTGGAGCAGCCTGGTGGCCAATCTTCATTAACTGCACCAGTAAGAGCAGAGTGTGAAGGTTCAATTAGCAGGTAAGAACACAGTTTTGCTCCAAATATTGCAATGAACACAACATTATGGGTGACATACCAGAGTTCAAAAGAGGACAAATTGTTGGTGCACATCTTGCTGGCGCATCTGTGACCAAGACAGCAAGTCTTTGTGATGTATCAAGAGCCACGTTATCCAGGGTAATGTCAGCACTACCAAGAAGGACCAACCACATCCAACAGGATTAACTGTGGACGTAAGAGGAAGCTGTCTGAAAGGGATGTTGGGGTGATAACCCGGAATGTATCCAAAAAATGTCATTCCCACGATGAATTGACGCTGTATTGGCTGCAAAAGCTGGCCCTAGAACACCATAGTAATAAATTATTGTGGTCTAAAACCAGGTGTTTCAGTTTCTTTGTCCAACCCCTGTATATTCTATGTTCTTTTATGCATTGTGTATTTTTTGTTGTGGCAGAAATGCTCATAATCTGTTTAGTTTACAACTCAACAACATGCCCTCCTCAACAACATAATGATCTGTGGTGTTTTACTGTTTTGCGAGCTTTGAATAAGGCTTTGCTGGTGAGTTGGGTTTTGGTCCATTTTGAGTTTGTAAATATAATGGGTCAAGACTGTTACATAACAGTTTTAGGGTTCTAGTATTGGCTGTTTTATAGGCCTTTTTTGGTTCTGCCAAATTTTCTTTTAAATCAGGAGACCACAATGTTTGGGTTAAATGGTATGTCAATGTGTCACTTCCCAAACTCTCATAAGAATTCTAAATACAGTTTAACAATCACATGAATAAATGAAGTTAGAACTGTTAGAACATCTCTTGAATTTGTTTAAATCACATGCCTTAGTTAGACACCTGATTATACAGAAGAAATGCTTCATCTAACCAGGTATTAGATGATGACAAATAATTCTGGTCTTCTGTGAGGAAGGATTTGGAAAGTGATATGTGAATTTTCTCTCACATAAAATTACTACATTATTATAAACATTGTGACACAAGAGCCAGAAGGCAACACATAGGGCATGGTCACACACTGACAGTGACGTCACTCTGGTGTATGAGTGAAGAGCAGAGTTATAATAGTGTCAGGTTTAGGAGTCTCATATGGACACAGGCTGAGTGCAAGAAGGAGAAAGTAAACCTCAGAAACGACAGACTTAAGCCATTAGATGATCTATATCACAAAATTCATGCCTCCCTTTCAAGATGGCATTCAGAAACAAAACAGTATGATTCCGAGAATCCTGACCACTAAAATTCCATTCCCAAAATACTAATCCTGTTATAATCAATAAATAAACATTTCCCTTTATGTAAAAAATACACAATATACATCAATTATAGAGAGGGTTACAATTTCAGAACAAAAGCTTGTCCATAATTTATAACTATAGATACAAAGGCTGACAGAGTGCCGGTGCACACGCTTGTGGCTTTGTTTGTATAACTGTGGTGTTCTACAAAGCAATAGGAGACTTTTGATTTGTAGTGCAAACGCTGATTCTGTCTCTGCCCTATTAAAGCCTGTCAAACTCTTTCCATTCCTGCCGCTCTCCTCGATCTAGACATATTGAACAAGCCAGATGAGCTTGGCTAATTCATGCATTTGCATCTGCAGTTGAGTAATACATAGCCCTGCAAATATCAGAGACAGCTGTGCTAAACTGGAGCTCTATACACCATCAGCCATAACATCAGTACCACCGACAGGTGAAGTGAATATACTGAAGAACTTCATCTACATCAGTTAGGAGGTGGATATATTAGGCAGTGAGTGAACAGTCATTTCTTGGAAGGTGATGTGTTATAAGTAGGAAAAATGGGAAAGCATAAGTATCTGAGCCACCCGGGTTGAGCTGGCATGACTAGATGACTGGGTCAGAAAACATCAGACAGCTTTTTTTCAGGTGTGCAGTGATCAGACCTAGCAAATCAGGAACTGGCAAAAGGGTCCTGCTGCTAACAAATCACATGACACTTTGAGAGTCCTTTTCCCATCTGACAGTCTTTGAGATGGAGCACATCATGCAGGTGTGACAGTCAGTCATCCTTAGCAGTGACACGAGGGACGCTAACAGCTCAGCAGGACATTTTGCAGGACGTCCTGAAGCCACAAGTGCTGGCTTCCATGACAGTGCTTCCAACTTCTCAGAACTGCTCAGAATGCAGATAGAATCTTAGAATTCCAAGAAGACAATGTGTTGGATCACTGATACTTTTAATGAGATTTGTAGGGCCCTACATTTATTTTTCCTCCAGAGTTTTGTATATATATATATATATATATATATATATATATATATATATATATATATATAGTATCAGTCAAAAATTTGGACATGCTGACAATGTATTATAGATTACTTGCGTACTTCTTTTGATATTGATATGAAAATCATATCCACCAATTACAACAGGATTTGAACTGAACTGTGGGCTGAACACAGGCCCTTTTGCTTGGAAACAGGCAAAATTTTGTATATATTCAATACTATTAAAACATATTATATGAAGCAAAATATTTTGTTTATAATGAAAAATAGACAAAATCTCTACTACTACAGACATATACAGGAATTTGTTTTTTTACAGGCACATTACTTTGTACGGTTTTGCTTGAAGAGATTGTGTGTCCATATATATATATATATATATATGTGTGTGTGTGTGTGTGTGTGTGTGTGTGTGTGTGTGTGTGTGTGTGTGTGTGTGTGTGTGTTGTGAAATGTTATTCTAAGATATGGGAGAAACTTCAATAGTTACCGTCTAAACCACTTACGTGCTGCCTCTGCTCTGAGTGTGAGATGGACACACATGCAGTGTGGAAGCCAGCATCCTGTGTTATAGAGTGAGAAAGCCCTCTTAAGCCCATGGAGGAGTTTAACTCTCTCTGGCTTTTTACTCAGTCGCCACAGTGCCTCCTGTTCCAATGACAGCAGGAGCAGCCAAGCAGATCCAGTCATGCTCCACATTTCAGAACAGTGAGGGAAGAACAATACCTGAATCTGATCCATTTTCATCATTCCTTCATTCCTCTGTGACATCATATTGATGGTGGGCTGGGTCGGTGGTTGGGGGGTGGGGGGGGGGGGGTGAGATGTTGTTACATTCAACATTCGATTCAGCATTCACTTACTATTAATGAAATCTAGTACATTTGCCCTTGCTGGCATTAAAATATATATATAGGCTAGTTTTCTCCATTATTGGGTGCTTGAACTAAGAAGGTGAGTGTTTCTTGGCTTTCGGAATAATGAGGCTGACAGTATGTGTTAGCATTCTGACTTGAGTAGCTGCCGTGACCTCATTTCAGTGCACTGCAGGTTCACTGTGAAATGCTTGGCAGTCACAGACGTTCCATTAATTCCACACACACACACACACACACACAGAGAGAGAGAGAGAGAGAGAGAGAGAGAGAGAGAGAGAGAGAGAGAGAGAGAGAGAGAGAGAGAGAGAGAGAGAGCAAGTAAGTCAGAGGGAATGTGATCAGTAGAGACAACGTGAGGAAGTGGTTGACAGAGAATGAAAAAAGAGCAGGAGAGAGAGGAAAGATGAAGGTGAGAGTGTGAGAATACAGCATGAGGAAAGAGAGAAAGAATGAATGACAGAGACAGCAACAGATGGAGAGAGAGAGAGAGAGAGAGAGAGAGAGAGAGAGAGAGAGAGAGAGAGAAGCTTCAATCTTAATTTTCTCCTGCAGAAGATATGAAAGTTTCCTGTGTGGAGTGCAGATGACTGAAAGGAAAGACAAGCCCTGCTTTCTGAAATGATTCACAGTAATTGAGTCACTGGCTGAGGCAGATAGTCTCCGTTTGGTTGTATTTCACGCTCCTGTGAGCCTGTGGCAGGCTCTTTCTGTCAGACAGCCCACAGACTGCGGCCCTCGCCCAATCCTATCCTCTACTGTGCTGCAAAATAACACGCTGAGTGACCTCCTCATGGCAAAACGCCTAGCTCGGAAAAAGGAGGGAGGAACAGAGAGAAAGATGGAGTGAGGGGGGGAGGGGGCGGCCTCTCTTCACTGCTGCACACAGCAGATAATGAAGCCAACTGCAGAGAAAATCAGAGACAGAAAGAGGGAAAGGGGAAGAGAGAGAGAGGGAGAGAGAGAGAGAGAGAGAGAAATGACAGAGGGGAAGCAGGCGAATGCTCTCCCCATGAAAACTGACAGTGGAACCATGCAGAGCCCAGCCTTCCTGGAATCCAGAGGTGTGCTTTTTAGTGTCATTGGAGGAAATGTAGGCTACACTGTAAGAAGAGAGGTTCCACACAGTGCTGAACAGGGTTCTTGTATAATAAGTGTAGAATCACTCTTGGTGCTATACAGAATCCTTAAGAAAAACAAGAACAAACTCTATTAAGAACAACCAACAAGAAGCATGCTTGTATTTGAAGAACCATCTCCCCAGGAAAAACATTCAAACACAGTCTATTCAAAAATATTGCCTTTAAGTAGGACCGCCAGAAGAACCTGTCTTTTTAGGAGTTCTTTAGACATACATCTAAGCAGCTTCAATTAGATTCCTGTCTTTCATGGAAGGACTAGGACTCACTCCAGCCACATCTTAGTCACAGTGGAACCACAAGCTCTCAAGTAACACTCATTAAAGGTGGATTCAATGTAAATCCATAGTTTGTTTTTCTTTACATAAATTATATTTTGGGAAATCTAGCCAACATTCCTCGGTGGAAAACACTGGCGTCCATAACCACACAATAACAACAGAGTTGTAGGAAAGAGAAGCAGACCCACAAAAACCTCAACAAAGACTCAACTTCTCAAAACAGAGCGGAACTTTGTTTGGCTCTGGAGTTTGATGCTTGTTTTTCCAGCAAAGTACAAGCTTCACACTTTTATTAAAAGAGGCATTTACAATACCAAGACACCAGCTTACATTACTACTAATTCCACAATTCCAGCTACAAATCACCAGCCACCATGTAGCTCCATATGGTCACTATTTAAAGTCTGAAATCAAAACAAAAAAGTGGGGCATCTGTACTGTCAAAGTAGGACACTCAAATGTTACTTTAAACAAACAGGGGAAGTCTGATATGTCATAATGTAAATGATTTATTTATCAGTTCAAAAACTTAAAATGCAATTTCATACAGTATCCACCTTATTTAGCTCAGAGATTAAAGCACTAGGTCATCAATGACAGGATGGAGAAGGCCTAGACATGTAGGTTCACTCAAGCTGTCCCTATTGGGTCCTCAAGCAAGGCACTTAATCTTCACTGCTTTATGGTTGCCATTGTAGAGGCTGCTCACCACCCTTGGCACGTGTGTTCACTGTTGGCACTGTGTTGACTGCTCTGGCACAGCCTAGCCTTTTGGGCTTAGAGATGTAACGAGCTATAGATTAAAGAATTTAAAACGTCTCATTTCTACCACTACCGCTAGCATTAAAAACCAAGGATCACAGGTTTGAATCCCAGGTCTTGCTGCTTGCCATCAGCAGCCAAGAGTCCAAGAGAGCAAAACTGGCCTTGCTGTCTCCCCACATCCAACCCAGTGCAATGGTGGTCAGCACAGGTGTCTGTTAGCTGTTGTATCAGAGGTGGGGACCCGGTGCTTTCCTCTGAGCGTGTTGGCAATGATGCAAAACTAAAATGTCATCTCATAAAAATATTACCAATTCATTAAAACAAACTAATGAACTAAATCAGATTAAAAAACATGTCTCTCAGATAAACACACTGATTGTATCTACTCAAATACTTATGTTATAAGTAAGTTTATATAAATAATGGTCTAAATATTATTTACAGAATAAATGAACAAAATCAAAGTTTTGCAAGGAGTTCTTGCCAGGGGCATATTGTTAAAGTGGGACAGCAATTTAAAGGGTATTCCCTTTGGTGTCCTACTTTAACAATATGCTCCCGGTGAAGTGTAACAGAAGAAAATGACTAAAACTGTAAAAGCTTCAAAAGCTCTAAACATTTAACCCCTGACTTCCCAAAGATTAACTAAACAGCCATCAGCAACCCTAGTCCTGAAGTGCCAGATTCCTGGACAGTGTTTATTTTTGTTTTTGTTTTTTTTTTGCAGGAAGCTGGCACTCCAGGACCTACTGCTGCAAAAGGCTCAGCACAACCACATTAAATACTGAGGATCAAGCATAAGTGTCCCACTTTAGCAAAGTACTGAACACTAAACCTCATCACTGGAAAGAGACTTACATGGCTTTTGATCCATTGTTTACCAGCCTGGATCCCACTAACCTATTTTCTGAAATGTGCAAAAAGCAACCATGTAGATTTAGAAATGTGGAGGTTTTTGTAAAGTTGTGTGTAATATTTAGAGTTCAATCCCAAAAATGTGACTCACTGTCAATTTGAGAGGTTTCCGTTTTGGGTCTTTAATGGATGTCCTATGGATAACCTGCCAACTTCATGTTGTAGTTTTCATCCCTCATAACCCTCATGTACTCTGTAACACACACACACACACACACACACACACACACACACACACACACACACACACACACACACACACACACACATTCCTGCTTCTTCCCTGGAAATGATCTCTACAGACACTCCATTTACACAGCGCCCCTGCACTGTAATGATATTCCTGTTTGAACAAGTCAAGAGAGGTAGACTACCAGTGGTGTCTTCTGATTCTTTAAAAGGGCCGTATTCTACACCTTTCCCTTATGTTTTCCGTGTTGAGGACCACTTATGATATCTCTGTGTTTTTAATGTAGCAACACAGAACACTATTATTTTGAGCCACTTCAATCTGAAGGGGCTGGTTGGATCAATATACATTTCACAACGCATAGCTGTGAACAGCGAGAAACAGAGAACACCGTCCAATCAGGCATTTAGAACAAGGACACATGAACCAATTACTATCAGGTCTTAGAGCGATCGTGCCTGTAAATAATATTAGTGGCCTTAGGTCCTGAGGTCAAATCCGTTCAACAGTGTTATGAAATGTTATTGTTTCTTGATGGGTAGATAAGAGTGGAAACCAGCTTTGTCGCTCCCTCAAACCCAGCCAGATCAGACACTACAGTTGCTCACGACACGAACCACAGAACAGAAGAAAAACTCGAACAGGGTTTCAGCGTGGTTGCTTCTGCCCCTAAAATAACTCCCATGCTGACTATACCATACAAGAGAAAGAGGAAAACTGTCAACAGCAAAACAGCATCTTCATCATATTTTCTACTTTATACACATCTGCCTTGGACAGAAAGTGGTCTCCTTGCCAACTTCTGGAAATAAATAAATAAATAAATAAATAAGGTCCAGTTCCCCTGAGAAGCCTAATGGAGAATCAGCAATTTCTGCCTGCTGCTGTGCACACCCTCCTACCGTGGACAAATTGCCTTGGGGAAGGCTGTGATTGGTTTTCAATACTTGCCCTGACCTCTGACCTTGTGTTGAGGAGACAGGACTGTAGTGTGCCAGGTCAGTCTAGGGACATAGATTACAGGCCAGAATCACCTGTCTCTCATTAGCTCCGACCAATCAATAAAGCACAGAGTGGGTCATGGGGGAGAGGGGAGAGCATAGAGCTTTCTGATGCATAAAGACGTGGAGTGCAGTGTACAGGAGTGAGTGATTATATCAGAGAGAGAGAGAGAGAGAGAGAGAGAGAGAGAGAGAGAGGCGTCTGCCTCTGACATGCTCACAGCGATCAAGAGCTACATGGGAGAAAGTGACACAAAGGAAAGTGTTTATTCTCACCGTGTAATTATTGACGTTAATCTCAAATGGCCACCCAGTGTGACTCAGCCTTAAGTTATAATTGAATTTTTCCTCTTCATCTGGAAGTGAGTAATTATAACTGAACTGCAAAAGCCTTGATAAGAGACTGAGGGTGAAATGTGCTTGCATGAAAGTTATGAGCAAAAGGACAAAATGCATTAATGGAAAAACAAATAAAAATAGTAACAAAAGTGAGAAAAGCAAAGAGACCAATAATGTTCATGGTTAAAAAAAAAACAGGACTGAGTGTGGAGGAGCAACCTCTGTTTTAGGACATGTTTCTGAACAGATGTGCATATGTGACTGATGTAGCATAGTGGGCAAAAACAGTTTTTTTTAATTATACATGACATTTACAATTTAAACTATTTAAACCATCTGCATTAGTGTTGCTAATGCCACCAAAACTGACGTGCCATATGATTGGCCATTTTAATGTTAAATGCATTAATCAAAGAGCCTTTTCCATCATAAAATAAATATCCAAAAACCTTGTATTTCCAAAACAGTGGCTTTAAAGGAGGAGAAAACCTGCAGTGCAGTGAATGTAAAGATATTTCAAGGATATAAGTCAAGGATTTTACAGTGTGAAAATGTGAAAAACAACACTGTATGGACAAATGTATTGGGACACCTACTCATTTGTTTATCCTGCTTTTGTTGGATTAACTCTCGCCCTACATAACATAGGTTTTCTACTAGATTTTGGAGCATTGCTGTGAGGACTAGATTGCATTCAGTGACAAGAACATTAGTGAGGTCAGGGTGTTGGATGAACATCACCACAGCTCACCCCCAAACTCTCCAGCTCATCCCAAAGGTACAGGACATGCCATCATTCCAGAGAACACAGAGAACACAGTTCCACTGCACCACAGCTCGATGCTGGGGAGCTTTACTCTCCTATAGCCTAAGCATGGCATTAGGTTTTCTGCTCCTGAGAGTCGTAATCTATTGGCAAATCCTTCTGTACAGGGACAAGACAAGCTTGGAAGATGCTGAAAAGCATATTGGCGATAACATGCTAAATTTGTAAGAGGAATAGAATTTTAATGTGTACAAGCTTTTAGCAGTGAGTATCAGCATGATGGTCATACTAAATTGCTCCTAGGTGTGAGTGTGACTGTGTTTGTGGTGCCCGCCGTTCCAGGGGGTATTCTTGACCATCAGAGCTGAAGGGGCTTTAATGAAGCTACACTTATCATTACAATTCCACACGCTTAAATTGAAAGATATTATAAAGGGTTCTTTGAGTGTTGCCATAGAACTATTTTAGTTTCCAAAAAGAACCATTCCTGTACAATGTGATGTGAATGTGAAGAACCTTTAAACTGGTGAAGAACCATTCTGTCTACTTTTTTCAAAAGTTAGAAAAGAGTTCTTCTAGGGCATTTCTCAAGGAACCCTTTGTGTTGCCTTTATTGTTTAAGAGTGCCGTGCCTCTAACTCTCACTGCTAGGTGATTTTTTTTTTTGTTTGTTTGTTTGTTTATTTATGTTTACGCATCTAATCTAACAGTACTCTTCAGCTGACCTTTTCAGCCCTGTTTGGAGTAGCAGCCTGCAGGAGCTCCTGCTTATTCAGTTTTCTCACATTCTCTCCTACAGTTCTGCCCAGAACAAGACAGACAGGCACAGCAACAAAGGCTCATAAGGGCCAGCCAAGCTTTCCCCATCCACTCATGCAGACTCAGACAGAGATAACTACAGACAAGGATGGCTGCTAGGAGACAAGCGTGGGCGGGTGAGATCTGTGCTCAGGGGGAATTATCAGCTTATCCATGAGCGTGCACGCACACACACATACACATACACACAAAGAAACCTAGCAGCCCAACAATTGATTTTATGGCGCGGGAGGAAAAAAAATGAGAGCAGGAGGAGAGGAAAGGAAAGGGGGGGAGGGGTGGAGGTAGAGAGGGAGAGAGAGAGAGAGAGAGAGAGAGAGAGAGAGAGAGAGAGAGAGAGAGAATTTGTTGAATAGTTTTAGTAATCTGATTCAAATAATTATGAGCCAACAGTAATTACTCACTGATTTGCACTTCTCTTTAATCTTATCTGCTCGAGTGCTTCAAAAGAGCCTTATTCCCTTTCAGGCCGATTCAAGGCCTTTTCCTAAAGAGAACAGGAATCGAGAGAGTGTTTGCTAAAGCACCTTTATGGCACTGGGCTGAAGGAGATCCACTAAAAGCTGTCATCAGCGCTCACACCCCCAGAATTACCCGGCTACAATGTAAAGAGGAGTAATCATGTTTAAACAGGAGTTCTTCACCCTCCGGCAGAAAATCAGTGTGCAGCATTTAAATGCCTCCCTCTGGGTCAATATGTTATTGAATCTAATGTGATGTAGCTCTATGTGTGTGTGTGTGTGTGTGTGTGTGTGTGTGTGTGTGTGTGTGTGTGTGAGCCTCTGTGTTAGAGAGAGAGGCAGAGAAAGCACTGGGGAGGGGCTGTGTGTACTGTGACGGGAGCAGATGTTAAAGCTGTCATAGCCACATTTTCCAAGTGAGTGAGCGGCTGAAAGAGAGAGAGAGTATGTGGTGGGGGATGTTGGGGAGAGGAGACTCAGAGCGAGTGAGAGATGAATAGTGAACAGAATGAAACGGTTTTCCCTCAGGTCCTGGCACAGAACTAGTAGCCTACCATGTTCTGTTCCTTCCAACCAGCAACCCTCCCCTGCAGAAGACAACAGACAAGACTGAGTCACTCAGACTACAGGATGAGGGAAAATGGGATTATTATCGAATACTGGTCCTGTGTTCATAAACCAACAGAGGAGCAGGAACGCTGATCAGGAGTCCGAGGAAAAGCATGGAGGAATCTGATCTGAGAGCAGTCCTCCAGCTCTGGACTGGTTGGTCAACATCAGACTTGAATTTGACAGAGCTGAGTCTCCAAGGGAAACATAAGGAGTGCATAAATCCACTGCTGCCACACAAAGACCTTGAACCTTGAGTCGTTTGGAGCATTTCTTTGGTCCAAACATCATGAATACATGGCATAAAGAGTAGTTGTCCTTCATAAATTGGGCCAAAACTTGAGAAACTGCAAACATGGAAATTCATGTTTTGTGTGTGATAGTGTAACACCAAACAATACACTGCATTTCTGCATCCTGACAAAGTCAAAACCACTCTAATGAAAACACTAGCAGGTAATAGATGCCCTACTGTTTCTGACTGTGAGCATGACCACAGAGCCATTTAACCTTGAGTCTCACACAGAGATCAAGGCTGGCAGTGCTGAGCTGCAGGGCTGATCTCAAATATTGCACCATATTTATGACAATGACCAATTCCAGATCAGCAGTCGTGCTCCTGATGTGGTCTGTGAACACAGATCCAGTCTCAGACATGCCCAAGGTTGCTTTATATTCACTAAGCTCTGCCTTTGATGTTGCCTTTTTTTCATCCTGTCCTCAAACCTCATGAAGTGGCTCCCTTCCCCAGAACAGCACTGCAAAACATGGCTGCCTTTTCCCTAGTAAACAGAGGGAGGCTGTGCCATCTGGTGGCAGGAAAAAAAGTGTTGGCTTTTATTCATGGACATGAGGATGAACTATGTGAGAAACATATCTTCATTGGAGACTTTACAGGACAAGGCAGACATGCACTAAACGTAGAATGGAAGTAATGTGAAATAGGAGTAATTAAGGTGATTTTGGAGCATTTCTTCTGGTCTATTCATTATATTCTGATACAATATAAAGTGCCAAATACACATTATGGAGAAAACTAAAAATGGACAAAATTGGAGAAACGCTGCTTCATGTTTCATATATCAATATATTATCATCCATCATATACAGTGTGACATTTGTTTTCCTACTTATTGGAATAAACTGACTTTTATAAGCTATACTTTCAGTTGAATTGCACTGCTAATAGGCTTATACACCTACTGTCACAAGTGCAGGAGGGAGACGTAAATGGTACAACAACACGAAATACATAGTAAATGAAACAGGAACTAAAACAAAGAAAACAGACTGAAAGACCAGACTTGGTATAATAAAACCAAAGGACTAAGCATGTGACAGCAGAGACAAAGACACCGAAACAAAGGGCGATACGTACACAGACTAGACACACCTGGAGAAGAGAATGAGAGGGCAGGGCTACACTGATACACTGGGACACTGATTACAGGGCAGAGACAAGACTAAACACAGAGCCATGTGTTGAAAACATGAAACATGAGACTAAGGACAAGAAAACAAGAAACAAACCAAACTAAAAACAAATATGGGGCTGGACACCAGACAGGATCTGGGCGTGAACATGAGACAGGCCAGGGGACCGAACAAACAGGGCTGATGGGGCAGACCAACAGAAGACAGGAAACTGGACAGACAATGAGACTGGACAGAGCACTGGAAACAAGACAAAAATGAAGACAAAATGGGAGTCTGGAAATGGGAAACAAGGGACATGAGAGGAAACTGGACCCTGAAGACAGGACATGACAGGACTAGGCAAGGGAACGGGTACCTAAACACTAATGGAGACAAACACAAAAACAGTAACTAGAATAACAAAACTAGGAAGAGGAACAGAAATGGGTGACAAAACAGGAACAGACAAAGGCACAAAAACAAAATCTGTCTGGGTTACAGTGAGAGAAGCCAGTCTGGGCACAAATCTGGGACCGCCAACATGGACATAAACGCAGGATAATTGGGTTTATTACCAAAACAAAACAAAATAAAGTAAATGACAGATGAACTTAAACAAGAAAACAGATTGAAAATCCAAATGTCTCAGGGAGACAAAACTAAAAGCACTAAGCACACACGACAGCAGAAAACACAACAAAGACACGTAAACAAAGGGCTATATATACACAGACAGACTACTCACACCTGGAGCAAAGTGCAGGGCTACAAAGGAGGCACAGGTGGGAACACTGATGACAGGGTGGGGCGGAGACAAGACTGTAAACACAACCCTAGATATTCCAACATTCCAATGGGTATTGAGCTGTTACCATTATACAATACTGGATCACTACAGTAGATCGATTCTGAAACAGACTACACTCACGCTGTGTGGCACGTTGTTAGCTGGGTACATGTTTCCTGTGAGACAGTCGAGTGTTTGAGTAGCTTGATGAGCTTTAGTTAAAAGCACCTATTTTTACAATGCATCCCCTGCTGACCTATAAATAGGCCTTCAGAGGCTATTTTTGTATTGCATACAACAGTCAGTTAACCCTAGTAGTGATACAGGAAACTAACCGATCAGCGATATGTGCAGGACATCCTGCAGCCAAACTTGTCGCCTCTCGTGGGAGGGTTTCAGACTTCCATTTTTCAGTGGTTAATGCTCACCCACACAGCAAGGGTTTCATATGAATGTTTTTGCTAGATTGCATCCCACATTTATCACCAATCAAGCATTTATCGGACCAGTTGGGACGCGAGCTTCGGCATCTTGTGAGTGGGCAGAATCTAGAGGTCCAGCTGCAACTGTGGGCAAATGTGCTGCAGGATGGCATGCAGAACCTTTGTTTCCATGCCCACCCGTATCTCATCCTGTGTCCAACATGGTACCAGAGCCCCCTTTTCTATTGGACAGTTTTTCTCACTAAACTCTGGTATTGTAGGCGCTTCGTTCATTCTCCACACGGCTTCCTCCTGCCTCCCAAAAATGCATATGGCAGGTGAATTTGCCGTGCTAAACTGGCCTTAGGTGTGAGTATGTCTGTTTCGTTAATTGAATTCCAACCAGTACTTATAGATTCCTACAACTATTTGTAGGTAATAGAGTCAAAAATGAGTTTCCGTTAATTGTTCGCTACATTAGTATGTCAGTTACATCTGTGTAGTTACTAAACCTTAATATTTTTGTTCAGACTACCATGCTTGTGTGTGTGTGTGTGTGTGTGTGTGTGTGTGTGTGTGTGTATACCCTGAAGCTTGCCCCAGATTCTAGAGGCCTCTGACTCATTAGACATGTGTGTCATGTGTGCATGCTGAGAGATCCCCTCCTACTGTTAGCCTGCACAAAGCCTGTTAACTCCTTTGACAACACAACAGAGTACACAGCCATACACACACTTCAGCTACACTAAAGACTGGAAATTGTGTATTAATACACCATCATTCAGAAATATTTCTTAATTTTTATTTTATTTTATTTTTTTTACAAATGACCCCTTTATGTCATGTATGTTAAATAAAACCACTTTTACTATATTGTTGCCCTTCCCTGCTCAGCTGCTCAGAGGTCATTTAGGCCAGTGAAGGCAGTGGGCTGTGAACACTAATAATTCATTGACACCCAATCCCCTCCCAGCAGCACACCCAGGCGGAGGGATAGGTGAGTAATGGTGCCATGGCAACAGGCTGCGGCCTCCAGCTGGGCTGACCAAGGTGGAGTGGGCTGTGGGGACACATTTGAAATGACACCAGCACACAGCACACTACACACTGGACAATTTCACACACACACACACACACACACACACACACACACACACACACACACACACACACACACACACACACACACACACACACACACACAGCACATCCTTTTGTAATGCCACTACGATGAAAATTGCCAGATACTAAAATTCGCAGTCTGGGGCAACTAAAATCTTCGAACATACAGGACTATAAATTCCTATTCTTGCGTTCCAGAACATTCCCACTTTTCCTTCCACTAACACCGGGCAGTAGCTATGCATAAAGCGTATCAGCCACTCAAGCCAGCAACTAATAAGTATCTGCAGAAGAAATGGGACCAGACACGCTATGAGATGCATCGCAAGAAGGTAAGTGAGTGTGTGACTCTTTAATCATAGAGAACAAATATTAAGGTTGGAGTGTAATATGAGCTGCAGTAATGATGTTGGACCTGACGAACACTGATTATTAAAGACTCACAGGCAGTGGCATGTGTGAATATCAGTCATGTATGATGTTCTTATCTTTCAGACAGTAGTAATCTGCTTCAGTGAGGTTTGAAGTGTCAGATGCTAATTGTGGTGTGTGTGATCAGTAATACCATGGTGGTGATTTGCACTATTTAAAATGATTTTGTTGTCTCATAAGGTGAGGGAAGCCAAACCAATAGTGGACACCAAAGGTATCCAGACACCTAATCATGTCCAGCTGAAGCTAAAGAAAGTACAGGTATAAAGCACAAAATTGTTCAGTTCTTTTCAGTATATATAAAGGAACCTTTGCTCCTAATTAAGGCTGTGTGTTAATTAACAATTGATAAGGTTGTTTTAGAAGCTGAAACAGTGTGTTGAGCAGCAACACCCCCTTTCATTTAGCAGAGGGTTTGACTCCTGTCTGCAGATCAGTGGAGGATTTACCTTTTGTAAGATTAAGTCCAATCCTGAATATTTTGATGTGACCAAAAGGCCAGGTGGACTGGAAGATTATTTAAGGGCCTATTTTCTACATTTTACTGGATTCTATTTTTCTCCTGAGGCCCATTTTGACATCTGTGGAGGTTTATCTACTAAAAACAGTCAGAAGCCCTTTGCACACAACCATTCACCACCAAAAAAGCAGGCTGTATTTAATACTGTGCCTTTCTGTGTGTGTGTGTGTGTGTGTGTGTGTGTGTGTGTGTGTGTGTGTGTGTGTGTGTATATATCTATATATATAAAATATAAAAGGTTGTGATTGGTTGGCCTATATTGAGCCTTGTTTGAAAAAGCAGTCCACGCTAAAACATTCCTTAACCTCAGTGTGAATGAACAATCTAACCCGTGTAAGTGGATGCATATATGGTTAGTACTCGTGCATCTACAGATATAGAATATTGTGATTGTTTTTTTTGTTGGTCAAAAGGTTAAACTGTCACATGATATATTTCTCACATTTAAAGTGATATATTTCAAACTTTTCTTAGTTTTCATTTTGATAATGTCTGATTAGTCATTTACCCAAACTTGAAGTGTCATAATCTGAGATTCTAGATTTGTTATCTTCATGAGCAATAAGCCCTACAGGTCAATAGTAAAACAAACACAAATGAAAAAAGATTCTACTTTTGAGATGCACTAGTATATTGAAGTCTTTTATTTTAAAATGTGGTTTATATGGGGTCTGCAAATATGTTACAACATGAACATTAAAACATGAAATAATATGTAATATAAACTAGTACTGAAATCATCAGTTGTTAGACATAAATGTTGTTCAAACACTTCAAAGACAACAGCAATAAGGCTGTTTCCTGTCATTCCTCAGTGCAGTATTGCTGTCTTTGGGTTTCTAAGGTTCAAGAAGAGAGGCAGGCCATCATAGACAGGGATAATCAACTGTTGGCGTCCAGACTGGTTGGGATAGAACGTTCTAAAGGGCTCATCAACCACAGAAATGAGTATCCGGAGCGCAGGTGAGCTTACACTAGCAACTGTGGCTCAAGTGGCATATCTGGCTGTGTAATGAATACTCTTAACCTCAGGTTAGATAATGATTGGCCACACACTGCCTATTTATCCCTCCTTATTCCAACCGATCATTACATAAAATAACATCCTCTTTCTGTTAGCTAAGGAAATAAGAACGCTCCAAATGAACCTTTCTCAGGGTTGATGGAGGTATGAAATGAACGTTGTCTGGTTTTGTTCATGCAATATGGCATTTTAATCAAATTGTGATTTAATATACTTTTAATATACTTTTCTGGACATCATCAGTGTTTACAGAACACTGACTAACTGCACATTTCATCACAAACAGGGTAAATAGTCCTGATTAAGTGGATACAGTGCAGCAGATTCTCTGTATCAATCACTTTATTAATTATAGGAGACTATTTGAATAGCAGTTTTTAAGAATCGGTCAGTAATTAGGTATTTTGTATGCACATCAAAATATCGTGATAAATATCATGTACGATGAAAACATCTTTAAATACTGTGACATAATATTTTACCAGGTCTCCAGGTCCTTGAATTATAACCTGGTGACTGGTAATCAGAAAGCTAATCTGGTGTGTTTCTGTGGGTTCATTTAACCTCTGAGCTTGTTTGTGTTTCCAGTTAAAGATAAATAATTCATGTTTGCTTTGTAATTGGGATGCTTCTGCTGAATTACTGAGCGCCAGAAGTCATCCATATTATAATTTGTGATTTTTGTGAGTCAAAAATTTTGAGCTTGTAAAACAACAGTCACAGACGTACCAAAATTTATATTGATGATGATGATAATTATTGTTATTATTATTATTATTTAAATTCACAAATGTGGAAAAGTATTTTAATATTTAATAAATGTTTAGAAAAGATTATCATATGTAAATCAAATGTTTGAATTCTCTGCTGATTGTGCGAAACTCTTTCAGCGAATTTGGACGTGTTTTGACGGCTAACTGATGGGCCAATAGGAAAGCTGTTAGGATATCCGTCACTTCTCTCACTAGAAGCGCCAAGACGGAGGATTGTGGACGTGTTGTGAAAGCGCGCCAAAGTTCAGTGACGTCAAGAAATCAGTGTTGTGATTGGTTAAATAGAACCGCGATCTGATTGGACGAGCTAGGCTTTCCTATTGGCTTATCAACTAGCCGCCGGAACAGGGCCAAAATTCTCAACTGCAGAAAGTTTCGCACATTATTATTATTATTATTATTATTATTATTATTATTATTATTTCTGCTTTATAACAACAACAACAATAATAAAAATAATAGGTATTAATATTTTATAATAATAATAATAATAATTGTTGTTATTATTATTATTATTATTATTATTATTATGATTATTATTATTACTATTATTATTGCTTGTCTCAAATTTGCACATTACAGTTTATGATGTTAAAATGAAAGTGCTATTTAAATGTTGTCCAGCAGTGACACTCACTTTATTAACTTCCTCCAGCCTGAATGCTGAGAGGAGGAGGGAGGAACTCCAGCAGGTGACTCGGGAGAACCTGGGGATCTATCAGCGAATCACAGCGCGAGAATCTGAATACAGGCGGGGTCTGTGGGAGACTGACTGGGAGAAGGTGGAGAGAAGGCGAGATGGCATTGCACGCTATCCGCGGGGAATGGCAAGCTCACAGGTAAGATGCACTGTGTTCATTCTCCTCTTTAGGAATCTCATGGATAAATGTAGTTGACCAACCAACACAAGTTTGGTCTGTATTTTCTGCTATTTTTATTTGTATTCATTAATTTTATTTGGGATTTTAAGTGATAGACCAACACAAAGTAGCAAGTAACTGTAAACGGAATAGAAAATGATACATAGTTTGTGTACATTTATATTCTGTCCCTCTGAGTCAGAACTTTCAAGGAGCCCCTTTCGCTGCAATTACAGCTGCAAGTCTTTTGGGGTATGTCTCAACCATCATTGCACATGCAGGCTGAAATTTTGCCCATTCTTCTTTGCAAAATAGCTCCAGCTCAGACAGACTGGATGGAGAACATCTGTGAACAGCAGTTTTCAAGTCCTGTCACAGGATGTCTGTAAGATTTAGGTCTGGACTTGGGCCATTCTAACACATGAATATACTAATCTAAACCAGCCCATTGTAGCTCTGGCTGTATGTTTAGTCATTGTCCTGATGGAGTCCCCAGTCTTGCCCAGTCTCAAGTCTTTTGCAGCTTCTAACAGGTTTTCCTCCAGGACTGCCCTGTATGTAGCTCCATCCATCTTCTCATCAACTCTGTCCAGCTTCCCTGACCCTCCTGAAGAAAAGCATCCCTACAGCATGATGTTGACCCCACTGTGTTTAACAGTGGGGATGGTGTGTTCAGAGTGATGTGCGGTGTTAGTTTTCCACCACAAATAGCATTTTAGCACATATACACTTCACACCCCTGACCTGTCTGGTGTGTTCCTTGGTTTTCATGATGCCTGTTGTTTAGTACAATTAACAAAAGTACAGATAATACACTCATCATAAAAGAATTTTGCACCCTGAAAAATTACAAAATTATTCGTAAGGCAGATAAAGGTTTTCTGGAAATATATAATTTATATGGGCAATGTTTATTTATTTATTTTCTATTTCTATTAACTCTGTTTCTTAGTTCGGTGTTGGGTTTAATGAAACATTGCCCATCAGAATGGATGCCTTCTGGATGTGTGACACATGACAATAAATCATTCATTTTGATGCTGAAGACAGTGCCTCCTTACACAGATTAGTTTGTCATCTTCACCAAGACAAAAGTTGTAATTGTGCTTTGCAATCAGTCGATTCCTTCTGGTTACAACTAGTAATATTAATTGCAAAATCTAAATGATTAGAAGCAGACATGCTTTGTGAGGGACATTTTGGTTGGCAGGCCCTTCACAGCATCAGACTGGAAAATGTGTTCTTTCTTCATATACAGAGGTCTAGCAAGAACGTGAGGTTTTCAGGAGGAACACCAGGACCAAGTGAGAGCTCTTCCAGCAGAACAGGAGGGTGATGAATCTATAGAAGAAGATTACTAACAATATTTTTTTGTGAAACTGTTGAAAACGTAACTAGGAACACTCTCAATTGTATTAACAGGAACTTGGAAGCCTCCAGATGGTCCTGTTTGGAATGTCTGGGGGTATCATGCTGTGGCCCTGTATGTATAGGATTCATAGAATTCTAAACCATTACTGCTTTTGACCCTAAAATGCAATGAGGTTGTCCACCACTGGATGGCAGCATGATTCTCTAGAATATCGGGAAGTCTCCAGTGCGCATCAGCAGCCTTAGGCTATTAGAATTCTTTTAATTAAAACTGCTGGGAAAAGCAGGTAATAAAATAAAGTTAAAAAGTACCTGGAGGTCTATCTGATGCTGGGACCTGAAATCCAACTATGCAAATAAATGGGCAAAGGCCTGTAGTATGTGCTTCTAATTTGGTCCATGCATGAGCATTGATCTCCGCAGTTTAACAAGGTTTAATTGGGAATGTCATACATAAATTGGTCTTGTTATACCACAAATTCACATCAGTTCTTTCCTTAAGGTCTAAACCATCTACTGCTGCCAGTTTACTCCTTTCTCTTTCATTGTCTGGAAAAAGATCTTTGTCTGTATCCTTTGTTTTCAGTAAGAAATGTGTTCCTAAATGAAATAAGAAAGTGGTCTGTTTGTAGGCAGAACAGCAGCCCCATGCCCACGCAGGCAGCTGTCCAGTGCTTGAGACAGCATTTCTTCTCTTCTCCTAAGCTTTTAACCCTGGCCTTCGTCCATCCTGACCCTATTCAGATCCCCTGTCCCTTCTGTGTGGCCCACATGCATCAAACCTCTCAGAGTGAGACTGCTGATGTTGCTGATCCAAGATAAGCTTCCTCCGTCCAAGTAACAGCATTCATTAAAAAAATGAAAGCACACAGAAATTGACCATAAGCCACCACTCTTGTTTTGAGAAGTCCAATCTGTATGACCCACTGACCCCTAGTCTGGGTTTTTTTTCTTTCTTAAATAAAAAGCATGTTGCCTTTGATTTACTACATTTTGATTAATAATGTGATTTATCTGGAATAAAAGTATGTCATATATAAATATGCATAAAAACAAAAGGGGAGAGGGGGAAAAGGGGTATGAATGTAGCATTACGTTTTTATACAATTAAACAGGTTCACCTTTGGTCTCTTTCTCATATTCCTATATTATACGTCATCTAATTGGATAAATACACTCTATGTCTAAATGTTTGAAGACACCTATTGAATGCATTTAGCTAAATTGCACACACTTCTGACACAAATGTGCAAATGCACACATGCAGCTTGTAGAAAACTGCCAATAGAATAAGACTCTGGTGGCTGTATCAAAGCATATTAATGTAAAGGGAAAATGGGGTTGGAAAATGTAATGAACAAAACCTTGAGTGGATTGTTAAGGTCATGCAACAACCTGGGAGGGCTTCACAAGGAGTGCACTGAGGCTGATGTCAGTGCATCAAGTGCCACCACATAAAATTTCAAATATTAAGCCACTCGTCAAGCAGAGACAATGTCAGAAGTGGACTGTTCCTCAGTGCTCCAAAGTCCTCTCTTCCATCTGCTGACAAACTTTATGGAGATGCTGATTATATTTTCCTGAAGGACTTAACATCTGCATACAGTGCCAAAACTACTACCAAATGGTTTCCTGGCTATGGATATTGCTATGCATAATTGAACAGCCAATTCTACAGACCATAGAGAATCCATGGGGTATCATCAAGAGGACGAAGGGAAACACCCAACTCAGCAATAAATATGAGCTGAAGGCCCCAAAGAAAGCAACTCGGGTTTCAGTAACATCTCAGTTGTGCCACAAGCTGCTTATCTGTATGCTATGCTACACTGAGAAAAAAATAACTTTCTTTTTTAACAGAAACATGGATGACTTTTGTTGTCATGTTTTCAGGCGATTTATCCACAGCAGTGTGACACTGAGGTCCATAATCCCTTCAGACAGTGGCTCTGGAACTCCATGGATAAGATTAAGTTGAAAAATATTTGAACAAAGATGGTGAGAACTGATCCAATTTCTGTGAAAGATGCAGTGATGCACACTGATTTATGCTGGTATCTGAGTACAGAAGATATTAGATGTAGAGGAACTCAGTAATATTTAAACAGCTTCTTGAATTTCATATTTAATATGCTTACTTACAATGTTTTTATATATTAAACCCAGTTATGTTAACATTACTTTCAAATATCAATTCAACATTTGGATGTTACTGTGCTGTAAGTGTGATATATGTCAAATACAACCTCTGTTTTCATGGACAGAGCTGTGCTAGTGCTTCTTCAAGGAATTAAAGTTTGAAAATGTTTTCATAATTAATGTAAACTTTCATATGTTCATTAAATTTAAAGCAAAAAACTTAAGCTTGTCAGTATGGATTATAGCTCATAAAAATCAAAATCCAGAAATCCAGTATCCCAAATTATTAGCATATTTCATAAAAAAAATACAAGATAAGTCCTGCTGGAAAAGGAAATCATCTCCACATCTCAGCAGAAGGAATTGTGAAGCATTCTAAAATTCTTCTGGTAGTTGCATTGACCTTGGACTTAATAAAACACAACTGATCAATACCAGCAGATGACATGGCACCCTAAACCAGGGGTGGACAACTGTGAGCCAGAGTCCAGCAAAGTTTGCTGATTTCCCTGCTCCAACACAGGAGTTGATCAGGAAAATCAAATCTCCAGGATTGGAGGTCCCCATCTCTGCCATCAGCTATCAGACTTTGAAAGTTTCACATCCGTAGTAATGTGCCTTTTTAACAGTCCTGGCTAAAAGGAATAGAACAGAAGCTGAGGAACATGTATGTAAATATGTTGAATATGATTCAATACAGAATACTGATTCAAAACTGACTGTATATGTAAATCAGAATACATATGCAGACAGTATGTACTGGGGAGCAGCCAACACATTTCAAAACCCACAATGGTAGATAGTGTATCAGATTTTTAAACAGGAAACTAGGACAATTCAGTTTTCCATAAAATGACCCTGAATAGCTGAATAGCCTGTAGCAAGAAGAGACCTTAAGGCTCGGAATACCAAAGTGCAAATCTTCAGAAGCATAAAATCTGACATTTAGAAAAATACATTTATTTGTAAAGTGTTCACAAAACTGGAATGCACAGATGCCTAAACAGAAGAGCGGGAACTAGAGAGATGAATGAAATCTACTTATAGACTGGACTACAACAATACAACTGCTTGACTGCATTTAATAATCACCTGCTGAAATGACTCTGAATGTGAAATTCACATTGTGCTGATTGGTGTTTACTCTGTTGTAGATCTGTAGATTTGAAATTAAGTCCATGAAGTCAACAACATTACAGTCATTTAAATCATTTTGTGCTGCGTAAGGAGTGCGGGATTCAGTTTGACCCTTAAATATATATAAAACACTCATTTGGGACAACAGGGACATGAACTTTAGTTAGAAACACCTGAATGAAAATTACTTCAAAAATCTACTGCACACCTACACCAACACACTGCAACACCAATACCGAACAATAAGTGTACACCTAACTGTATACAGTTCACGACGTGCTACCTTGATTGCTGTAAACTGGGAGAAAGTAATTGTTGTGTATAAACCAATGACTAACACTTTCTGTGTTAACAGTAAAGGATACATAGAACGTAACCCAACATTCTTCAACAAACATTAACAACCTGAAACGTGGCTGGTACACCATACCTGCAGGGGTGGGTAGAGGATTGTAAACCATTCTCAAGTTAAAGAGCTGTTACTTTGGAGAAACGCTGAAAGTCAAAGTGGATTTTCCAAAAATAACTGCAGCAGAGGTACAAAAGTGTCAGTTGCATAACCTTCATACCTCCAGTATTGGCATTTTTCAGCCGGGGAACTGAAGTGTGTTAGGCTAGACTCTTTTCTTAGTTTACTCTTGGTCTAAAATACAACACTGTCCCAAAGTTCAAAATCATTATTAAAAGTAATAAACCTTTGGTTCTAGATAAATGTATAAAAGATTATACTATGCTTGCACTCTGCAACATTCACATAATTTCCAACCAAGTTTTAAATAATCAGTAGAAAACTGATGAATCAGTCAGAGAGAGATGATGAAGTTATGATTCTGGTTAAATTTTATAAAATATTTTGTATATATAATTACATTAGACTGTACATAATTATAATCCCTTATTGCTCTCAAAGTATGGGAGATGTTGACCATAACAGCTCTTTTCTAATATTCAGCCATTAAAGCAACACCACTTTTGAATCAGAATAACTCAGCAGCTCATTAGTGTTTTTTTTCATTGTGTTAAAGATATCACATGACTTCATTAAATAGGGTTGAAAATCCAATGCAATATGTTACAGTGAGAATTTCATAATGTATATTTCAGCATTTAGTTCTAGAAATGGCATCAGAACTGGTCAAATATAAGATCGGACATTTTATTTCTAGCATTTGAATGATTAAATTTGTTGGAACGGACCTTTAGAAACAACTGTGACTCTGTAAATGAGATCACATCCACACATTCACACACTGTCCGGTGACACGTCCAGGATGTTGAGTAAGTGTCTCTTATGGACTTCATGAGTTTAAATGAGGACAGCATGCTGTCTGTGACAGGTCACTTTCTGTCAGTTAATAAATTACATTTTAAACATTTGAATAGTACTGCAAATTGAAAATGAAGTCATGTGACCAACCACAAAGCAACAGGGATGCAGTCCTTGAAGTCATTATTTTCAGCACAAAAATGCTTTTCTTATAAACTGTGCATATATATAAGCTATGTTTAATGAACTAATTACTAGAATGGCCTCTCCAAATCCAAATGTTTTCTGTCATTCACACGGTTCTAGAACGTTCTCCTCATTCATACTGTTCTAGAACGTTCTCCTCATTCCTGCTGTTTAGAATGTTCTGGAACATTCTGCTCCATTCACATCCTTCTAGAATGGTCTCCCCATTCACACTAATGGAATATTCTGCTCCATTCACACTGTTCTAGGATGTTGTCCCCATTCTCACTTTTATGGAATGTTCTCCCTATTCACACTGTTATGGAATGTTCTCTCAATTCGCAATCTTCTAGAATGTTCAGCACATTTTCACAGTTCTAGAATATTCTTGCCATTCAGATTGTCTGTGACCGAAATGGATTTGCATGTCAGGGTGCTAATGAATCCAAATCCTACAGTGGAATGCCATAATGAGTTTGAGGCACTAAAATCTCCCTGTAATTTGTAATCATTGTTGGTCACTACATCAGCTGAATTTGAATCAGAGTGCAACACAAATCTCCTGTTACTACACTATAGAAGTTACTAAGAAAACGTAAGACTTTCAGCTACAGAGAAATATCAGCAGGAGCAGCTCTGCACAGTTAAAAAAATAAAGACCCAAATATGTTCACAGCTGCTCATCTTACAGAAAATGCTGGTTAATGCAGTTGTGAACCAGGAGTTAAATGTGCAGCAGTCAAAATTATGGCTTTGTCTTCTTATATAAAACAAATGTCTTGCTTAAAACACAAAAACTCTATTTGTAAGACTAGTGAATGCTGACACAGCTTGAAGAACTGTCCGAATGAATTGAATGATTCACACCTTTCTACCACGTTTAGTAAACTTAGAGTTTACCTCTATGCAGAGCAATATTATTGAGGATGCAGAGATCCATTTTGGTCACATGCACTTTCATCTCTCGTGGATTCTTATTCTGAGCATGCTAAAACAAATGTGAACATCAGATTATTGGTGATTTTGGTTGTTTGTTGGAGAATGTTGGGTTGCTGCACTGTGGCTTTAAAATGGAACAAGTTTTTTTTTTGTTGTTTCTGCTTTAATTGAAGAAATCTTTAGAGATGGCCTCAACAAAGTTGGGTGCAGACATAAGAATCCCAAAAGTGCAGAGGATGGTGAAAATGGAGAAGGCCATCAGGCAGAGACGATCGATAACGGCTGCTGCAAACTTCCACTCATTGCACACACTCTCATCTTCATCCTGGCTCCGGAATCTCCTTGCAATGTACCTCAGTTCCTCCAGAATCTTCGCTAATTCTGTTTCTGAGGCTCCTCCTACAACACTTCCTGTGACTCTTCCTGCAACTCTGCCTTGATATGATGACACAGCTGCCCCTGGCAACAGCACATCCTCCTCGCTGGCTCCCATGATACGACCACAGAGCACTCCAGAGTCAGGCGAGGTGGTGTAGTGGACGCCTTCCATGCCCCTAATACCAATATACAGCATGTTGCTGTTGGGCTGCAGTGTTCCTTGGCTGACTGACAACTCCACGCTGGACACACTGCCTCTGCGCAGCTGCTTGTTGTGGCAAGCTGAGCGGACACGCTCCTCGCCAGGCCTCCGCATGCGCAGGAACCATGCACACCAGTTCAGCAATAGCACACGTGTCTGCCCACAAAAAAAACAAAAACATTAATAAACATTTGTTTTAGACATCAAAGATGATGTATTTTGGAGGTTTGAATAAGTAAACAAAAGCATGCTGTCAAAGCAGAAAATGAACTGTAGTACAGACTAGAAAAATCCATTTAGAAACCTATTTCTGCTGCCGTGCCTGGACTGTAGACAGTTTACTGTATTGTTGGCTGATTCAAAGTAACACATGCAGATAACTAACACTTTATAAGACAGAAAACCAGCACAACAGGGTCATATCAGTAACCCATAAAATGACGCAAATGAAAAGAAAATGCTCTGAGGCGACTACAGAACAGTCTAGACAGTGAGACAGAGCCTTGACACTGAGGCTACTACAGAACAGACAAAAAGACAGTCAGCCCAGAACCACACTTTTTATTTTTTACATTTTCATGTGTCAACAACTTTAAATCTGTGTTACAATGAAGTGCACTCACAGACACACGACTATGGCTAAACAATAAAAAATAGAGCTGTGTCCCAAACTACACTATTTGGGTTTTTAGGCATTTCCCTACTACATTACATGTTGTTATAGGATGGACACTGAGAGACGTGTCCACTGCAGAGACATACGTAACACAAAATACATTTTATACAAATTTTTCTCAAGCTGATGAAGAGTAATTGTAATGTGCTTGTTAAATAATGGGGCTGATGTGGCCTAGATAATTGTGTGATGTCTTTTTCAACTTTAATTAGGTAGAAAGCTTGATAACAACTGCACAGTATTTTTACGGACTGAGGCTGTTTATGGGTTAAAAGAATGGGTTCAAAGTCAAAATGTCTTACAGGGCACAAAATGCCCGCAACACATAGCACCCCAGAGCATATTATCATTTCAGCCACAATTGTCTCCAGTGGACTGAGCTTATAGGCCACAATCTCCACTGGAGCACATGCTTTAACCTTCAGGAGCTAAATGGGGAACAAAAGGGGAGAGAGATTATAGAGAGAAGAAGAAGAAGACTTACCCACTTTGGCATTTTGCCACCATCTGGGTCATGATGATGGTACTGTAGCACAAGCACTGTAGCAATGACTGACAGCCCTACAATCACCATTGTGGTGGCAAAGTACTGAGCTAAAATACACACAGACATTATTAACACACACACACACACACACACACACACACACACACACACACACACACACACACACACACACACACACACACATTATTACTTTCAAATTTGTACAAAAACTGAATGCAGAAAATGATTAGAGGTAAAAAATAATAATAACAATAATACAAGTGTCACACTTCTGTCCAGTCTTGTTTCCATTCTGTTCCTGGTCTGTCCTTCGTAGGTCCTGTTTTGGTTTGCCATGTGCTTTTCCAGTACATGGCTCTATTGTATTTTCTTAGCCCTAGCTCCACCCTGTCATCAGTGTTCCCACCTGTGGCTCCTTTGTAGCCCTTCCCTCTCGTTATCTTCTCCAAGTGTATCTAGTCTCCGTCCTTGTAGAAGTAGCCATTTGTTTCAGCGTGTTTTTGTCTGTTGTTGTAAGTTTTATTTTCCCTTTGTCTGTTTGGTTTCTGTTTGTTTTTGTGTTTACTTCCTGTATTCTTTACTTGGTTTTCTTTGTTTATTTTGCTAATAAATCGCCTACGTCCATCCCAAGCTTCGTCTGTGTTACAACATATAAAATTTATATTTGATTAATTTCTTTGCCATGATTTAATACATTTTATTTATATTCTATTTATCTATTTATAAATCTATTTTGTTTCATGGCAAATTCATGTAGTTTGGTTGGTTGGGGAGGAGAGTACTTTGAGGCATGCTTCTTTGCTTGCTTCCATTATCTGTAAGGTATAAGCTATTCTTGGGTGGATTTTTACAAACATTGGGAATAAAGCAGAAAGAAAATGTGATAGTGAATATGAAACAAGTGTGGTAACGAAAACAAACAAAAAAAGGGTTTATCATATTTCTAAATTTGGTTTTACAAACAAAAGATGGATCTTGTGGATTCTATTTTACTTTTAAACCACACAGTAATAAAAGAACAATCCAAGATCTACAGACGTTCATATAAGTTCAAATTATAAGAACTTTGCTTTGTTTATTTTTCTCATTTGACCAATGAAAACCACTACATTATACAATCAATATGGAAGTTTTAGCATCGCTGGAAACTTACTGACTGAAACTTACATTTCTATTAAAGAACAACTATGCACACAATCAGCAATTAGTTCTGCATAGTCTTTATTTCCTTTCTGTAACAGACCTGTTATTTCTGCATAATCCATTTTACTGATTTATAACTAATAAAAATAATAATAATAATAATACTTAATGTTATTAAATTGTACTTATTATTAACACTTTGATGTTAGTTTAAAACCCTAGATATAGTTGGGTGCGTGTCTCCAAGGCTGGTCTGTATGGTTTGTATGTACAGCAACAAAAATATTATTGACAAAAACAAAGCCCAAAAAAAAAAAAAAAAAAAAAAAAAAAAAAAAAAAAAAAAAAACAACTGCAGAAAAAATGCAAAACTAATGAACCAACCTTAATTTTTAAAAGGAAAACTGTGTGAATGGGATTTTTCATTAAACTATTGTTATATTAATGAGTGTACCACTTTAGGATACATTCATTAATATACTTCCACAAATCTCCAGAATTACTCATTAAATATCCTTTGAACACTGGGGAGCTCATGGATATTTTACATTTAAAAGTGTCCTACTCTGAAGTGGAGAAAAGACAGAATGCATTTCATCATATCTCAGATACAGTTCCATTCTCAGATTTACGGTGTCATTCTTTCAGAAAGTCGGCTGAGGATGATCTATGGCAGTGAAACTTACAAATGAAGCAGACTTTGTTTTTCCACTAGAGCTAGCAGTCCCCTCTCTGCCATATCAGCATCCTGTCACTTACTTTACACCCCTCAAACTGTCTAATCAGCACTGACTATGAGACATCATACCCAGTTGTCTCTATGGACAATGTTACTCACCAATCAGTGGGACTGAATCCGATGTCGCTGGCATGATTTCAGCCACCAGGAGCATAAAAACGGTAAGCGAGAGCAGCACAGTGATTCCTACCAGAGAAGATACATTTTTGGGAAACAGTAAATGAAAAGCAATCGGTCTCATTTGTCTTTAAACATCTGCAAAGTATGTACGAGTGTACATACGATCTGATTAGAATTCCACACAGTAAATCATTCCTCAGCACGTCTGATCTATTTCAGCAGCCGTCACACACCTCACTGGTTTACTACAAATATCTTCAACATTAAAGCTTCAGCAGTAACTGCAGTTCGAGTAAAGGCAGCAGACTTGTATGGAGGAGTAATCCAACTTCTGTTCTCTAACCACAGAGCATGAGTCACTGCCTACTGCCCAAAAGTTCCTTAATTAACCGTACAGATCAATAAACCTCTACAAATCTAAGTGATCAACACAGTTGGAGTGATTTTAGCTCATTAGTAGGCACTGTGCAGCATAACTGCTAGCTATAATGCATAACACACACACACACACACACACACACACACACACACACACACACACACACACACACACACACACACAGTGCTTTCAGAAGTATTTCAACCCCTCTGCTTTTTCCTTATTTTACTCTACTTTTACTGTTACAGCCAGAATCTACAAAAATATAGGTCTAGTGAGCACTGACCCTGAGACGTCATACCCTGTCATCACTATGGACGTTACTCACTGACCAGCAGGACATGCACTGTTTATTGCCATAATACTCATTTTAAAAAATCATTTCTTTGTCATGGTAACTTGACAGTGTACGCTTTTGAAAAGCTTTTCATCGAAAAGCTATCCATTAAAACAAAAGCTAAAACCAAAAGGTACGTGGCTCCTGTGAGCCATCCTGTGGTGATGTACACCAGCCAATCAGATCAGAATTCTTTTTTCTCTTTTCTCCACAAGCCCACTATAAAAGGCAAAAATCTCATACTATTTATGAATCAAAGAACAACTTCAAGTATTGAATGGATGCATTCAGAATATTGCACCTTTAAGATGATCTTAAATGAGTGTGTTCAGTGTAAAACTTAAATAAATAAATAAATAAATAAATCCTAATTTTAATGTACACTGAACACGTGAGCACACACAGGGTGGAATACACACAAGTATTATGGTTGTTTATTTATTATGTCTATCCATGTTGTAATATTATCAGATGTCAGACACCACTAGTAGTTTGCTGCTCCAATAAAAGAAAACCTTTTTCTACCCCAGCTGACAATGCCAGTGTTCTACACTCCATCTCTCCATGCAGACACACTGCTCTCCTTTGGGATCTACTCCCTACCTCCTGCTTTACCAGATGAACCCACTATCTCCTCCTCTTTACCCTGCCACATCTGTCCCCATTAAATTCCCCATCAGTTCCAGCACCTCAGCACCCTGCAATTCATACATAATGCAATCAAGCCATGGTGAAGCTCTTAATCAAAGCATGAAATCCATGTTTTTGAGTTTCTAAAAGAAAGGAATTCATTCATGGACTGAAATGATTGGAATGTTTTTCCTATTATTCACAATCAACAAGTGTAAGCTTTCTGGAATTGACACTGTTTTGGCAAACTTACGTAGAAGAAATGACAGCAATATTCTTATTTACAAGCTTACAGGTGAAACAGTATGTTTAATTAATAAAACGGTGAAGTATCTTTTAAATGTCTAAAGCACCAAAAAAAATAAATAAAACAATTTAAAGATTCTTCACCCTTCACACACATGCCTCTATCACTAATCACATGAATGTGACTCTATATGGGAACAAAACTGGTTCTTCTATGGCGCTGCTTTATAAACCCCAGTCCTGGTGTGCCAGCCTCCTGTTTGCTGGTTTCCCTGCAGTAACAGGCAATTAACAGGTCAGTTGAATCAGGTTCACATGAGCAAGAGGAACACAAAAGGAGCCTGTCACTCCAGGACCAGGATTGCATATAACTGGTGTAGATCGTAATGTTTACTGTTTCTGAACATACATTTACATAAATGTGACATTTGGTTGAGACAAGAGAAGTGTACAATGTATCCCTTTTAGTAGTAAAACAATAATCTTCTTCTGTTCAGTTTTTCGGAATGCTGTACCTGAAATACTTAACCTTTGCTAATCAGCTAATTACGAAAGCCTTTCCTAAAGGTGGTGTGTTACAGCAAAAAAAAAAAAACACTAAAATGTGCAGAAAGTTCTTCACGAGGTCCTTACGTTTGGGAACTACTTACTGATGTAATAATATACACTCATTGTTAAAAAATAGGTATACAAATAGTTGCATCCAAGTCTTGCAGTACTATTGGGAAGGAAGATAAAGGTTAAAGGTTGATTAAGGACAATAAAAAACAAATTCACACACACTGGTGGCAGCATCATGCTGTGTTTTTCTGCAGCAGGAAGTGGGAGACTAGTCAGGGACGAGGGAAAGATGATTGCAGTGATGTACAGAGACATCATTGATGATAACCTGCTCAAGAGCACTCTGGACCTCAGACTGGGATTAAGGTTTATCTTCCAACAGGAGAACGACCCTAAGCACACAGCCAACTGTGATAACTCTGTGAATGTCCTTGTGTGGCCTCGGAATCCTGAAATATCTCTATTGATATGTTGTTGATTCCTGTGGCTTTCTTCTTTGGCAATGACAGGTCTACTGTATTCCTTCCATTTTACTTTGATCTGTTTTTCATCCATGATGTCTTTGCATCTCTTAACTTATAGCTAAAATGTATTTATTTTACCACATTTCCCCTTTTCAATGTCTTTGCAGATGTTGTTGTAGTATTTGTCTTTGTCCTTCCTGGCAATCTTCACTGTATCATCAGACATCTACTTCAATTTATTTCTCCTTTTCATTCTTCCCAGGTTTTTCTCTGATTCTTCTTTGATGACCTTTTTGAGTTCCTTCCAAAGTTACTGGTTCTCTGTCAATTATATCCAGCATGTGAAACGGATTCCTGATGTCTACTTTGAAGGCAGGTGGTACGTGCTCCAGGTCATATTTTGGGAGGTTGATAGCTTCATTGTTTTTTTCCTCAGCTTCACTGGGATCGTGTACATTAGTAATTTGTGATCTGTTCCACAGTCAGCCCTAGGCCATGTCTTTGCAATTAAAATGGAGCTCTTCTTGGTGCAAAGAATGTAGTCGATTTGGTTTCCTGTACAGTCTGTCTGGTGATGTCCAGGTGTACAAATGTCAATTTGGTTGCTTGAAAAATGTGTTGGTGATGAAGAAATCATTGTAGTCACAGGAAGCCAAATCTCCTGCTTCATTCATGCTGTTCTGAAGACCATGTTGTCCAACTGAGTTTCCCACCTTCTCACTTCCAGCGTTCACGTTCCAGTCTTTGATCACCATGTCCCTTTTGCAGATATTGTCAATTTTAGCCTGGACTTCACCATAGAACATTCTATTTCTTTTTCACTTGCATCTATTTTGCATCTATTTTGTATATATATATATACAGAGAGAGAGAGAGAGAGAGAGAGAGAGAGAGAGAGAGAGAGAGAGAGAGAGAAAACTACCATAATGTACCTATTTGAAGCTGCCATATAGTGGACACATGGTATTCGTTTAACAATTGCACAGTGCTGGAGAAAAACAATGATTAAATGACCATCACACACTGAACTGGCTAAATGTGGCCCTTGTTATAGTTGTCTGGACCAAGATTGGCAGGATGAAACACAGAAGGTCCCCAGAGCATTGCTTCGGGGACATAGGGCTGCTGAGGTGAGCAGAGACACACACAGCCTGTAAATTGAGGTGAGCATGAAGACAGCAAAATCATGGATGCAACCTACACATACACTTTACACAGAGAGTACAACTGAAACCCTGCTGAAACCACAGATGATTTGTTTGAAAAGGGGATTGTAGATTCAGGTTGTACATACACACTCACACAAGCAAAAATGCAAACAAACAGATTGCCATTCAGAAATAACATGGACAAGGCATTTATGAAGGTTTATCCCTGCAGCTCTAAAGCAGACTTTAAAATGCCAGATTGGGACTGTAGCAACACCTATTACCCTTTACCATTTATGGAGACTTCAAACCCAATACTACCACCCCACACACACACACAAACACAAGCTACTGTTGTGATAGGCTTGTTTGAGACAGTTAATTCTAGCAGGATTTACAGTTTTAGAACTGAAGGTACTACAAACGGTTGTTTAACTGATGCCACAGAAGAACTGCATTTGGGTCCATTAGGAAGAAACTTTTAAATGGACCCTTTGCCCCTTAAAAGGTTCATTACACTTACATCATACAAAAATTGTTCTTCTATGGCATTACTCAAAAAATCCTTTGTACTACCGTAATTTTTATTATTCTTCCTCATCCTCCTCAGCCACTTTCCTGGAATATGAATGCACTTACTTTTCCATTTTCTATTTATACTCACACATACAAAAGAAAAACAGATCTGGAACACTTTACCATTTCATTAAAAATAAATAAAAAAGTGGCACATTATACAGGCATTTATATTTTATATTTTAACAACCAAAATACAACCACTTAAAACACTGTAACTGGTCGAAAAAAAGGGCAAAAATGTGACTAGTATCTAATTTAAGCTTAGTTTATTTTCTCTGGTGAAATGATGAGTGTTCAAAAGTTTTCAAGGTGGGTTCATGAGATGTAACCCAAATGTTCTGAGTCCAGTCCTCAGAGACTCTACACAGTAAACATTTCAGTTCTATTTCTCTCCTATCACTGAACACACCTGAGCCAGGTACTGAAAGGTTGAGAAAAACAGTGTCTGGCTCAGATGTGTTTTGAATATAACAAAAAATGGGCTGGCTGGAGGCCCCCCGAGGACAAAAGTGAGAAATGCTGATTTTACATGTACCTCCCTGTATAATGTGTATCCCTGTGGTTAATTGGGTTTGATTTCTTTATTGCATTTTAATCTTGGTGCATGATATTAAATAAAGCAACATAAGCTGCAGTATTATCAGCTCAAAAGCAACTAGACCCTGTTCAGTTAGTTAAAGAGAGTGAGTGCGTGTGCGTGCGTGTGTGTGTTTTACCCAGTGAAATCTTTTCCCCTGAGTCAGCGGGCAGCAGGAACACTAACAGTGCGAGGGTGGAGATGAGCACACAAGGGATCAGGAGGTTCAGCCCGTAGTACAGGGTTCTCCTCCTCATTACCACTGTGAAGGTAACGTCAGGATACGGCTCTTTACAGCAGTCATAAAACCTCTCGTTCCGCCGTCCAGGAACCTCTACACACACACACACACACACACACACACACACACACACACACACACACACACACACACACACACACACACACACACACACACACACACAGAAATTACTTACAATGCAACATTTTTGCCTCTTTGAACATATTTCAACATAAGAATGAAGTTAAAATGACTTAATGTTATTAATATAAATGCTATTTTCTTGTAAATACCCTAATGGCTGGTATTTCCTCCTTTGGTGGAAATAATGTCAGTCCCATTACTGTATATCAGTCTTCGTCAGACATAGAGGGGAAGACTGGGAAGAAAGATTTTCCCAGTTCTTCATGTGGAATTCTTTCAGCTATGTGATGTTTCAACACCGGTCTTCATACAGAAAGTATTACATTTCCTCTGATACAATAAAGATTCCATAGTATTTTGTGATGGAGAGCTCTCAGCAAAGCAGTCCCAAACTGTGGATGTCCACAAACATGCTTCACAGTTGGTATGAGGTCCTTGTGCTCAAATGCTGTTTGGTTTATATCAAACATATCTTTTAATGTGCCCAAACTTTGATTTAATCTGTCCAAAACACATTGTTCCAAAAGTCCCGTTTTTATCTGTGTTCTCTGGCAATGTTTATTGTGATTTTAGGCAATTAAAGTAATAATAAAATGTAATAATAAAAAAATTATGTGTCCAAACTCATCTGGCTTTTCTATGCTGCATTGATTTTTTAGATGAAGTCCCAGTTTCGTTCTCATGGCTCTTTCTGCAAAAATTGCATTTATTTATTTATTAAAAAAAAAAACCACACACACACACACAGTGGAACAGTACTGCACCTCTAAACTTTCATGCTGGTTTCTGGCAGTCACATGAGGTTTTGTGATAAACCAATAAGAGTTCGTTGTCAAGATTATTAACACTCCTCTGGCCCATCTCTGTAATACACGTAACCATGTATTACATCCAGAGCAACTTACAATGCCATAAGTGGAATTATATTTATTGGTGAAATTTTCTAGATTACTGTATAAATGATTCATAAAATGTGATGTAATCATATAACTACTACTAATTTAATCCCATGTAGATGTTCATCAGTCCTTTACAATAATCTCAAAAGCATTTCAGTGTGATTGAAGTCAGCACTTAACAACTGATATTGATTTACTCTGAGTGTTATGGATCACATGGTTACATGAGCCACCCTCAAGTGTACTCATGATCACGGATATTGACTTTGACTTGGGATGTAGGATTTCCCAATACAATTTTGGTCTATTTCCTTGATCTGTCAGTGACTACAAGTCATCCTGCAGAGCATCTCTAAACAGTTACATTCCCTCATCTAGCTGCTGGCTGAAATAAGTAGAGGCTTGTTTTTTTTGCAGAGGAATGTAATGAATACATTTATTTCATACATCGTTCATTATCTTAGCCCGTTCTTCCTGAATAGGGTCACAGTTAATCCAGAGCCCACCTGGAGTCATCAGGTGCAAGGCAGGAATACCCCCAAGACAGGGTGTCAGTCTACCGCAGGGTACCACAGACACACACACAGTTAACATAGTCAATTCACCTACCACATGCATTTTGGGGAGTACCTGGAGGAAACCCGTGCAGAACACACCAAACACCTCAGAGACTGTGACTGATCGGGGATCCAACCCACAACCCCAGGCCCCTGGAGCTGAGCACCACTTTGCTGCCCTTATTCCAGTTGTCCATTTTTCTTTTTTAATGAACACTAATGTAAAAGACATCTGTTCTATATTGGTTTGTCACACTTATGTTTTTCAATTCTAGGGATTTTTTTGTAAGGCTCAATTGTTAGTTTAAGATCTAATGATGACTTTTTTCATCTGACGATCAAGCAATCTACTGCCATGGGTTTCCATGACGGTTTTGGCCACATTAACAAAGACAAAGGTGACAGTCATGAAAAAAAGAATTCAGAGAAATTGAAATTCAATAAAAACTAGCTGCATAAGCAGCAAGAATTAAGCTGAGCCAATCTGAATTGTTGTAATGTCATGGTACCATGCTGGAACAATAAGAAAAGCATGTATGTATTTCTCTTCGAGTTCAAAATAATAATTTTTTTCTCACTTAAAGAATCTTAGTCAAATCAGAAGTCTCGGACAAATTATTCAATTTATTGACTTTCAAGAGCAGCTCTAGTCACTTATTTTAGGTTTGGCCCTGATGAGCCATTGCACAGCAGTTTTATATTCTTAAATGTTTAATGATTCATAGTAATTTTGAACAAAATTCTCAAACTGAACCGAATGTAACATCTGATCTCTTTTACCTCACTTGATCTCTGTAACACCTGATCTCAGTCATTATTTTAGCGTAGAGCTCACAAACTGGCAGACCAATGTGCCATTTGGAGTTTTAGACCATTAACAGCTAAACTATTCAGATCAGCATGTTCAAACTAGTGTACTTGATAATACAAGTTTGACTGCAAAATGAGGACTTTTGAATGGAATAGTACTTGGGCTGTGTCTGATGCAGGGGTTTTGTTCTGATTTTGTGTTATCTATTGAAAAAAGACCCATAGCCCCATAGCCTTGGCCTAGTCCCGCCCCTGGCCTTATGCTGTTTAATAAGTCAGACCACACCTTGAGAATTGACTAATGAAATACAAAGGGCATCCCATCCCATTGCCCTGAGGCCGATTAAAATAGCACACAGAAAGAGAAATAAAGCACTGAATCATAATGTAACTTTATGCTGTTCAGACCTTTCCTTTAGGAATTGTCTCAGGGCTGTATTGAATTTGAATTAAATACCCCTGTTCTAAACATTTACATACTACATTGTACCTTCACTCAAACTGTTTAAAACATCATGGCTGTATTAAGAAACTACACTGTACAATACAGTATTACTTGTGAAATAGGACTCCCTGTATTTATTATTGTGATAAAAAGCCTACCGTATTTTCCGGACTATAAGCCCCTATTTTTTTCCACGCTTTAAACCATGTGGCTTATAATGAGGTGCAGCTTTGTCTTCTTAAATATGTTATTTTCCAGGTTTGTTTTTTTTTAATTTTGCAGCTTATATTCCGGTGCGGCTTATAGTCTGGAAAATACGGTACTTTAGAAACCATATATTGTCAAAAGTTACATCATTGTATGGAGTTCACACACTATTTCCAAGCTGCACTTACATACTAAATTGTCTTGTTTTGTGCAATAAATGAATTGGTACTATGTTGGCTCTAAGCCTAGGCACACAATTCCACTCTGAACAGAAAAAAAAATTGCCCAGAACAGAATAGAAAAATGACTTGCACACTCAGCAAAATTAATCAAAGAACGTGTTTAACCTTCACAAGGTAAAAGAACAATTATTCGATTTTCTCAAGTGGACGCCTGTATCCTCACATAATTTTCAATCTTGTGGGTGTTCTATGGCCCACTGGCTAAGAGCATGTCTTTGTTCCTCTGCTCTCATATCCTACCCGATTTCACTGAGCAAATAGGGGTGTTTAATCTCTCTGCTGACCACCAGGAACAACACTTCTCATTACTCTGCCATCAGCTTTTTAGCGCCAAGTCATGATTTTAGATATTCACAAAGAAACAAAAACCCACTGATCCAAGGGTAGAACTAAGGGCATTTTTCAAGCATGAGAGATCCTTAATCTTTTCAGCATAGCCTCAGTACATCAGAAACATACAACTATCCCTTACCTTGACAGAAGGTCTGTTATCTATCAAGGCAACACATCTAAGATGTATAGTGTGTTTAAAGTACTTCATTTAAATCCATTAGTAACCAGAGAAGTTGCTCAAAGTTTTTGTTCAGTGTTTCCAAACCTTCCATTTAAACATTTCTTATACATGAAAGGCAATTCACAAATTCAATTCCAGCCAATTTAAAGTTAGAAAGGAATTAACATTCATTCTTAATTCCATCATTATCTCAGTTGGCAAATGAGGCATTTAATTACTTCTCAAATGACAGAAATCTACAGAGATGGCTTCAAATGACCACTGCTACCTCCAAATGGCATCCTGCGTGATTACTTCCAAACAATAAACTAATTTTTTTTCCAAATCAAGAATTCACAGGCAAGAAAAGTCAGCCCTATGTCAGGGGATACTGCATAATTACATTTTATAGAAATAGCTGATTAGAGGTTCAGCCCTTTTACAGACAATGCAAAAACAACTGCTGTCTGACTGCTTGAGAGGTTTAAAGATGGATTAGTTAGCTGAACAAAGCACTACGAACACTGGACTTTCTGGAGAGGAAGCATGGAAGTAGGAAATGCAAGACACTGTTAGGTGTATTATCACAATGTAATGCACTATAAGAACGTTTAGACCTAGAGATTATTGCCCACATTTCTCAGATAGCCTAAGAAATATGCACAGAGCAGTAATTTTCATAACCATAACTGAGAAAAATGTGTACTAGAAAACATACCAACTAGGTCCCACTCTCCATTTGCAATATATCCTGTGATATCTGCATCCAGCATCTGCAGATCCAAAGACCAGCCACCGTATGTCCACGAGCCAAACTTTAGATCACACCGCTGCACATCGAAGGGAAACCAGCGAACGTCTATGTAGCAGGTGCTCTTAAAGATTCCTGCAGTAGAGATGTGAAGAACAGTCACTTTCACCAGCTTACATATTGAAAACATCAAACTCATTGGATATTGAAACTGATATTCTACACAGATGTCCATCAATACACATCAAGAATATCCAAGCCCTGCCTGACCACTTACACGAGCCTGTCACACTCTTGCTGTAATAGAAATCTCACCTGAATGCTTCCGAGACAGCAACATCATCACATCACATCTACCATGATTACCACATTACCACTAATTAGTTCCATGACTGCCAACCACCATGTGAACTTCTAACCTGCACTGATGTACTCTAAACTGCCTCTCTAAATCTAAATTATTATTAATAATTAATTAAGTATATGTCTGACATAATTAGCAGTGAACTATATCTTTGACAGGCTTTTAATTTTAGTCTCTGGCTTTAGTCACGGATCTTTATGTTAGATTATTTTTTTCAGCCCTGCTTCTGCAGGCACACTGACCTGCATATTTTAGTGGATTCATTGCTTTAACACCCCCATGCATTTCTGAAGGAGTTGATTAGCTGAATTAGGTATGTTTGATCCCTGTACAGTGTAAACATCTTAAAAATAGTGCTTTATCAATTTCAAATAAAAAATAAAATAGCAATTGACAAGCTTTCAAATAAAGATTTAAATCATTTTGGAGGATTTCTATTGGTCCATTCATTCAACTATGGCAACAAATGAGATACAAAGTTTATGCATAACAGATGAAAAAAAAAATATTATGTTAATATTATTTAACGTGATTAAAAATGACTGTGTTAAAGTTTCTGTATTAAACAAAATTTCTATGGATCCAAGTGATGCATTAACAGTTTTATAAATGTATTAGCAATTATATAAACAAGGCACTGTTGAAGCTGAATATTAAGGGCTTTTTAATTACTTTAATTTAAATTTTACTATCTGAGCCACATGAAGTGTTGCAGTAACTTTATTTACCATCAGTAAAATGGATATTGTCATGTGTTAGAATCAACCTCATAGTGGTGCAGCCCTATAGTGGAGACTGGCCAGATCCAGTAAACAGATGTAGTGGAGGAAATCCAGATCCAGAGTTGTCAGCTCTCTGGGAATTTTCTCCATTAAATGTTCTAAAAAGTATATTTTACATATATAAATATATGTAAAGTTCTAAATGACATCAAGGACCGAACGATGGAGAGAAGAGGCAATGAAATTGAGGAGGTAAGAAAGAACAAAAGACAGAGAGTGAGAAAGAGAAAGCTAGGTCATGCTGGAGGAGGATGGGGTGAATGCGCTCTTTAATTTAAACTGAGCGTGTCCCTCAGAAGACAAATGTCCGCGAATCCAATTTGTTCCCAATCACTGAGCAGCAGCAGAATGTTCCAGGCCTTTCCCCATCCGCCCAGCCATTCCTGCTCTCCGGCATTATTTTCCCAACGCAATAAGGGCTTCCAGACCCTTCTCAATGACCCCCTGGGTATTCGGTGTCTACCACAAACATTTGCGCCCTCATTTGCCCGTATCCCATCATGCACTTCCCTTATGGAAGCTTTTCAGTATTTCGACTTTCAGGGAGTAATGATGGGGTTTGTGCAAACATTGATTTCTGTCAGCAGTGAATTTTTTTGGCAGCTCTGTCAGCAAATAAGCTGAGGGATAGAGGTTTTAGTTGTTGTTTTGTGTGTATGTGTGTGTGTGTGTGTGTGTGTGTGTGGGTGTGTGTGTGTGTGTGTCTGCGCGCGCAAGTATGGGGATGTGTTCGTAAAGGTGGGCTGAAAGGTGACAACTGACATTGTCTAGGGCAATGTAGAGATAAGCAGCCTGGAAGGCACTGTAGTCACATTTCTGGCAAAAGAGCTGAGCCGGAGGGCCTAGCTGACTTCAAGAAGAAACACAGCACTTAACTCCCCTGAATCATAATCAGTTGTGAAGCGTGTCTTGACATTTATTCAATACACTTCAGCAGGGTGTCAGATTCATGTTGTGCACACTCACAGCACTGTTCAATTTAATGTTTCACTGCTCTAACTAAGCTCATAGTGTGAAGGGCCTGACATATGCCTGATGGGTGGGAGCAGAGGGGTTGAAAGTGTGAAAATATTTCTCTTTGCGTTGACCTTGAGTTCAACACTTATGTGCATGGACATGTGTGCACTGATCCAAGATCAGCACTTGCAAGCTCAACACCGACATTACAACTGTGTTCAATTAAAAAGGGGTTTGTCTCAGACTGGCCATAACTCTGAGATCCTAATAACATTCTAAAAGGTCATAAAGTGGTGATTAATGGTGAGTGGTGTCCACACTACAGACGCAATATAATATTAGGTCATTCTTGGCACTCGTATTGTCTATATGATATGTAGAATATAGAAACATATCAAACATACAAAGCAGAGACAGGTTGGTAATGTTTTCTCTCCAGTTTAGTCTGCCAGTGCTGGCAGTCACAAGTTACATGAAGCCACCCATAACAGTCACTGCACAGCTAAACATACTTGGAGGAGATTGCTAAAAGCACTGGTGGGCTTAGCAGTAGAAAAGAGCTCATTAGACTAAAGCAGAGAATGACATCCAATACATTAGTTCCTGAAGACCACCTAATCTCCATCTTTTTCAAATGCTTAACAGATCAAATCAATGAGAGGACTAACTGCAATTTACCCAGAAGTAAACAATCAATGTTTGGTGTGGAGGTTTTGGAGGCTAATGCAGCTTATAAACAATGGAAATTTAAAGACACCAGGCCTGCATTGTATACACTGCACATCTTAATACTGCAAATGTGTCAGAAATCCATTCGAGATATTTTGGGTTTTACTAAAAAAAAAAAATATTGCTATAAAACCAACAACTTGCAGTTACTTATTAATATTCATAAATTCAGCCATGTACCTCTTCTGCTGTAATCTCTTCACTGGCTTCCTGCAGCTGAACATCAGATTCAAATGAACGGGTTCATTAAAGGCTTATAATTATACTTTGTCTTGTGTGAAAAAGTGTAATATGTTGAGCTTTAAATATTGAGGTATCCATTCTGTCATTTGAATCTGGCAGCATCTAATCTTGAATTTTCTATGGATTCTAGGCTCTACAAACTCTCTAAGGAGTGAACAGCAAAGCACTTTTGTAAATCGCTCTGGATTAGAACGTTGGAAAAATTCTGTAAATGTAAATTAGTTTTTGTCGTACTTGGTTTTATTCACAGTAAACGATAACCTACTTGTCTCACGTGGCATTGACTCGCAAGCAGATCTTCTTTAGTAATGGATGTGGTTTGAAATCAATGAAAACATGCTATAACAATTATAACTCCACTGGGGTCGTAAAGTCCGATCCCACATTGAAATACTGGACATTAATTTAAACATGAACGACAATAGAAAGAAAAGCTATGAAAGTAAAATGAAGAGGAAATAGTCAAGACTTTGTGTTGTTTTAAATCTTAAAGTTATTTGAATTCACTAATTTGAGAAGTGAGCGATTGTTCCATAAAACCATTTATATTAAATCAAATTTGATTAATGAATGTAAGAACTAACAAGATGGACGTAGCAGTTTTGTAAATGCAACATTCACACATAATTTTTTCTCATGTTCAAAATTTTGGAGATTCTACTTTTTACTGTATTAAGCTAAGACTATTTGTTAAGTTTTTTGTTTAAATTAGAATAGAGTACAAAATAATAACATTTTCATTAGTGGACCCCAGTTTGGGCACAACTGCATAAGGGTACATATGTTTCAAATGTTCCATGTCCATACAGTCCACATATTGAAACTAGACTACGAAAACAACTGAATCCATTGTTTTTATGTCACAAGAACCAATTCATTTACATATACTTTCCAATTCAGCTTACCATAGTTTAGCCCCACCCATTCACTCTGCATTTCTTAGAAGTGAATCATTTTGTACATTTTGTAGAAATTCACTGTTTCAGTCTTAAAGGCAGAGTCTGTTTAATTGTATGAGGTAGAGGTTCCAGCACAATTATTGTAAGTGGAGCTTAAGACAAAATATAGAATGTAAGAATGCACCCAGCATCTGGTAATATCAATCGCTCTCTTGGAAGTGATTACAAAGTATTTTGTTGATTCAACATAACCCTAACATGAAAGCTCGCAATTAAAAAGAACACTACAAATGTAAACCTTTCTATAGTCATTGAAAGTAAGTGAAATAATGATCCTGCTGTTCAAATGGAGAGTCAAGATGAGCTCAGGCAGCACCATCGCCTGGAACCTGAGGCAATATTCTGATTACCAGACTACATGTGAAGATAAATATGAAGATGTTTTCCTTTGGTGTTTCTAAATGAATATGGATTGTGTTCTTAAATGAGGACCACACAATAAGAATATAAAGATAAAAAGTGATGAAAGCTGATGAAGAGTGAATCCATCATTTACTACCCTGGTTAAGGTCATGTGTTGTTATAAACAGATATCAAGCACAATTCCAGTACATGCTAAGTTACTGGTTAAAGCCATCACATTTTCTGATGAATAACAAAATACCTCAACATTCAACAGTCCTCAGGAGCTTACCTGGTGGTAGATACTGGCAGTAGCCTGATGAGTTGACGAGAACATTGGTATGGAAAGTAGCATCAAACCTCTCATCTGCACTGTTTTAAAACGCAAATATTAATATCATAAGTTGACCAATCCTTAAAAATGACAAAATAAAAATAAAACCATGGGACTGACATCTTCAGGCTAACAGATTGATAAAGCCTGCTAATGGTACTAATGGTTTGGACATAGAGGCAACAGATTAAATTATTGGTGCTTAAGGTGTCATACAGCACACACAAGTCAGTCACGGATGTCATGAAGACAGAAGAGAGAGCTGGCTATGTGCCCCAAGACACACACAGAAAAAGCAGCATCAGCTTCTGACACAAATAAAACACACACACACACACACACACACACACACACACACACACACACACACACACACACACACACACACACACACACAGCTCTAATGCACTGCTGTATCTGTCATCATTCCTCAATCAGCCATTTCATATTTCTGATAGAAATAAAAATGAAATGGAAACGAGATTTTTACATAGTCGACATAAACACCTGACTCTGGCCACAGTAGTTTAGTTAATTTATGCCTGGACAGGACAAAGCAGGCCAATGGGAAACGCTGCGTAAAAAAGTGTGAGGATGTTAAAACAGCCATAAACTGCAATACTATTAAGAGAGCAGCAGTCTAATTAGAGAGCCCTGCTTTCAGCCCCAAAACCTTTCCATAAACCACTTCAATCAATATCTTTGGCATGCCTGTGCATCCAACCTATCATTAGGTATTCCTTTAAAATGGACACTGATAGACAGCTATACAATAAAGATATATGTATTTTCCAATTTCAATTTCAGGGTAATTTCTTTCTGCATCCATTGCATGATAGTAAACATAAAAGGCTGTAATAGAAATGAAGTGGTTCTTAAAAACAAGAAAAATAGGAAGCAGATTTGTCAACTCTATGATCTATTAAACTGAACAAAAAAAGACTGCAACAGTTTCTGTATCTTTTGGAATTATTAACATTTACTGACTTACGTTCTGATTCTGAGCTATTGTGACACTACTGGTGTCCTCCTTGCTCAGTGCAGAGGGAAAACTGTTGCTATGCTGTTTGTTTTAGATTAGGTTTACAGTTTTTCATTTTGAATGAATGAATTCTGATAATGGAGCAGACATTGCTGTTGGAGTTGCTAATGTACCTGTTGTAAAGCAGAATATCTGGCCTCCAGATTTGATTATCAGGAAATCGTACATTGGCCACGCCTGGATAGTCAGTTATGTTCCACTGCAGGTAATAATCCACCCAGTACTGAGGAGGAAAACAGAGAGGAGTTATATACTGTAGGTTATAGAAAGCAGTCAATAATTCTATACTGTTGAAGATGGTCCAAATACCAAAACATGTATAAAGAATTAAACAGTCATTTAAACATGACAACAACAATTCAGTGGCCTTCCCAATCACGGGAATTGAATCCAGTAGAACATCTAGGGATGTTTTATAATGATGAGACTCACATCATGAACTTGTGTTGAAAACTCTGTTATAAATGAAGGTTATGAAGAACAGAGGCTGTTTTGAGAGTAAAAGGAGGTCCTATCCAGTATTAGTACAGACTTCCCAATAAAGTGCCAGGTCTTTTTTTTTTACACCATTGGAAATTAATGTGTAATTCAGTTATTAACTTTTTTCTAAGAAATGTATATAATTTCAGAGACTTGGCTAAGAGTTATTATAATAGAGACAACACTATTCATTTACAGATGTTTTTCAGACATTATGGACCTTTTTCCAGTCTACTCTGGGTTCTAGAGTTCTGAAATGAAGACAATTGGTGGTAAGGCTGGTGTTGGAGAGATTCTGCTCAGGTCATCAAGTCATCAAGTCAAGTCAAGTCAAGTCAAGTGATGTCAAGGTTCATTTGTCACATAAATAGTCATACACAGTACAACTAACAGTGAAATGCTAATTGATATGTGCTTGCTCACATGAAACAAGATGTCATACACAGACACACACACACACACACACACACACACACACACACACACACACACATACACACACACATATACACAGGGGCTGGACAATGAAACTGTCCTGTCCTGTCATTTTAGTGTGGGAGGTTTCAAGGCTAAATTGGAGCAGCCTGGTGGCCAATCTTCATTAACTGCACATTGCAGCAGTAAGAGCAGAGTGTGAATATTCAATTATCAGGTAAGAGCACAGTTTGGCTCCAAATATTGCAATGAACACAACATTATGGGGGACATACCAGAGTTCAAAAGAGGACAAATTGATGGCGCATCTGTGACCAAGACAGCAAGTCTTTGTGTTGTATCAAGAGCCACTGTATCCAGGATAATGTCAGCACCACCAAGAAGGACCAACCACATCCAACAGGATTAACTGTGGACGCAAGACGAAGCTGAAAAGGGTAATAACCATTGGATTGTATCCAAAAAATGTCATTCCCGAGAAAAATTGACGCTGTATTGGCCACAAAAGGAGGCCCTAGTTCACCATACTAATAAATTATTGTGGTCTAAAACCAGGTTTCAGTTTCATTGTACAACCTCAGACTTCATGCAGCCATTGAGTGCAAATGATTTGCATCAAAGTGTCACAGTCCCACTGTGCCCTATCTATCTATCTATCTATCTATCTATCTATCTATCTATCTATCTATCTATCTATCTATCTATCTATCTATCTATATAGATAGATAGATAGATAGATAGATAGATAGATAGATAGATAGATGGGGCACAGTGGGATATATATACATACTGGGAATAAAGACATGAAAGAATCCACTGAATGGCAAACAGAAATGCTTTGTAATGAGAGAGGTCAGTAGAGAATGGTCAGACTGATTTGAGGTGATTGAAAGGCTACAGTTACTCAGATAAGGACTACTACAAATGTGGTGAGCAGAAAAGCATCTCAGGATGCAGAACATGTCCAACTTTGAACTGGATGAGTTACAACAGTGGAAAAACACATCAGGTTCCACTTCTGTCAGCAAGAACAGAAAGTTGAGTCATAATCTGATCTGATGAATCTTAATTTTTGCCGAGGCACACAGGTGGTGGGGGCAGAATTGTCCATGGACACAACCTGCGCAAGTCATTTTGAAATAAGTGGTAAGGCTGGTGTTGGAGAGATTCTGTTCAAGTCATCAAGTGATGTCAAGGTTTATTTGTCAAGACAAGTCAATGTTTATTACTCACATACATAGTCACACACATCAGTCACACACAGTACAACTAGCAGTGAAATGCTTTGATAAGTGTCTGCTCAAATGAAATAAGGTGTCACACCTTAAACCTTGAGCTGATAGAAAGGCTACAGTTACTCAGATAAGGACTACTACAAATGTGGTGAGCAGAAATGCATCTCAGGATTCAGAACATGTCCAGCTTTGAACTGGATGAGTTACAACAGTGGAAAACCACGTCAGGTTCCACTTCTGTCAGCAAGAACAGAAAGTTGAGGCTCATCAAATCTGGAGAGTTGAAGACTGATAAAACATAACTGGTCTGATGAATCTGATTTTTGCCGAGGCACACAGATAGTAGGAGCACAGGTTTAAAGCAAACTGCATGAATGCATGGACACAACCTGCCGTGATTCAACAATCCAAGTTGATGGAGGTGCTGGTGTGAGGAATAGAGGGCTGACTTACTTCCAATCAAGCACTACGACCATGCCATAGCCTATTTGTATACTGCATAACATACAGCAAACATGACAAACTGCTTCTCCAGTCTACACTGGGTAGTTTTGCAATTAAAACACAATGAAACATATTATTAACATATATAAATGCAATGTTAGGTTACCCCTAACCCTTGAGGAGGCTACTATAAAAGCAACAGTAATAGGATCTGATTAGAGCTTCAAGTCATAGGCAGTGTGACCTCAGGGATGACCTCAGTCCACACTCATAAATTATAATGAGTTTGAGAAATCAGTCTAGGCAGTGGTCTGGTCAAAGTCAATTTCTTTAATATAATATCTAATCACATAATGTGCGTCCGGCATGCAGGTTGGTGAAGGGGTCTGGACTTTTATAATGGCTCATTCTTTGAGAGCAAGACAGCTGCTTAAATGTGATTATGCACTATAATGTCATATGTATCTCAGAGCAAATGGATATGACCGGCCTATACACTCGCCTTTCATAATCCTGTTTTGCTACTCTACCCTCCAGCTAATGTTTTTTTAGTGTTCAGTGTTCCAGACAGGGGTACTGAATCAGAAGTACTCCTACACATACCTTCTATCAATTCAGAAAGAGAAAAGCAGCATGGTATAAGCTAGTTGTAAAAAGCTTGGTCATGATATTAGTAATAGAACTACGAAATGAGTTTTGTTCACCTAATGGCCCTTTTTCAAACAGATATCAGCAAAATTACTCCCTCCATTCCAGTATGAATCTTTTCTAATGCTATAATAATAACTGACTGTGACATTTGAGAAAAAAGACACAAAAGCCTCTAGGCTTAAAGAAGCTTAGTGTTATTAGAAAGTAGATAGAGAAGGACTTGCTTCTCCAAACATTCACAGGCGGAATGAATAAGGAAAAATTTTTAGATGAGGCAAGTTTTTTTTTTTTGCATAATATCAAACTAAAACAGTACTTTAGTCGTGTGGCATATTTAAGGAGAAGAAGACTCTAGGGATAAGGTGACCTTAGTGGCAAGAGGAAATGAGTGTGACAGAGTGTGACAGAGAGAGTGAACAGAAGGTAAGCTGTATTAGGTACATTTTTACAGTTACAGTACTTTTGCTTATTTTAATAAACCCAAAGGAGCACTGATAATAAGGCAATTAAATTTGAGCCACTGTATCATTTAAGAGCTGCAGACATACACAAAATGCAAGCCTTTAACGTGTGTGTCAATTTGCTCACATGAATAATAAATGCCCATAGTTGCCCAAAGAAGAAATTTGTGATGGTTGAAGTCTAAAGCCTTCCAACAAGCATTCAAAGCACTGGAATTTTAAACATCTCAAAATTTCATTTGCATTTTCAAATGCATTGCTCTTCAGATGATACATGAAGAGACTCGACCAAAGCAGAATCTTTCAGAAGCATGTGGAATCACTTGAAAGTGCATACAAGTGTTTACAGTGCAGTTCTTGGCAAGTGGTTTCTTATCTGGTTCAAACAAGGAGGAGAAAGAAGTCAATTAATTATCAGGCCACACTATAAAAAATGAGAGGCCACTGATCTTACATTTATTAGGTTCTTTTTCATTTTGAGTCCATCAAGGCAGCGGCCCTTTTGGCTTCAGTGTAATATGAAAAGATTTGCCAAAAGCCAAATGCAGCTAGTCTGACCTGGCCGATTGTGCCTGGACTAGAGCATTGTCTATGGCCTAATGGGTGAGTGTATTCTTTGACCCACTAAATATATCATGGCACAATGCTAGGAATGCTAGTCCCCCTCTATATAAGGACATTACAAATGTGATGTAAATTATCTTTGGTATTAACTATTATTCTGTAATATTGTGATACTGGAGTTGTGATTATCTGATTATCAACTGATTAGTTATCAGTTGTGATTCAATATAATGTAATATTTTATGATACTGTAAGCAAAATAAAATATAGCCTGTTTTTTAAACACATAAAAATACACCACCATACGATTTTGTCACCCCAATTTGGTGCAGCCAATTAGCCAATGATGCTCCCAACAGTAGAATGGTGAGGCAGTATGATGGCAAGCAGCATGTTCTGGGATTCAAACCAGTGATCATTTCCTACATTATACATGTCAGAGCCCAGAAGAAAGACATTCCAATTCTCGCATAATTCAGTTTTAAGATATTGATAACATTATCAAAAACAAAAATTAGATTAGACATTCTAAGTCATTCTGTCATATACATTACATTTTCGCCAACAATGTAATGGGAATGTGCTACTTTTTCAGGTTGATCAGTAGTAATACTTTGTGTTACTACATTGTTAGGTTTTGTTTTTCGTGTTACATGTAATATGTTGTTAGAAATTGCATGGATTTTGTGTTTATGAGTATATGAAAAGAACACTAGTCTGCTACAGTCATCAATTATGAAACAAAGGAGGCTTTAATTGTCCAGGATTCTCACCTCAATGTCTAAAATTCTGAAGAAAAAAAAAAGAGGGCTTACCAGCTGTAACCAGATGTTAGTGGTCAGAACTTGATTCTTCTCATCCTGTAAAAAAATACCCATGCAATCAGTATCTGCAGTTCTTTGGAAATATCAAAAAGAAAAGTGTGATGAGAATAGGGAAGCTGCAGCGTCAGTGTGCATACTCAATGCGGTCTCATTACAATCAAGATAAGTGGATGAAAAATTACAATGATAAAACCTTTGAATTAAATTCATAATTTTTCTGCAGAGAAGTGTTGACTGATTGAGTACTTTCTGTTCTTGTAGGATTAAAAGGAGAAATTCATAAAACTGTGAGTTCCTAATCACCAGAAAGTCCACAATTCTTGTTACTACGGAATTTGTTGGAGATAAATTTGATTGGTTAAGACACACACAGTCATATAACTATATCCAGTTCATAATGACCTGGCAACAGCACTAAAGATTCACCCCTATGGTATTACTATCTAACTAGCAGAGCTGGTGGAAAAGTGCTTGGATCTGCTTTGAAAATTCAAATTTGGGTTCTGGTGCCAAACGAAAGTGAACCCAGATACATCTGAAAGCCTCTTTCACTCTGAAAGAGAAAGAGCTGATGCCAGATGATGGTCATTGATGCATGCAAACTGGCAATAATAATCACACTACAACCTAAAACACTATCACTAACATATTCTGTCATTTCTTCGTGTCATTTCAACTTTTCTATAAAGAAGAATTTACGGTTATTTATGTAAGTCTGTTTCTAACCCTTTTCTGTTTCTGAACCCTTTTAGATAAAGGTCATGCTAATGGATGCTAGCAATCATTTTTCTGTGCACATATTCAGGCCCATTACACATAGTCCTCTACTGCCAACCCTAATCAGACAGAGACGGGGGTGGGTGCAGAAGACCCCTGTGTGTTTTTTGCTTTCAAGCAACTGAACTGAGAGCGAGAGGAAAAGTTTATCCATGTGTGGGATTCTCTTGTCAAATGAAATGTGAGGAATTTCTCCTCCAATGCAAGACTCGTAAGTCATTATTATAGTAAATCATAAGCAATAATGTGACAATTACAAAAAATAACAAACTGTTCGAATATTGTGGCAATAATTTGGAATTATATTCTGTTAGAATAATGTGGCAATAATACAGAGTAATGGAACAACCAAGCGATTGAGATCATTTTATTTATTTATTACTGTGTGCAATCATGAAGCTTGTTCGCAGTTAGAATGGGAGCAGCTGAAAGGGAGGGGAACCTCCACGGTTGGTGAATTGAGTCTAATTGCATCTAGTTCACATTTTGTGCTGTGTGCTGAGATCAAGAGGGAGCCACAGAAGCAACTCCACCCAGCCAACAAACAGCATTCAACTTGTCACGAAAAAAAAGTAGAAACAGTAGAAAATACAGTGCCTTGTGAAAGTATTCACTCCCCTCTCTGCATTCTTCGTGTTTTGTTACCTCACAAGTTGTAATTAAAATGATATTCTATGATTATTTGAGGGTTTGTTTCATTTCATTTACAGAACATGCCAACAACTTTGTGAAGCAAACAACAAACAGGACAAAATAACAGAAACTTTCAGTGGGTTTAACTATTTAGCCCCAAAATATCAGCACCTTCTAGAGCCTTTTATGGCAATTACAGCTGCAAGTCTCTTCGGATAGATAAGCACTATAAGCTTACCACATCTTGCCAATGGGATTTTTGCCCAATCCTCAAGGTAAAACTACTCCAGCTCCTTCAAGTTAGATGGTTTCTGTTGATGAGTGTTGTAAGTGGCCACTCTTCCATAAAGCCCAGCTCTACAGAGTGCACGGCTTAATAATAACAATACATTTGATTTATAAGTGCCTTTCAGAACATTCAAGGACACTTTACTTGTACACTTCACTTTATTGTGATAGCATGGAAAGATTCTCCTTGGGAACTCTGCAGCTCCTTCAAGGTTACCTTACATTTCTGTGCTGCCTCTCTGGTTAATGCCCTCCTTGCCTGGTCTGAGAGTTTTGATGGGCGGCCCTCTCTTGGCAGGTTGGTTGTGGTTCCATATTCTTTCCTTTTTATAAAAATGAATTTAATGGTGCTCCAGGGGACCATCAGATTTTTCCTAACCCAACCCTAACTTGTACTTGTCAACAACGTTGTCCCAGACTTCTTTGGAGATCTGCTTGGTCTTCATGGTGTTGTTTGGTCGCTTATTGCTCTTGCTTAATGGTGTTGCAGCCTCTGGGGCCTGTGTCAGAACATGTGACTTCTGAAGGTAATTGTTTGCACCAGAACTATTTTGGGAGAATTCCTTAAGACAGACTGACACAATATAACCAAGTATTAGATAAGAATTGAGAGCCTATAATATTGCTGTGCTATCTTGAATATGCATATATGCTAGCTGTTGTTTGCATACATATGAAGTTAAAGACATTTCTATTTTAATACATACACAAAGCTTATTTAAGCTTTCCCGGTCTTATTTTACCATTGTCTATCACAGGACTTCAAAAATGTGTTTAGACTTGTTTAGATGTTATTTTAAAAATGTATGATGCTGAATTTTGGGGGAAGGAATTTCTTCTGATGCCTATGAATGAATGCCAAATATGTGCAGGTTCTGCTTCACAGTAGGACAGTGCACCACCACCACTCCATCTAAATCACTCTGAAGTTTTGATTTTTACTTTTCTAGCAACTCTACAATCAATTATTTCTTTAAAGGTTTCGTAGTCTTTCAGACCTTAACTACCATTCAAATTAACTGACATGTTTTTACACAACAATCTGAGGAAAAGGGCAACCAGAAACCCTCTGATCTGATGTCCTTTTTGTGGACAGTGCTAGGCATGCCTGCTGACTGAGCTTTGATGTGTGCGTCACTTGGCCTTTTATAATAATGACTATGAACAAGCCATAGCCTTAACAAGCCTAAATTAAGGACTGAGACCTTGGTAAAAAATTATCTGCATAAGGCACATTTATTTTTTTCACCCTAAAAGTTTTTTACAAAACAAAAATAATGCAATAATTATGCTTAAAATGTCGACACACATGTTTTTATGTTCTTTCTAAGTGTATGCAAGGAACAATTCTACCAAGACCCATACATACAGGACAATAAAGAAAAATTTGATTATGATCACAAAATTAAGTAGGTTTATGGACCATATTTAAAAGTTAGAGAGACAAACAGACAGAGTAGGTGTGAGAGACAGAGAGAGAAAGGGATACAGAGATGCAAACATATTTCATTGTCTCATAAGTATTCATATTGATATTCATCATCTTAGGTGTGACCACAGCATGTCACACAGAAAAATGTGTTTCCTCTGCCCTTTACTTCCATCCTCACAGTATAACTCAGACCATATGTTAATATGATGGTACTGGCAGTGTTGCAGCCTTGAAAGCCTCGAAAAAGCTGCTGTTGCCATGTCTAACTGAGGCAGCACTGTGTGTGTTTTCTATTCATCATATGACCTAAGGCAGAAAGTGAAGTTGGTTCATTTGGTCAAAACATTATATCGATTCATTTTGATATTTACTGAGTAACACTGTGTACTGGCAGGAACCTGGAGATACAATGTCTTATACAATTACCCTGGAAATGTATATGTTTACTGACTGGAAGGATGCCTTTATCAAACCATATTTTAAACAGACAAACCATTGCGTTGCCCTTTTCCGCACTGTCTAAAAAGCTAAGTTAGCTTACCTTGTGTTCACTATAAAGAGGTGGATAGTGGTCACAAAAATGACTCATAAGGTTTGTTCCTGAATTTGCATAACATCAAAACACAACCAAGCCTCACACTTGGTCCCACGCACCCCTGAGCAACACATGCACATCTGGGAGCCTATTATCAACTTTGACTTGCATCTCTACGGTATTTAATATGAGGTTTGCAAACTGGAATTACTAATGACCATGAATTTGAGTTTCCCCTGAAACCAGTAACCATTTCATGTCTATTCACGTTACACTGAAAATATGAAAGATAAATGGTTTAAGCTTTTAAGGGTACAGTATATTTCCCAGTATTTGGCCATTAGACAATATTTGTGCTTCACATTAATATGTATGAATGTATGTACGTCTAGTGTGTGTGGTGTGCTTTTACCCACCACATCCATGATCTGCATTAGGCTGAAGCTGAAGTGAACAGTTAGAGACTGAGAGTCGTTGTAGACGGGTCTCTCCAAAGGATTATAGTTCTTCATCAGGTCCTTATACAAACGTCTCTGGTGCTGGCCCTGCAAGGATACTGAGGACCACACACACAGACACACACACACACACACACACACACTTACACTTTTGTATTTAACCTTTTACACTGTGATCTGTATATGGCTTCACACTTCAGTTCCTCACTCTCATAGCTGCTGAACATGTTTAGTTTCATAGCAGTAACTGAATAATTTATAGCACACACTGAATGATAAGCCCAAAGATGAATAAATGAATAATAATCCAAGAGTTTAAGGAGTTAATTCGTGTGGCCTCTGAGTCAATAGTCTGAAAGCAGAGCACCAAGGAGTGAACAAATCAGACAACCTACAGCTTCTGCAGGCAGGCCAGATGGCAACTTATTGATCCGGGACTTTCATCAACAGGATCTTCCCTGTAGACCTGGCTGTACATACATGAAAATACTGCTATGAAAACATAACTCGCTGTGTTTTCCTAGCAAATTCACCTCAAACAGTCTAAATATTATACAGACTGTTATAGAAACCAAATTTCAGAAGCTGTTAAAGAAGCACAATTCAATCTAATTACTCTGAAGGGTCTCCTGTCTTTCTCTTTGTTGTTTCAAACTGCTTGGCCCTACAAAATCTTTAATTGCTAGATTAGTGAGGATGGATTTGGGTTGATGCTCATTAACATCATCTTTTCATTTCAGGGACGTTTAATATTAGAGTGAGTTCAGATGGTGAAACGGCTCCCTGTTGAGTTTATCTCTAACACACAGTGACCTTCAATGGCCCGGCAAGGGCAATTAAAACACCAGCATCCCTACTGCTACTCAGGTAACAGTATTACAGGAGGGTTTGTAGAGATTTGCTTCTTAAAAGAAGGTTCAGCACAGAACAAGAAAAGAAACAGTGTTGAACAAAAGTGTAACAAGAGAGTAAAGATGTAAAGATAAAAAAAAAATCCTAAAAAACATTATTTATCTTTAATGTTGTTGTAAAATGGAGTAATGAATGAATGAGTACATTAATGTTTTCAAGACTGACTAAACTGCTTAAAGACTAACTGAAAGAATGAATGAATGACAGAATGAAATTATCAAATGAATGAATGACAAATGTAATGAGTGATTACATGAGCCATTGAACAATGAATAAATGCTTAACTGATTTATTGACGCTTAACAAATGAATGAAATAATTAGTAACATGAATGGGTTAATGATTGAGTTACTAATTGAATATGTGAAAGAATGAATGAACTGATTACTGACTTCCTGCTTAACTGAATGAACAAATGAATTAATGAATGAATATATGAGTAACACAGACTTTCTGTCTGAATGAATGGATTACTAGGTTTATGAATGAAAGAATAACTCAGTCTAAATGGAAAGATTAATCATCATCTTCATGCTAGTAAACAAAAGTATGGGAAAGTACTGTGGTCCAAAAATACACAATGAGGTATTAAAAACCCCAACGAAGTGTTAAAAATACCAGGTGAATTGTTGTAAACAGCAGGGGAAGTGCTATAAACGGCAGGTGAAGTTCTGTAAACCCCAGATGAAGTGTTATAAACCCCAGATGAAGTGTTATGAACCCCAGGTGAAGTGTTATGAACCCCAGGTGAAGTGTTATAAACCCCAGATAAGTGTTATAAACCCCAGATAAGTGTTATAAACCCCAGGTGAAGTGTTATAAACCCCAGATGAAGTGCTGTAAATTGCAGGTGAAGTGTTATAAACCCCAGATGAAGTGTTATGAACCCCAGGTGAAGTGTTGTAAACAGCAGATGAAGGAGTCCTCCTCACAGAATCCCTCGGTGTGTTAGGAACGGGTGACTCCCCCTCGTCAGTATCAAGATCCGCTCCGGAGAGTAAAGATCCGCTCCAGGCTTTGCTTGCTGTGCGGCTCAGACAGTCGGAAGCGCAGCCCGGAGCGGATCTTTACTCTCCGGAGCGGATCCTGCCGCTCCAGCAGCAACACGCTGCAGTGTGGAGATCAAACACGGACACTTCAGAACTCTGTGTGTGTGTGTGTGTGTGTGTGAGAGAGAGAGAGGAGGCTCCGTACAGGAGCAGAAGCTCCGCTCTGATGCTCCTCTCAGGAGCAGACACTCTTAAGCCTACCGTGCACGAAGACTGCGGTGTTGAGCAGCAGCGCGGTCAGCTGTCTCGCTCCCATCGCTGTAGTGCGGAGAGTGAGCCGGTGTCACTGAGGGTCTCCTCCACAGTCAGCGGCTCAGGGTGCGCGTGCGCTCGCCTTCCCAGGAACACACACGCCGCCGAAAGTCCTGCAGCCATGCATGTGTCTGAGTAAGACCGCCGCCGCTCGAGCCTCGGGGGGTATCCGTCCCCCGGAGCCAATTTCACACCGAAGCCCCCCCGCTGATCCGCGATCGGTCGTGACGTCACCACCGAGGCGCTGCGGTGGGCGGAGCGAGTCTCTTCACTGATCTGAAATCAGCTTGATAAGCATAATCCCACACAAAGCTGATAGAGTGAATTAAAACCCTGGACGCCAGAATGTGTGTGTGTGTACAAACTACAGAGCTAAACAACGACAGAATTTAAATATTTGCATCAATTTGACCATGTGTTTGTGGATTTTTATGGTCTTATAAGGACTAAAAACAGTTTACATCTCAGAAACCCTTTTAGGAATTGATCACCCAGAGTTTTAGAACTGAAAAAGAGTTGTTTGTAATGGTTAAATTGACATGGGTACTTGTCAATTTCATAATAATAATAATAATAATAATAATAATAATAATAATAATAATAATAAAAATAATAATATGTTCTTCAACATATTCTGTTCTTCAGTCAGAAAACAAAGAAAAACACCTCTGAATAGGATTTATTATTTTTGTTGTGCATGTATCAGTATTATCCCTCCTCAGGATGTTTATTCTGAAATTGGAACACTGTGTGAGCAAAAAGAGTAGAGCAAACAGCCCCTCCCGTCTCACTCTCCTCTGTAACCCAATAGCTGTGTCAGTGACATCCCCTCTGAGCAGTCAGTCTGCATGCAGGTTGAGCATGGACCCATATACAGAGCAGTAAACATGCACTGGAAGCTCCTTTGTCATTTAAACCTGGAACTAATTCAATTGGAGCGGAGTAATTCAGCTCGGAAAACAACTAAATTCACTCATTGATAATTCAGTGATTTAATAGGGTTTAGATAGCATAAGTCTTGTAGTTTGTTATGATGTATGTTTCATGTTAATAGGTTAGTCTGTTCCTGAGATATAAACCTGGTTATTAAAATGGCATTTTACTGCTCGCAAAGTGTGGATCTCAGGTTGTGATCTTATAACCTAATGTAGAAACAGTGAGAGTCAAAAGACAAAGGAATTTATCCCACCTCTGACCATCAGAATGCAATGTAGCTGAACTGGGACACATTAATATGCAAAGCTCACAGCTGTTTCAGTTCTAAACCGCCTTAGAAGGGACATTAAAGAGCTAGTTAACTGTCACTACTGCAGCAATAAAAGCAGTAACTGTGTTGTGACCATGAATTCACTGCAGGATAGCACACAGTCCAACAGTATACAGCTATTTCAATAGTATGCAGCTATTTTTGTCTATCTGAAGGCACACTTCTCACGTCAGTCCATAATGTCGCCCCCCATTAACATAACATCATAACATTAGGATTTTGCCCCCTCTTTTGGAAGATCTATACATGTTCAAAACATTGCCCACCTTAAATCTGAAAACCACAACTGGATATATGATGAACTGTAAAGGAATATGAACTACACTGTGACAACTTTACATTTGTCATCACGTCACATTCTGAAGGTATTAAAAAGAACTATCTTGAGAGCTTGACGCCCACACACATATACCCAGGGGTCACAGGCGTCATCTCAGTATTTAGCACTATAGAGTCTCCTGTCTGAAACAATCTTGTTTTGTATTATTTCACATGTGGCATGACATTGTCAGAATGTTGCTAGGCAACAGATGGGAACATGATGGGATGATGTACATTTTATGTCAGGATTAAAAAGGCAGAAGGAGTCATGCTCCAAGTAGATGCTGAACAGAAGGGGTGAAAAAATGCAACACCAATTTATTTCTTATATTTGGGATTTATGTGAGTGTTATGAGCTGCCACAATGTTCCACAACATAATCTGTGACAGTGTGCCACATTCATTCGAAATGCATCTTCAGTATAGCAGTACTGACAAGACAGGAAAGTGAAATTAATAGTCTAATCCCATGTCTGGACAGCATTTTGGGAAATTATCTCTGCTCAATAAAGTAAGCAGCTTTACCAGCATCTAGTGACAGTTCAGAGGTACTACAGTGCAGTTTCAAAATTAGAGATATTCAATGATAATCAGTTACTCTGCAAACTAATAATCCAGGAAGGCATCACATGTTAGTTAGAATTTAAACCTGGACCAACATCTCATTTCAATGAAGAACAAAGACAACAAGTTAGCAAAGTTAGATTTAATCCTTAAATATATACATTTATAGTCCTCTCCTTTAAAGACATTTTTATCAGGTGGGCCATAACTCAAACACAATGATCACAAAATCCATATTTGGAAAAGGCTGCTGCAGGGGATGGGGATAAAATACTGTTGTGGTAGGCCATCAAAGTGCAAACCATGATTGCCAACACAATAATACAATACACAAAAAAAGATTTAGGTACATGACAATTCATAGCAACAGACTCAAAGTGAACGAAGGGGGTTGTTGGGAATTGTGTTAATGAAGTATTAGGTGTTTAGTCGGTCACTAAGGTAACTGTCCTGCAAAAGCATGTTAGCGACATCAATAAAGTTATGATCATAGGCCAGTTTGTAGTGGGTGTAGACATCTTCACATTGCTGGAGGAGTTTCTTCAGGTTCTGACTGGCACTGTTTGGGGGCTTGTTTTTTAACACTCTATAAGAAAAACACAAGTTCAATCAAACAAATATCAGCGTGTCATAAGTACAGAGTCTCTGATTCATTTTAGAGGGCAAAACATCTTAAACATCTAACATTTCTTAAACTCCTTCAACCCGTATGATTGCAAAGGTATTTTCCAGTAATTCATCATGAAGGATTGAAGTGTGTTAATGTATATAATGAAATACAGTGATTAAAATACATGTTTCCTGCAACATTTTACCTTTTATTATTTATCAGAATATCATATCTGCATATCAAAATGACATAAAACCCAGATATTACCAATTAAAATTACCCACTAATTTCCTGGGTTTCAAGTGTGAAAAGGTCTTCAGTGACCACTAAGAACCAAGGTGGACTCTTTCATATGTCCAGTTTACATACAAATAGAATAAAATTCCAAAGGGAAATTTAGATGATACACAATAAATACACAAATTAGACTTACTGCAACTAAAATATTAGAGGAAGACGACAAAATCCAAAACTAACAACTGGGGTTGTACATAAGGCCAATGCCTTTAACAATCTAAAGTTGTTGTAGCTGTTTATGATATGATCAGCAATATTTTCCTTACCACCTGCTTTACCCAACACTACAGACAATAACTATTAACATTCAGTTTCAAATAATGCTTACATTTTGGAGATTTCCTCAAAGAGACTGGATGAAAGTTGTCTGTGCAGCTTAAACTCCTCCAGGTAGGAGAAATCTCCTTTCAAAATCACCTTCTGATACAGAACCTCTGCCCAGTCAGGGCTGTAATCATATGCCTCTGCTACCACAAACGACTAAATGGGGAAAAAAAAGTAATACTTGTATTACTTGTAGTTACTTTTCATGCACAAAACTCCTGTGTCTATAAATCAAATTTGTTAGAGACACGAAAAAAAAAAATCCAACACAAATATACTGTACATTTCATTATACAATCTATAACACCTACATACTGCAGCCAAAATGGAAAGATACCTGGTAACAGCGTGGTAGAGCCACAATGGCATTAAGACGTTCTGGTGGTCGCAGGTTAACAACACGGTGGTCCTGTCCATGACTAAGGAAGTGAAGCTGCAGTGTGATGAGTTTAGCTAATTTCACACATCGCAATGCTTGTCGCATGCATGAGTCCTGAGGGGCCACACATATGAGCAAAGATAGACACACACACATCAATACACAAAAATATAGCTCACAGTACAATCAAGATGCAAAATTGGTAATACCTTTGAGTAACTTTCTGCAGCATCTTTCAGCAGAAAGAGCACCTTCTCCAGGCCACTTTTGAGCTCTGGGGTGACAACTAGTTACAGTAAAGAAGAAAGGATCACACATAACTGATTAAAAATTCATAAGCCACAGTGTCAACTATAATCATTAAAAATATACAGTCTCTCTCACCCCAAGGCTGTGACTCGATGAGCTTGAGTTGAGTCCGAGCAGCTCCTTCGTGGTTCTCTCCAATCTCTCGGCGCATGCTGAAACACAGAGCCACCATGTTGTGTTTTTCACTGTCCCCTGGAAGACAGCGCTTAATGTAGTCCAGTAGAGCCGTCTTCAACCTGGTGTTCTGTAACACACACACACACACACACATACACACACTTACACACTTACACAATTAAGGTAGCATGCATACAAAGAGATGCTGGTGTGACTGGGACACTTCTCTCACCGACTCCACTTTTTTCCTCAGCAGCATCTCAAATCGGTGATTCTGGTTCAGCAGGTCAAAGACGTAAGTCATTTCATTGTATCTTCCAATACCGGTCAAAAGCCGCACCTGTACAGCAGACAAAACAGTGATTACTACTGTTACTGAAAGGAAATGATCATTTCCATTTAACATTTAATGAAACAAGAAATCTATAAAAAAAATATCCAAAAAGTACCTTCAGATGAAGACATCCAGTGGGACGTAGTCTAAGACTATATTTTAATTTCAATGTAGAATCACCATTCAGAATGCTCTGCAGTCCAACAGTGGGCTTAATCCCTGTCTGTACATCTGCAGACGCACCTAATTCCTAATTTCACCTACTGCTGATACAGATTTGCATGCATAGCTTGTCCCTGTAGAGACGTACTGCTAAGAAAATAAGAGTATTGGTGGGGAGTTGGGGATGAGGGTAGGTGTTGATCATTTAACATCCTGACCTCACTAATGCTCTGAATGCTAGACCTTACAGCAACGCTCCAAAATCTAGTAGAAAGCCTTTCCTGGACAGTAGAGACAGTTACTCGAACAAAAGTAGGATAAACGTTTTTGTGATACCCTTGAACATGCAGATATATATGAAACAATATTAGAAATGGCCTGTCAAAATGTCTTCCCTTATACTAAATGTCATGTATCTGTAATATCTAATATCTAATATATAATATCTAATATCTAATTTTGTTTTTTTTTGCATCATAAATAAATAAATAAATAAATAAATAAATAGCCCATTGCTCACTTCCCTCAATACATAACATGCTGCTATTTATAATAATGGATTAAAGCAGAAGATATAGTAAAAATAGTAAAACTCACCAGAAGTCCGTATCCCTCCCCATGTGCCAGATGTGTGTGGCTGAGGTGCCTGGCAGCTTGTAGAACCTTGACAATGCCCTCCATGTTACAAGTGAGACTGAAGCAGTCATGGGCCAGGATCAGCAATTCAACAGCTACAGGAACACATCACACACTCTGAAATTCATACTGCTGCAACAATACCTCTCTGCATCTCTATGACCCTAAACACTTGAACACTATGGGCCCATTTGCTAGACAATGATTTAGTCACGTTCTAGACTATAATTTACTTTGAATCTCCATTTAAAGGCTATTTAGTCAAACAGTAGGATTAATCCCTGTCTGGGAAACCAACCCTGCCAGCCAACCTGAAAGAAGCACAACCACACAGCTATGGTACACAACAGTACACAACAGTGTAAGGCTGATTTTAAACTTCTAAGGACTTCACACTATCGTAGCTCTAATTCCTTTTCAAAACTCCAGTCGAGAAATTGTATATTGTCTATATATAAGATTTTTTAATCTTACAATTCAATCTGTGTAACATGCAGGGACTCGCACATCATAAGTGTGTCTAACTTACTGCAGCTCAGCTCAGCCAGAGGGACAGTGGGGATGCTGTCTAGCAACTTGTTGCCCACCAAGTTGGGGTCGCCACACAGTTTAGCGAGTTGCAGGAAGGCTTCTTTGCCTTCAGATGGCGTGTATATACTCCGCTCCACTGTATAATGTGAAAAGTAAGTAAACAAACAAAGCTCAAAGGTGTCAGAGGACCAACAGCATACAGCACATAATTTCTCCTGTTACCTGTCTCTTCTTGTGATGAGGCCAGCAGTCCATCCAGCACAGTGGAGGATATGAGCTGGGCTACAGTCTCTGGCTGCAATCCCTGCACACTGATAAAGGCCTGGGCTTTCTTGTAGCGTTCCGGCTGCTGGGACAAGAGAACTTTCCGAAGCAGTGCCTCTGGCTCTTCAGAGGAAATCTCGGCATAAGAGCAATGCAGCTCCTACAAGAGAAATGCAAGACCAGAAACAAGACCAATTTACATGACTATCTGGAAAAGCCTAAATTTAGAAAATATCATGTGTTTACTGAGACATATTCAGATCTCTGGATGAATGCTTTGCTTGATTGTACTTATTTGTTAATGTAAATTGTTATATGTTCTGTACCTTGGAGAGCTCATAGAGGCTGAGGACTTGCTTGCAATAGCTCTTCCCATGGTGGCATTGCTCTACTAGCAGCTGGAGCTGGGAAAGAACCTGGTCTTCAGGGGTGGAAACTACAACAAATGAGGACAGACTCCCAGTGCTAGAGCCTGGAAGGAGAGCAAACACTGATGAGTATGGAGCACAGCTCAAATGGCGTAAAAATTTCCAGTGTTGTTAGTGTCATGATTATGAGTCTGACACCATGAACAACAAAGCCTTGGCTTGGTAAATTGCCCTACAACACAGGCCTCTGGTGCCTTTTTACACATGGTGAATATTTTTTAATATTTAATTTAATGCTGCTCATATTGGTGTATTTTAAATGCATAACATTGTAATTATATAAGTCATTTCATAATTAATGGCACAGTCAGTAAAATAACAGTGTTATATAATGTTCACAGGTTGGGGACTGTAGTGCTAGGAGTCTGCTCATGGATTCTTATTAACATAATGTGATGTGTTTGTCTGGACAGGGAATCTCTTGTCTACTACAAAATGGCTGTTTATTTACATCAACCTCTATTTCAACCTCAGCGTCAGTTGCTTGTAAAAGTGTTAAAAAAAAAGTGCATAATAGTACGTACAGATGGGGAGACTGCGCCTGGTCTCCATGTTGGGGCTGAGAAGTTCTTGCAGGCCTGGCTGTATGTCTCCACAAGCCAAGCCCCGGCACTGCAACATCAGCTTCAAATCTCTTTGATGCAGCTCAAAGTATCTGCACACACGACTTGCTTCATGAACACTCCCTTCATCCAAAAGCTGACCTATCAGAGTGGTCAAAGCTTTATGTTCCTCTCCCACCAGCACGCAGCTCCCCTCAGAAGTTGGATGTCCCTCCAGGCTCAAAAGAGCTGGATTGTCAAGAATGGCCATTTTAGAGAAGGAATATTCTTTAAGGAGGCTGTCAAAGGAGTCCTCTACTGCCACAGCAGATGGAGCAAACAGACTCTCTTGCTCCAGTGCAGTGGCCAGGACCAGCTGACGGACACGACACTGCCACTGCTGCTTCTCCAACTGGGACAAGCGATTCACAACAGAAGGAGAGTTGCACTGGGACAGCCAGTGTCCAGCCAGACCCAGCAGGAGGCAATGCTCCTGCACATGAAGGAGATCCGTATCTTTCTGCAATGGATCCTACACAAAAGAGAAGAAGGAATTAGGAAAATTAGGAATTTATATTAAATTATTTTTAATTTAAATTTATTTTATGAATGTTTCCCACCAACACCAACAACAATAATTAAAAAAAAAAAATTCCTTCATTATTGGAACTATATGGACTTGCAATGTGTTTAGGTATGCCAAAAGGTTTGATTTAATTCAATTGTTCTTTACCAAAATGAACAAACACATCAGATCTTTTTATTCAGCTGTCCCAAAGTATGGCCAGTACTTACAAACACTTTTCAGCAAGTAACACAGCTCGTAAACACTGGTTTATAGCCAGTGAATGTCTTACATACACTGCTCTTCTAAGGTCTATTCACAGTTTTTTGATGATATTAAGGTCAGGGGACAGTGGTAAAACCTTTACCTTGAACCACCTTTTGAGGTAGTCCAGTGTGTTTGTTTTTTTGTTTGCGTTTAGGATTACTGTCCTGTTGCCATCCTTTTATCATCTTCTGCTTTTTTACAGATGCTGAGGTGTGTTTCCAGATTTAGTCGGTATTCAGTTCAATCGTCCCTCTACCTACGAAATGTTCCCTATGTCACTTTCTGCAGCATGATAGTTCCACCCCATGTGCCTTACAGTTTATTTAATTAAATTCTGAACTCTTTTTCCCTCCAAATGTAGCAATATATGTATATATAAACAGAACAGAAATTAATTGAAAAAAAAGAGAAGAAAACCTTGGCCTGGGAGAGAAAGAACTGGCAGGCTGTCTCAGCTCCGATGCTGTCAGTCTTGAATTGCTCGTGACATCTCTTCCAGAAAGCCAGTCTGGTATCCTGTCTCTCCCACTGCCGCTTGGCCTTCTGCACTTCCAGGTCCCGCAATAGCTTCAGGGACAAATGGAATGGTGATCAGAAGATGGTTACATAATTTAATAGCTCTAGTTATAGAAATGACTTAACACAACACTATTTAAGGCAGAATGTGATGATTGAAGCATTAAGTTGACATAATGCCTATTGTTGGAGTATGGCCATGTGTTATTTGTTAGGTGCATTAGCCTCTGAGCTCCAGAGCAAAACTTCAGACACCAATCACGTCTCCTCTCAATTCCATTTGAGGTAAGGAGAAATGTCAAATATTGTGTCAATGCCAGGTAAGATAACAGAAAAGCATCTTATCCAGTTGGTCCTTGGACCAAAAGGACAAGAATAAGCTGTGACAGAACAATGCAATTAGATTCTCCAATTTGGGAAAAAATCAGGTCTGTCATATTGTAGCTTTATTTGATTTGCAGAGCATATAATCACTTATATTCTCTCTACTTCAAAATATAAACTACCATGAATCCATTAAGCTTCATCTCATTAAGAACCCTCACCTCATTAACTATCAAACGGTCGATGGGCAGCCCTGCCAATTCAGCCACTCTCCTTGCCTGGGAGAAGAGCCCCAGATCCTGCAGCTCCTCCAGCATGCTCTGGCACTCCCTCTGCAGGTTCTCAGGGGTGTAGTCCTCTAGCAGGCATGATGACATACACACAGGTGTCTCTGCCAGGATCTCGCTCAGCTGACTCAGTTTCTTAAAGTTGGGACCTTTAGAGGTGAATGATGAAGTGAGAGGCGAAGATATGGAACCTCTATGAACTGCAAAATACAACTATTTAAACTAAGCATTAACAACAGGTATAATGATAAACAGGGCATACTTTTTCTACAACTAGAGTTAATATACAGTTTGAAATTTGTTCTTAATAAATACTATTAATTATTCAGTAAGTGCTACAAAACTAATACTAGAATTAGGGCTCAACTTACCATTAGACTTGAGCAGACGCTCCATGTTGGCCAGTAGCTGTAGCAGCCTCTGAAGCTCATACTGCGTCCCACACTGCTGCATCAAAGTGAGCAGCAGAACTGAGGCCTGAGACTCTACCCACTGCACTGGCAGACACTCCAGACCCAACACACTCCCACTACTCCTCAACTACACAGAGAGAGAGAGAGAGAGAGAGAGAGAGAGAGAATGAGAATATGAGTGAATAAGCACAGGAGAGAACAAGAAAGAGAATGAGAAAGAATGAGGGAATGAAAGATGAAAGGAGAGCAACAAGGAAAAAGAACATAGAAACAAAAACAATAAAAACAATGACAAGGAAAAAAAGAGATATAGAAGACCGAATACAAGAAAGAAAGAAAGAAAGAAAGCAGTTGACAAAAGGAAAGAGGGAGTCAAAGGGAAAGTGAGAGCAGCTTATTAGAATGCTATATTGCTACAGTGTGTCAGACCTTGGAGGTTCATGTTTAAGGCAGTGATGTTTGATAGGCTCATTAAAAGCTCATGAATATCATGTAAAGCAGTGGCTGGCTCTGACACAGCTGATTACCCTCTGTGGAGTGAAGCTGGACAGTTAGTGTCACATTCATACTTGTGCTGACTGATTCGGACTATAAATCTTCCCAACCTTGCATCAGTGACACATGAAATTCATTGTAAATGACACTCGAGGTTGTTCCTAGACAGTCGCTTCCACTTCCTCACAGACAAATATATAATGACAGATTTTCTAGTAAATACAAAAGAAAAGGAAGACTGACTTCAAATACTGAAGCAAAGGTTACTCATATAAACATAAAACCATGCACTCAATATATATTGGCATATATTGGCACAAAATATTTGACTCCCGACTTTACAGTGTGCTACCAGCATCTTTCAGGGTTCCCATTCTTTTTAAGAACATCTTTTTCTAGGACATTTTCCACCATAACACATGATGAGCATATTGGTCTGTCAGTAAAATTGGTTTTACACGCATGCTTACTGCATGTACTATTTAATTATATTATATTTCAAAACACTCTATAGACCATGTGCAAAACTGGCAAAAAGGGACTCAAACATTCATTATAGCTGACTGGTGGTACAAATGTCAGTTGAAACAGAAATGTTAATCATATCTTCACATAAACATCCTTCAAGGAAACTGGACCCTGAAGACCACACATATGGGAAAAACCAAATCAATAAGACAAACAGAAAGACTGATAAAGAGAGAGACATTTGATATGTCGTACGTTGAGTAGGCATTTCTGAAACTCCAGTAACTTGTCTTCAGCACCCTGGTAGTTTTTGTAGTCATAACATAGCTCGAACATCTGCAGCATGTGGATAAGTGGAGACTCCTGAAAGGCAGAGAAGCAAGTAAAAATAAAGGTAAGACACAATAAACAGGAGCTCAGAAAGGCTTTACTAAGAAAGTCAATATGTTTTCTGACCCATAACTAATAACTAATGTAATAATACAATATAAGCTGAGGATTTACAGATATTAGAAAGGCCAAACATTGATATTAATGCTGAACTGGAGGCAGGGGAGATTTTCTAACCCGCTGAAAGAGCTGAAAGCCACGGATCAGAGGCCTGATCTTGCAGTGGCGGAGGAGAGTTTTCCATAAGACTGACAAGTCATGAAGGTTCCATGAGTGGTGGCCTGGATTCTCGTTGATATGGGAGGTGGCCTCCTGAGCAGTGCCTTCATTGACAGAGGTCAGGATCCACACACACAGGCACTGCAAGAGCTCAGCATCCTGCCAATTAAATAAACACCAAATATGTAAATGCTAGGTAAATCTTTGTGAGTACTTGGACAGTATATATATATATATATATATATATATATATATATATATATATATACATATACATATACATATATACATACAGGTGCAAGATAAAGTCCAGTTAAAGACAACAAAAACAAAACCAAATACCAAATACAGAAAGATGCACACCTCTGAAAATGAGTTTTGAAACAATTAAATTACAAATTAATTAAATGTTATTTTTTCTATTCAAATGAAATTTCTTTTTCACTTACCTGATGACATGCTGCCAGCACTGTAAGTGGGGGACTGTGCTGCTCTACAGCCTCCGCCAGCAGATATCTCCAGGGGCTGGTCTTCTCCTGGCTGTGTAACAGCACCTGGAACAAATCTTTAGATGCCTCAGGGCTTTCATCCACTGGAACAGGGGGGAGGGAGTCACCCTGGGAGTCCATGCCTCCCTGCGGTTGGATAAATTGAAGATCCTGGAAGGCTAGGATAAGGTGGGCCTGCAGAGCTGGACTGAAGCTAGTCACCAGTGATCTGACCTGTTCAAAAGAAAACACTTCCAACTCAGTCTCAATTCAACACTCAATTCTCCATCCACCTCATCGAAACTGTGTATGGATGAAATGACGTCTTCATGTGATCCAAAAAATAAATAATTCTAAATAAAGCCCCAGTATGTTCAGCCATGTAACATTATTGGTTCACCTGTGAACAGATATCACAATATGCAGTCATACAGTTGTAACACTAGTACGTTGTCCATATCTACCCCATTAACCCAACGTACATAATTTAAAATCCGGATGAGGTACCTGTTGTGGAGGGTAATGGTGGAGCTGTACAAAAAGCAGGAAGTTAAGCCACTGCCCATCGCTGGCACAATCTCGTAGATAGCCAGCACTCAGAGGCAGGTCATGCAGGTGGCAGAACTGGACAGGGAGAGTCCACTCCTGTCCCGCTTCGTACGATGACCTGGCACAGAAGCGTGGAAAAAGGAAAGCCTGATTAATTTAAGCTTTGACCAAACAGTGCCACTAACAAGGGCAATAAAGTCTAATGAGTTTAATGTTGCATGACTCTATTGGCTGTCAAATACATAAAGAATGACAACCTTATCTACTTGAGTGATTTTGTCAATAGGTGTTTCCATGCGTGCAAAGCATAAAATTGCCATAACATTGGCAGATTAACATGTCCACTAATGGCACAAGCAATGTCGGCAACAGAATTCCCTTTAAGTGATCATATTTACCATCACCAATACCATTAATGTGCTGTAATGTCTAGGAAATTACATTTGTTTCATTATTCGGCATAGCACAGAATTTAATTAACCTCTTAAACTCCACAGAATGATGTGTGCTTCCAGATTTGACTGCTTCCTATTGCTTCCTATGTAACTATTGAATAATCATGGATCAAGTCACAAAGTTAAAGAGGATACCATTGAAAGATATGGATGTGTGTTCATACATCAATCGTAAATCAAATTTAGTAATTTTAAACAATTTCAATTTGCACTGGAATCTCAAGTTCAAAGCCCTATCTAGGTGGAATTGTCATGCTGATGAGTTCCATGAAATGATGGCTGTCCAGTAAAAAGACAAAATTGATCAAATGTTAACATCACAATATGTATTATAAATTAGCTGAAATATTAATCAAATATAGAAATGGAAATATATGGGTCAAAGTGCTCAAAATGTCCAACAAATGAGCAAACAAAAACAATGATGTGCAACTGAGCACGATGTACTGGATAGTTAATAATAATAATAATAATAATAATAATAATAATAATAATAATAATAATAAACAGAATAGAATCTAGAATAGAATAAGTAGAATCTCCAGTTTATTGTCCTATGTTATGTATGTATGTGTGTGTGGGTAAACCAAATTATTGTCTGGGTCTACCTATACATACATCAGTTGTCTTAAGGTAAAACTGATCTCTTAATACCTTTAATCAGATCTTTGTACAGTGTCTTTGATTTAATCATTTTCCAAAGCTACAGTTCCATTCATTTAATTTAATTTAATAGCAGCTTCATTTGAAACAAGGTTTCATTTATGTGCAAATAGCTAAAATGAAACTCTAATGGAAAATCTCAAACCTGCTGATGCATCTCCTCTCCACACTGTCCCTCACTGCTCCTTCCAGATGCATCAGCAGTTCCTCTGCAGTCCGTCTCTCAGCTGCTACCAGCTTATTCACCTTGTCCACTGAGAGTGAGACATACGCATATACACATTATAACATTTACAACATATAACATATACATCATAATATACACGGCCTGGCCAAAAAAGGGTCACACACTAATATTTTGGTAGGCCACCTTTAGCCTTTTCACCCAATGTATTGTATTGATGATGGGAGATTTGGATCACCACGCAGCCTTCTCCAGCACATCCCAAAGATTCTCAGTGGGATTCAGGTGGTGGCCAATCCACGTGTGAAAATGATGCCACTCTTTCACAATTTGAGCGCAATGAATGCTGGCATTGTCATCTTGGAATAGGCCAATACCATCATGGAAGAAAAAAACCCATTGATGGAATCAGCGGGTTGTTTAGTATATTCAGGTACTCAGCTGACCTCATTCTTTTGGCACATAATTAATTTGTCCTTAATTTCCCTGAGGGAACCCTCCCAAGGGATCAGTAAATTTCTATCCTATCCTATCCATAAGGTTGCTGAACCTCAACCTGTCCAACAGCAGCAACACCAGATCATAGCACATCCCCCACAGGCTTGTACGGTAGGCATTAGGCATGATGGATGCATCACTTCAGCTGCCTCTCTTCTTACCCTGATGTGCCCATCACTCTGGAACAGGGTAAATCTGGATTCATCAGGCCACGTGACCTTCCTACATTGCTCCAGAGTCCAATCTTTATACTCCCTAGGATATTGAAGGGCCCAGTACAACTAACACTGCTTTAAACTCCAGATGGTTTCTCAAATGTACCCAGCTCTACCATAAAAACCCAGTGGCTGTGTTTGATGTAATTCTACCATTTAATATCAGCATCAGTAACATTGTAAATACTGGCTTCTTCCATTTATGTAATATTGCCAAACTGCATAAATTAGATTCTTATAAAAATGTTGAGAATCTGGTGCATGCATTTGTAATCTGAAGGCTGGACTATTGCAATGGGCTTCGCATTGGTACTTCAGGCAAATCCTTTGAAAAGCTCCAACTAGTCCAACATGCAGCTGCTAAAGTGCTCACCAGAGCTAGGAAATTTGAAAACATTAGTCTTGTCCTCTCATTCCTTTATTGGCTATCTGTTAAATTCCGCACTGATTATATAATACTCCTGCTGACATACAAGGTGCTCGATGGTTTAGTCCCAAAGTATCTTAAAGACCTTCTTAAATCATACAACCCATCATGTACACTTCATTCACAAGATGCTGGGATACCAACAATTCCTTGAATTAGGAAAAAAAAAAGAGCACCCCACATTTAGAATAATCTTCCTGTTACTGTTCAGGACTCTCAGTGTTCAAATTTTGTTTGAAAACAGTTCTCTTCACACAGGCTTTTGGGTTTGGCTTTCCGGTTTCTATTCATTACTGTAGTTCTTCCTATGTCCTGAGCTGCCACTGTTGCCATTGGTTGATGATGCTGGTTCATGTCTGCTCGTGGTTAGGTGCTACTACCTGATTCCCCCTCCCTAAAATTTACTTAAACCTTCCTAACACTTTGTTTTCTCGCCATTTCTTTCCCATGTATTGAGATGCCCTTTCCTGACTGATCTACCTGATGTCCCCCGACCTGGCTCCCCACTACCCCACTGTCCTCTGTGATGCTGTCCTCATTGGCTCACTCATGACACATTAGAGACTGCATTGCCAGTTTATGACAGGTTATTAACCTGCATGGACTTTTATATTAATGCTGAACTTATCCTACCCTTACTCGCATTCTCTCAGAACTCATACTTACCCATGCAAGGCCTGCTCACATTTTAGCTTTAGTTTTTTATTTTACTCCTGTTGTCCCATTCTCTTTGTTCTTTTCATGCCTTATGTCTGTGCTATCCAGTGTCGACCAGAGGAGGGTTTCCTCATTTGGGAGTTTTTCCTTGCCACTGTTGCCCACTGGCTTGCTCAAAAGAGGCTTGGATCTAGATTTCTGTAAAGCTGCTTTGTGACAATGCCTTTGTTGTAAAAAAAAATGCTATATAAATGAACTCTGACTGAATCTGTTTTTGCTGGTTAGGCTAAATGATAAGTGGTTTTCTAAAGGCTACACAGCTCTTTAGTCACAATCCCTTCAGTTCCCTATTGTTTTTCTGTAATTTGATTACAATCAAATGTTTAAGCGATTGCCAATCATGAGCACTAAGATTTTAGCTGACCACATTCCTTGATGATGAGGTTTCCCCACTGTCCATCCACACAGTTTTAGTCTCAGCAATCTCCTTAGATGTTTTCTCTGTTTAATGCATGCCAATAATTTGTCCCTTCTGAAACAGATTAAAATCTTTTCCATGACCACATGATGTGGTTGTTTAACTGACTGAGTAGCTTCTCATTTGTTAGGATTAAAAAACTTATTGCCAGCTGAAACATAATCAAGTACATAATCAAACATAATCAATGCAGTATTTATCCAATGGGAGGCTCTTACCTATTTGCTAAATCCAGTTAAATTAAATGGTTAGGCACTTTGTGCATATTATAATGACTACATATTATAGTTCAGATGTTTATATCCTTTTAGTTCTAATAAATAAAGTGAAGTTGGATGCGAGACACACCCAAAGTGTAAAGTGAAAAATTTAATCAGTAATTTTCCTAAAACATGTCTGTACAGATGACAAAACCAAGACAAAATATTTGTTAAATGACATACCCAGAGACTGTCTGAGGGAGGCCAAGCTGCTCTCCTCACAATTCTGAGTCCAGAGCTTGAGAATGAGATTGAGGGCTTTGAGGTCCACCCTCAGCTTCAGACTGCAAACCCCCAACAGCTCAAAGAAACACACACATGCTGCTGCTATAGATGGAGTGTTGAAATTTAAAAGACCCAGAGTGTATGCCTGCTCCACAGCCAGACTTATTCTGGAAAAACAAACAAACAAACAAACAAACAAAAAAAAGACAAACACATAAATCTGGTATAATACAGATGACATATGGTCTGTTACACAAGCAGAAATTCAACTCCATATGGGACACCACTTCGGTCATAATTTGTTGCAAATGAACACATGCATAAAAGCTCACTCACTGCAGTTTCATATTCTTAGAGTTGGCCAGATGCTGAACAATGACAATTCCATAGGCAAAAGAAGGTCTGCCATGTTGCAGGTAGTATAAGAAATCCAGATTCTCAATCAGAGCATACTTATTGACCAGGTGAGGGCTGGAAAAATGTGGAAGCTCAGCTGATGTTTCTACAAAAAAAAAAACATTGTATCAACTTAAACCTTCAGAAAAGTGAAGCAAAATGGGGTATTAATTACTTCATGGCAAAAGTGCTGTATAGTGAAAACCAAAGTAATGACACAGCAAAGAATCACTGCCCCTCTGGGAATTACAATGATTTGTCAGTAAGTGGCTGGAAGTTGCAGCATTGACCTTTGCAACTGTACCAATAATGATTTCATGACCAGTCATGAAATGCCTACCGGCAGAGCCTAAGGTGTTGGCAGACTGCCACCCAAACAGTCTGGAGGGATCCAAGGGTTGCAAAGACTGCATTAAAGAAAGGACAAAACAAAATTTAATTCACACTTTATTTATTCAAGCCTCGACCACAGCTTCATTTTCCAACTTTCATTTTCTAACTTTCAAAGTAAGTCCATTAAAAGCAACACACCTCAGCAGCACCTTCTAGCCATTTAGCTTATCATGTTAGCACACTGAATGTCACAACATAAACAAGAGAGAAGGCCATGGCAATCTTAATGAGAAATCAGACAGCATTCCTCCTGGAACTTAGTCTTATCTTAATGTATTTTTCTTGCATGGGAGCAAAAGCGTAGCTTAGCTTTAGACTCCAGAGAAACAACAGCCAGAGCTGAGACGTCCATCATTCCTGGAGGTTCGTAGTACTTCTGTCCTACTGATCAATAAGCACATTATTCCCCAACATCACTAGCCTGAGGGTGAAGCTGCCTAAACCACAAGGAGTCTGGAACCCCTTTGTGTTAACGGAATGCTAATTACTTACTAAAGGCTGCACTGTGATAGAGGCATGTTAATGATCATATGCCTTCTGCAGAAGGTACTCTATGATGCTGCTCTCGGATCATCTTAGTCTGAAAAATTGCAAAGCATAATTATTATAGAGACTCTATAAAACCAGAGCAGGACCTTGAGTGACACTTGATGTCTATTCTATAAACTGAATGCTAATTTGTCAACGCTGCTCTCCATTTCTCATGCTCTAATTAAGTAAAGCCATACCAGGAACCACCGTCAAGAAGGCACGGCAACAGTTTTATCAGAGTTTGCCATGATCCACCTGCCCTTTCATTTTAGCCTGTCTGTGTGACAACAATATGGCTATTAGCACACCTTCGCTGCAAATGCTAATTGACAAAAGTCATTAATTTGTACTTGAAGGCTGATGGCTTTTTGTTCAAAATAAATGGAAAAGTTGACTTTCTCAAACTACTTTAGAATGTAAGGGATCATTTAAACTTAAATTGACCTGCAGTTTCGACTTCTTCCATATATATATATATATGCCGTTTTTGTGCTAGATAGCTATGGCCATACTGTTTGATACGCTACTGAGCATGCATTGAATAATAACTTATAACTTATAAAAAAAATTATTTAGTACCTGCATAAGTTGGTAGATGGTTATATCACAAGCTGAGGAGGCTCGTGAGCCACTGTGGGTAAAAAGAGCAGCTTTGAGTTTGGGGTATGCACTCAGAGCCATTCTTAGGAGCTGGGGGTCCACTCTGCACAGAGCGTCCTGACCTCTATCACCCGCTTTCACCACCTGCACGCAGAAACATCCAATAATGAAATCTGATCTAAAGGTGTTTTTTCAGAATTTGTGGTTTTAAAGACACGTGTAAGCACACTTAGTTGAGGGCTTCTTAAAGCAGTTTTCAGACTGATTATCACATGGTAAAGGTAATTTTTTACTTGTGATTTTATAAGGACACCAACATCATCCACTATGAAGGCTGGCTAGCAAAGAAAAGCAGCAACTAACCAGGGGGCATCTCACAAATCAAAAAAGCCAAAGTGTGAGGAAGTAACAAGTGTGAGGCCATTAATCAGATGGACATCTAAGTGAATATTTCTCTCTTGTCTGAGACACACAAATGATGAATGGCATCATGTCTGTTTAAAGAATCTCCTGCTGTGTAAAGATTATGTGTAATATCTATAAATTAAACTGCTGGGGAGTTAGGAAGCCTGAATGACAGCCAAGAAGATCACATTGATTCTGAGGGTTAAAACAATACATTAACACATCAAGTGACAGGACACTGCTTAAGCCATGTCTGTTTGCATCAAAACATTTTAGTTCTCATAATCATTCCATATGTAATACCTCTAATTGCCAATTATTGAATTGTAACAGTACAATTAAAAAAATGTATTGAACAATATTATTACCAAAGTGTGCACAAGCGTAAAAAGAAAAAATGGATTACTAATGGAAACTTTGCATTTTGCTTCTATTAAATATCAATTTATATATCATTTATTTAAAAATGCGTCTTAAAGCACTGGTACTGGATTGTAATGCTACACCGGCTGGTCGGTATTCTAAATTGTTGGAACAGGTATTGGATGACAAAAAAGTTTTCACTATTTTCTTTCTAATAATAAAAACTGGTGGTTGTTATGAGTGATGTATTAAAAATGATTTGTTATACCAATATACAATGGTGAGTCAATATCTTAGAAAACAGGTCATTTTAAAACCTTTACTTCTTCGTGTAATCTCACTGATGAAAATATAATCAAAGAAGAGTATCAGATTATGTTAAGAAGAATAGGTTCTGTATGAAAGCTGCTAAAATCACACATACCTGATCAATACCACCTGGTCCAAACATCATGGTGGAGAGAGCAAGAAGGGTATGTCCTTCTAGAAGCATGCCACTAACACTAGCCTGACTTCCTGGCAACATCACCTGAGCACTGGTCAGACTGGCCTGGAACACTCGTTCTGGGTCTGGAAAGTAAGTGGAGAGATTCAGTACAACTGCCTACACAATGTTTCTGCTCATGCCATGCACTACTGACTTATACATTCAGAGGTCAGCTGATACATTTTAACATAATAATCTTTAAACCCTTTCCACTCAGTTTCTTTTCTAAATCAGTACAACTCAAACTAATAATCATAATTAAAAGTCTTTGAGTTATTGACAATTGTAAAAAGAATATTGAAAGTCTTTGCTGAACCATGGTTTACTGAATGTGAACATATACTATACTTTTAACATATACTTTTCAATTTGCTTTTCTAACATGTTATTAAACAGTAATCCTCCTGTGTCTGTTACATAGTTTTGGAAAACGTAGAACTGCATAGATGCAAATTCAACACATTCTGCCATCGCCAAAAAAGCATTTTTGCCATTAGATCATGTATGAGTGACACCATGTTGTGACACATTTAAGCAAGTGTCTTTCTTTTTTTTAGGGACCTGATACCAGGTCCATCAAGGTCAACGGGTCAACCTGTACTTAACTGTAACAAAAAGGATTCCCTTTTCTCACTCTTCCCATTTCTAAGGAGATGTTGAGTTCTCATGTAAATTCCATAAAAACAGGTATATAAAATACTACAGTCACAGAGTATTTTTTAGATATTCTTAAGTAGATATTATTAGGTAAACTTACCTGTAAGGTCTCTTGTAATTCTTTGCAGTTTGACCATCATCTCAAACCAGGGATAACTCTCATACAAACTTCGGTCTCCAACAGCAGGGTAATTACTGGGCGTCAGTCTGAATTTGGAGTCAAAGAAATTAAATGATGTACCAAAACAAATCTCAAAACTTGATGCTATCTGAATATGGTTATGTGTTCAGAGGTTGTATGTATAAATAAGTCCATTATTCACCTGTAATGCTCCAGGTATGTATAGAGCAGGTAATTCAAACTGTTCTCCAGACAATACTGGATGAAGCGTGTATGGAAGTCCTGGCCTTGGGCAGCATGGAACTGTGGGACAGGAGGGCCACTGATACCCCGCATCACACCTCTAGCCTGACCCAGCCTCCACAGCAACTGCTCAAAATCGGAGATTTCTGACTGCACAAACACTTCTTGCCTGTGGAGCACAAAGTCAGAAGTCCAATTGTCTTCTATTTCAACAGTAATAAAAGTTAAGACTTAAAATATGAACAAGGACTGATGGACAATAATGAAAATAAGCTGACGCATTAAAGTAAAAATACTCTCTGCAATGATTCATAACACTGACATGACTCTCACAGACACTCTGTCAAGACTGAAGGACATGACATACAGTCACTGCTGAAATAAATCTGTGATGGTGTGATTACACAGGCAAAATGTCAAAATCAAATCAGATACCTGAAAGAATTTTAAACATCATACAGATGTGCATTTATAACACTCTAGAAAAGCAGAATGTTCACATGATGACAAGTACTAATGTTGCTAATGGTAACTGAAGGTAAATATAGTTCCAATTTCTTTTCTACTGCACCAATCAGCCACAACATTAAAGCCACTGACAAGTAATCCACTGACAATGCACACTCATTTTGTCCAATGGATACCTGGGTTGAATTGGGTTGAACAATAGTGGAAATCTGACACTGCAATATTTTGTTGTTCAGAGATATACACTGCAATATTTAAAAAACAAAGTATCAACGTTTAGAGTAAAATAAATGATACTGGACAGACACAATCTGCCTCTGGTATCTGTAATGGAACATAAGAAAAGGGCAAAGTTTACTTCATCCAGCAAATTGTAGCATGATGGGGTATGATTTAATTTGCCATATGTTACATAGCACATCCTGCAGTGCATCGCAATCCTGAGAAACCTTTACAAGCAGAATACTGTGATGGCAACATGGGTCAGTGCATTCCCAAATCAGAAGGCAGGCCTTGTGGGGGTTTTCTGGTATGCAGTGGTCAGTACTGCAGAAAAAACTCACAACTATCAACTATCACAACACAACTAAAGAGTCCATACCAGACTTGGCAAAATAATTTTGGTGGTACAAAGGGGCACAAGATTAGGTGGGTGGTTTAATCTTATGGCTAATCGGTGTATGTACATTTATCCATGATTCCCATATCAGTGCATTCCTAACTGTTTTCACAACCTGGCAAGCATATCCAGGATTTGGTTTCTCATGTAGCCACTACAGTGAGTGTTCCCATTTACAACAGCAGCGGTGAGTGCAGGCCACTTGGGGGCAGCAGTGCCCGCTCTTTCCTGAGCTCTCATGCTGGTGAGCCATGCATTGATATGGGTCTGGTCATGGAGGGAGGTGAGGTATGACCATAGCACAGTTGGTTCACAGGAGCTCAACACTACAACAAGAGAGTAAACAGTAATAAAGAAGTTTTGATGATTCTGATGCAGAACAAGAAACACCAACTATTCAGAATGCTACAAACAAGCAAAATAGAACGTATTATATACACTTACAGGGATCTGTGAGTCTGGAAAGGAGCACGGTTCTCTGTGTGTTGTTATCCCAGTGTCTAAGCCAGTCCAAACGCACTGAACCCCACATAGACAGGAAAGAAGAGGACGCTTGTCCATGCATCTCCTGTAGCAGTGCTTTGCTCTCATCATCTGAGTGGCTTATTTGAAGAACCCTACACAGAGAGAAGGAGGAGTTTGAGAGGCTGTAATAAAGATGTGTTATATTGATCAAAAACTATTTGCTTCATTAATAAAGTTGCTGTTCTTATGCATAAAACAGTTACTACAACACTTTTTACAATCAAAGTTTAAATTATATTGCAATTATCATCACATTTGCAGCCCACAATATGGATAAAAGTATTCGGACACCTGCTCATTCATTTACATGTATATGTAAATCATATCTATCTGTCTGTCTGTCTGTCTGTATATATATATATATATATATATATATATATATATATATATATATATATATATATATATGTATCTGAGGATTCAGCAGCAAAGCGATTAATAGGTCAGGATGTTAGGATGTTAATCGCCACTCCAACTCATTCCCACTGCTCAATGCTGGGGGATTTGCACCCCACTAGCCCATTCCTGGAACTAGGCATGGTGTCAATAGGATCATGTTCATCTGTTCCAGAAAGTCCTATTTTATTGTAAATACTTATCTACAGGGACTAGTCAAGCGTTATGCATGCATATACACATCTGTGTCAGTAATGGGTGCAACTTAAAGTAGCTTAAGTGGTTCATTCATTAGAAGGGGTGTGTACACAAACATCTGGACAATGAATATACCACATCCTTCTCCATCAAGGTACTGAATCAGAAGGAGTTGGGAATATACATTATTTAATTCAACAGGCAGACAAAAGCAAGCATGTCCTGGTGTAACAATCACATCTAAAAAAAAAACCCAGCTTTTTAACCGTTTCCAACCTGTTCTTGTCAACAGCTTTTAAACATCTTGTTGCGGGTGTTGAGCACAAATTCTCAATCTGTTTAATGAACTCTACTTTCTCCATCTCTTCAGTGGAGAGGTGATTCTGCCTCTTCAACTCCTCTACCTGTTTAGCCAGAAAAAGAAATGGGCAAGAACAAGAACATTCAGAATGTTAATTAGTATGCTGTCTGCACCACAAGTAATTATACACAGAGCCCTCATTTGATTGAGCCAATATCTTCCTTTGAAGTAAAATCCTAATCTGCAGCTTGAACGAGCAGTCTAAGAGCCTAACTTCCACTGGGATTCAAGGACATGCTTACCATATATGCCCTGAGGTCCCTATCAGGAGTGTAGACACAGATACTGTGAAGCTGTTCTTTCACATTGAAACCCTGAGACAGAGCGAGAGAGCGAGCGAGAGAGAGAGAGAGAGTGTTTGGGAATTTGGAGATCATGCTGACAGATCCAAGTATTCAGACAGTTTTTATAATTTGTTTTTATATATCACCTCAATAGACCTGCAATAAAAAAAGCAAAATGTGATTGAAATGTGAAAGTTTTGATTGCTTCATTTCAAATCCATAGAGGAGGTACAGAGAGGCAAAAATCAATTTTCAAACACTTATTGTATTGTTGATTGTACCAATACTGATCACATAACGATATTTCAAACATAGAAAAGAAATCCACCTAGCATGTCAATTTACCAACGCAAAAATTCATCTCGAATGGAGGGATTTTTTTTTTTTACAGATCAGTAACTCTGCATCAAAACATTTGTCAGTTCTAAACATAATTCCTTTATATTTACTATATGTGTCCTCTTGTAAACTTTATGTTCTGTGTTTTGTCCAATGCAGGTGTACCATATTGGTGAGCAGTGTAGTGGCCTGCTGCAGGTCTTTGTGTGTGAGGCATGAGAAAGCCAGTTTTAGGCCTGTTTTCCGCAGCTCTTCCAGGTTCTGCTCTGGACATTTGCGTCTACGCAGATACGACTGTGCACGTGGAATCTCACTGCACAAAACTGCATGCTTTACCACCTCCTGTAATCCAGACACGCACACACGCACACACACCAAATGTAGTTCACACATCTGCAGAAGCTGGAGCAGTATACAATATAGTGCATAAATATAGTGGTAGCTAAGTACTCAAAATATAAGCACCCAGCATGCTTTTATCTCTTTATAGTAATCAACACCACTTTCACAACATTTTAGTGACTGTGTTTTATACACAAACTCTCTGACCTCCACAGACAGCGATTCCCACTCATTCTCCATTGTTATATCAGGTGGAGGTTTGGGGGCTGGAATCTGATCACTGCATACCAGCCATGGGTACTTCCTCAGATAGGTGCGCAGTTCAGAGATATACCCATTCAAGATATTCACACACTCCTGCAAATTAGCGTCCATCTCTATAACAGCAGGAAGATAAAGTTAGGCCCTGAATAAATACAGCACATCAAAGATCGACATACCATTCATACTGGATTACATAGTTTATATTCAAATTAATATTGTATATTGTATTCTCCATTAGATCATTATTATCTTCTATACATCAGAAATACAGAAGCCTTGGGGGAATGAGTGATTGATGCGTGTGTGTGTTACCTGGTGTGCTGCTGAGGATGACTCTGATCTGAGTGTTGAGGAAGTTGAGTGTAATATTTAGCAGCTGTTCACAGAACTGTGGACTCTGAGCTTCAGCATATGTGTCTCTGATGGCAGAGTGAAGAAGGTCCAATGCTGGACACAGACCTTGGGCATCTTTTTCACACACACACACACACACACACACACACACACACACACACACACACACACACACACACACACACACACACACACACTAAATATGACATTTTGAAAATGTATTATGCTTCTCATAATATCAAAATAAATGTAATTGAATTGAATTATTATGCCCTTAAATGCACTTCCAAGTCCATATATTGAATAATAAGTCAGTTGGTGTGACAGGCCTAATTTAACATCACAATTCAATTCATTTATTTCTGATTGTCTTAATGTCTTTGGTCTGCTCTATTTTCTTCTTGCTGAGTGGTCAGCCTGCCCTAGTTACTCCAGATAGGGTGGCGAGTATGAAAGGGCAGAACTACAACATTCACTGTTCGCTGTGAAGTTGCTCAGACCAATAACTCTAAAACCTCATTTAAACTGAACAAACATCCAATGAAGAATGAGAACACAATGGTGGTGTAGTACAACATTCTAAATTCCAATATGGGTCACAGGCAAATATTGACATTCTCTCTGCATAATTTAATATAAAATACATGAGATAATAAACACAATAACTTATATATATAATACCGTAAACCAGTTACATCAGAATTACTGTCAGACTGTTTGTCAGACTGGGAAAAATTCATTACACTTATCAGCAGTTCAGAGTGGTGACATATCCCTGTTTCTCTTTCTCACACTACAAACATGGCCTAGTAACAGGACTTTTTATTAACTGTGTAATTACCTTCAACATTTCTCCATTTGTCAGCACTACGCCATAGTAAACAATGAGGCCAACCATCCGGTCTTCCTATCAAATGGAAAATCCTAAACCTACATGCAGCACCTGAAGACAGTCTTAAATACATTTTTCATTCACTTTTTTTAATCACACTTTTGTTCTAACTTGACAAATACTTTTAAGGAGCCCAGAGCAATGAGGTTTGTAGCTTGTAGCTGTATTAAGGGAGTAAGTGGCCTCTAGTCTATGAGACTTGCATGTTATAAATGGTAAAATAACAGTAAGAATGAAATTTCTATTACACCCACAGTTATCTATCCTGGAGTATCACTGCCCTGCACTTTTACAGTTTCATGTGCTCACAACACTCCTGATGGAGTTAACACTTACATATTTGATTTAGATTTTGAATGTATTAACAGTGTGTAATATATGACAGCATTTCATTTTCACAAAGGACATTAGGTGTCTTGATTATCATTTGTACCCATGTTCAAGTTGGAGGTTACTGTCTGAGGCTTACATGAAGTAATTTTGCCTGAACTGCCCGTTTCACCTGACGTGGTGATATGAATATGAAAATATTAATAAATGAATTCATTTATTACATTAATTTGATGGGGTACTGGTGTATTGCTTTGGTTTGCATGAAATAAATCAAACAAATGGGAATTTCAAGATCAGCAGTAAATGAGTTTTAACACCACTGGGGTCCACAATAATATACAAGCCCTTCATACTATTTGAAGTTCAATATTAAGTACTCAATCCCTTCCTGTTTATCCAGTTCACTGTCTAATTGTCACATTAGTACATAGTGTGTGTGTATGTGTCTCTGTGTGTGTGTGTGTGTGTGTGTGTGTGTGTGTGTGTGTGTGTGTGTGTGTGTGTGCACGCACGCATCTGCTCCAGTACATGACTCTCTACAACACATGAAAGGTAAAACCACACACACCACACAGGTTGCTCTGCAGCGCCTCAGTGCACCACTGGGCTAATCAAAGTGTATTATGATTAGGTCTGGGTGTTTAATCAAGTGTGTAATTAACATGCTCAATCAAAGCTGTTCATTACATAGAGTGATAACTGAATCCACAGCTAATATATTTCTGTCAGATACGAATCAAACTTTCACTGTATTTTCTCCACTGAGAGTGAATGATAGAGGGGTGGCACAAGGTTACAGTAAGCATTACTGAAGTACTGCTAACTAGAACAACAAATGTGTGATCTCCATTGCTGCGATTCAGATTACAGTGGCAGCAACATGGCTGGATATAACAGAGGTTCAGGCCCATCACATCTAAATGATAAAAGCAACATCAACAGACCACAATTTTCTTGTTACAAGATACATAGTTATGGTTATTATCAGGCAAAAACGTTGTATCTCCATGTTTGCCTTGTTTGACTTGTTCTTTGCATTGTGTCCAAAGTTCATGAAGAAAATGATCTGGAATAAAATCTTACATCGACTTCCACTGAAAGCTAAGGAGCCTTCTTTCTTCTCCTGTGCAATTGCTATTTTGGATCATATTTGCATATTTTTTGTATGACAGCAACAACATGAATATTAAAATGAAGCTAATGTGTTTATTTAGTTTGTTCAATTAGTTCACTTTAGCTACTTCAATTAATTTAATAAAAAGAGCATAAAGTGTCATCAAGTATCACCATGATTTTTCCATTCCTTTAATGTAATGTAAGTTAAATATGCAACAGTTATTTTCCGGTCATGCAAGCTGATTGGTTGAGAAGCATTCAATCTGTGCCATGACGGCACATTTTTTTAATATTAATACTATATCACTCTGCTGAGCGACAGATAACAGCAGAAAGTCCTTTAGCAATGTAAATGCTCTGAACAAAAAAAAAAGAAATGAACAGCTTTAAAACTGTGGCATAACCGGAGGTACATCAGCCAGTTTCTTGGCTTCCTGATTGTGGGCAAGTTGCAGCCACTGAGGAGGATTCTCACAATGGTTTCTAAAAACTCAGCCCTCACCGGCCCAGCAGGAGGCATACAGACTTGATTAGACTGCGGAAATTATGGATATGGTCAGGGCTCGTTATAGCTCGGGGAAGTATCCTCTTCGGGTTTGTGGTTTGGGGATTATCTGATTATTTTACTATGTGTCAATAAGTACACATCTATCAATGCACAATATCTACCTTTTTTGTCAATTTTCACATTTTAATGTGTCCATATTTCATGAGAAACAGACTGATCCAGAAATGACTTGGAGTATTTAAATTGTTTTACAAATTGCTTGGAGAAACATTTTTTTGCAAACGACAAATTTGAACATATGAAAGAAAACAAAGCCTTACTCTTTAGCTGCATGTGTGTTGTGATGGCAGGCAACGGCTCAAACACGCTGTAGGTCGTAGGAGGACACAGGATATTCTCTTTGCTCTTCAAAAAGAAATCCACCATGTCCAGCTGCCTATTTTTCAGTCCTGCCTGAGAAACAGAAGGAAAATATGATTCTCTTCTCATGTGCCCTTAAGTCTTCATCATGAATATTATATTGTATATTCAAGCATCACTTCTCAGAGTTATCAACCAGTCTGCTGGAAGATGACACAGATCCCATTACTGTAATCCTATTTTAAATGATCTCAAGGATATATCCTGTATAATCTCCTTAAAGAAGTACTCATTTTCATTGTGTGCTTCTGTGTACCTGCAGGGCATGAATGGGCATAGAGCAGCGACCCCAAGCATTTAGATGGCAGAGGGAGTCCACCACACCAGCACTGCCAAACACCATCAATCTGTTCAACAGCTCCTCCTGAGAAACCGTGAACAGCACCAGAGACAAGCCTGATTCTGAAACATACACACGCACATACACACTCTTCAGGCTTTACATTGTCTCAAACATCTGAAAATCACATTACTACAAAGAATCATGTGAAAAGAGCTTTAATGTCCAAGGTATCTCTAATGGCTTGACATGATGTTGAGATGTTTCACCTTTCAGTATCAGAGAAAGGTGTTCCTCTTCTGACCGCCGAACAGGTGCAGCAGGTCCATCAATGCAGTGATATGTCACTTCCTTACTCTCCAGATCCCAGTGAGCGAGGACCGTGCTGCTGTTGCCAGCTGAGGTGAAGATAATCACTGCGGAGAACTCTGAGACATTCAGCATCGCAGGCGTGGTTTCTTCAGGTAAGGTGAAGGATGTCAGGATGCCCCCCGGAGGTAGAAAGGGTGGACCAAGCTTGGCAGTGGCAGCCATTTGACGGCACTCCAAGTTGGGGACGTCTCTGTACCAGGGCAGCCGGGACGCTTGTGGCTCTGGAGCTTTAGCTCGCTTATAGAGAAGCTTCAACCTTGTGTCCCATGAGCTGCAGCGAAAGGGTTGAGTTAGAGGTGAGCGATATGGATGTGTTATTGTGATAAATGTCTTTCACATTTCTGTGCAGGGGTTGGCAATATGAGGACAGCGTCTAATCACTGTAATGGGAAATTTGCAGTGCTTAGTATACAGCGGCTATCTTCAGTTAGTTGACCAACTGCACGCTTCATGAAGTGAGCAAACTTATTGTCCACCTTTATTTCTGAGTACATCATCAGTATCATTAGATATACACGTATGATGATGATAAACCAATTTTAGAATGCCTGTAAACAACAACCAGTGTATAGTAAACAAAGGATCGGGGAGGTGTCAACCACTCTGCTATTATCTCATTTTATTTGAATATTTTGTATTAATTGCTTGATTGATGGTTTTAAGTAGTAATTAACAAAATGCCTCATTAAAATATCAAGTATTGTCAAGTCTTTTGCAGCGACGGCTCAGGGCTACAGTGTATTGATTACTGACAATCCTGCTGAAACACTGATATTAAAAGGGTGCCATGGAACGATTTAATTCAGTATTTTAAAATGATAGGGTTGGCCAATCAGTGGACACAATGTTTAAAATCCCAGCAGCACTGCTTTGTCTGACCCATTCATAACTGTGCAACGCAAACTAACCACAGCACCATTACACCAGTATCACTGCAGGGCTGTGACAAATGTATCAACTAGAACACTTGCTCTGTGCTCCAGAAAATTAAACACACATACACCAACAGAATCTTGAGTGCATCCTCTGCGTTAATGTTTCCAAAAATATGAACTCAAAAGGGCATGATCACTGCTGATAATGCAGATGTTGTACGCAGTAAGCCTGACATGATATTCATTTCTCTTCTTGGTTATCTAAGTAAACAAAATACTGTCCATATGTTACAAGGTATTTATTGACCCCACAGACCAAGACTTAGTCTCACATGGACATATTCATTTTTGTATGTAAAGGAGTAAACAAGAGCCTTAACAAGGCCTAATGCAGTTTCAGCAATATTTACACAGGGACTAAATTGAAAAAAGTATAAAAATATGGTTTTCTTCTTTACTTGCCGTAATAAATGAGCAGTGCTTTTTGAACAAGATACATGTTTCATGCCATATGTACTGATTTTATGACTTTTGTAGAACATTATGCAAATTGTCAACAAGACTAATGGCAGCATTGCTCACACCATTGCATTTGAAAAGTGCTTTGGATCTACATATTTAAACCTTTGATTTGAGGTAGGACATAATTGATCCCTTGGGAGGGTTCCTTCAGGGAAATTAAGGTTCCAGTAGCAGCATGGAATTCAGCATCAGTACAGTACAGAAGTAGAAGATAGATAAAAAATAATTTCGTAAGAAGCACTAAATTATAGATAGATAAAAGGGGGGCATTTAGGTGTAGAGGTGATCAGTGAAAATGGGTCAGACTTTGCCAAAAGGCCTCAGTATTGTATGACCATTGTTCAGGAACCATATTCAAATAGATTTTGTTTTGATTATATGTCTTTGTATAATGTACTCTTTGAATGAATAAGCCACAATACCTGACAAGCACTACAATTTTTAAAATAATATGTAATTGGAGTCACATAGCAGCAATTGTTGATCCGTCTACCTTGTAATAACTTTGTAAAAGCATTTTTCTATGTGTTTTGAGTGCTAAAATGCCCTCTAAAAACCAATCTGGACCAACACTGGGTCTCACATTTTATAATAATGAAAGTTTAGAGATGATATGACCAATGGTTGTTCAGTTATAGCAAATACACATTGATCCACATGACACTGAGTAAAAAACTCAATGTTTTTGTTAACTATTAACCAAGATTGAAAAGATGGGATCAAAATCCAGAGAATACAAGGAGGGTTTTCAAACAGTTATCGATTACAAAAAACCCCCAGAATGTATTACTGAATAAGCCGGTCAAGGTTGAAAAATTTTGGCTGTAGGAATCTTGAATTACAGCCTTTTAAATTAATGCTGAATTATTTTGAATTTATCCAAAATGGTTCACTTGCATATAGGAGCCATGTTGTTTGGAAAACTTAAAATGTTATTGATAATTATTAAGATTCAGACTCTTCTGAATTTGTGACGCCAAGTAGATGATGATCGGTTAAAACTGCAGGACTACTTAGCAGAAGTAGCTTTCACCTACCTGGCAATATTATAAAAAGTCTTTTTTGTAAGTTGGAGGAACTTAATGGTCCAAATGCAAAGTGGACCCATAGAACCAGGATAAAAATATACCTTGTCTGGAAAAAATCTGGATTAGGAGTAATAGGTCCAAACACGTTGACTTACAGTATAGCTCCCCGTTATGGCCAATTGGGCTGATTTCTTCTACCTGAGTAGCAGGAGGGACTATTGCCTATTGAAGTATGGTCAACTACGCACTTCATACCCTAATTCTGTGTCTGGGTGTATGTACATTTTGTAGAGAAAAAATAAAAGATCCATGTCTGTTATGTAAGAGATTTGTTAGGTCACATTCATCTCCTGAACTTTCATTATTCATCTATGCCATAATAGACAAACTCAGCTATCTATTTTAGGACACCTTTAAGATCTAAAATCTGTTGCTCATCTTGGTAAATGAATATACATCTTTTTTCATAATAGGAAAATATGTAGATAAAGGTATAGAATGCCTTACTGGTCTATTTGGAAGTGGGTGCCCAGAACAGACTGACTATGAGCTGAGCTGGTAATACTGTCCTGGTCACAGGGCATCGTCGGCATGAGAGGAGGGAGGGTGGGATACTGCTGACAGAGCAACTGATTTGGAAGAATTCTGAAAGAAGCAATAACACAAAAACATGCTCAATGTGGGCAAAAACAGGACAAAGGTGAATCAATGAGGAGAATGCAATGTTATGCCATCACATTTTTAACCAAGCTCAACTAATTATAAATTCTATTCATATTCCCACACTATCATTATCACAAATAATCAATTTAAACACTGCAAAAGTGTTATAAAGAGAACCCTGGTAATAACCCCTCATAGGTTTAATCCATATGGCCATTGGTTTAATCCAAGCTGCTCACATTCCCCTTAGTACCCTTATCTCTCCAAGCTGCAGCAAGGAAACTGACCCAATAACGACGACTAAAACACACCTGAAATAATCATTGAGGTCCAGTGCCAATGCTTGGTTTTGACTTGTGACTGCCACAGCCGTGCTGAGGTCTTGTGATATGTGCAGAAGGCAGAATGAGGGAAGGGGTATTGCAGATTCTGCCTCTCTCTGTCGTGATGCATAGTATTCAGGAAAATTGACAGTTGCCAAGTGCTTCCCATCAACACTGTCAAACATATCTGACACATAAAGTTAAGAAAATGTCCAACAGAAATTGAACACTGAATACACAAAGCAAAGACATTGTATAACAACAGGTAAATACAGATATGACTTTCTTTATTTTTAGTTTTATTTTTAATAGTGATGCAATGGAATAATCTACCATGACATATTATAATGCTTATTGTCTTAATAATGCTTAATAATGAAATCTCTAAAAGGATGCATATGTCTCCAGCCTTGGTCAGCACAAACAGGGTGCCTCGGCAGAGCTGGTAATCAGCACATGTTTCCCGTATTCCAGGTGGCAAGTTGATAAGGCAGGAAGATGCAACCTCTGGTTCCACAGAACCTTCCAAATACAGGAACTGTACCAGAACACACGTGTTCAGCAGCAGAAAACATCGGCCATCGGTAAATGACAACAGCTTTGCACAGACCAGTTCCTTCACACCTGTATCAGAGAATAGTATTTAGAATATATACTCAACAATAAAATACACTACAACCAGTAACAGAAGATCAATCATCAATACTGATGTCAATATGATTTCAATCTACATCAGTGAATAGTTATGATTCGAGATTAAGGTTATCTGCAGTTGATACAATGAAAACAAAGATATTAATGCCACTCACTCGGGTCCTTTTCCTGGGCGGGCTGGAGCAGTCTATGGGGTCGATATTCAGATAGAATAGAGAGAAAGCTTTCTGGATCCACCTCATGCAGTTTGAGTTCACACGCCGGCCCCAGAGTTAGGAGTCTAGGGTTGCTATAAATTGTATTTCGCTCTGTCAGCACCTCCCAAGAGAAGCTATTGAGCAAAAAAACAAACCAGTTTATTTGACACCCTTCCAAACAGTGAAATGAAGAAATGAAGTAAACAGTGCACTGAATATTTTCTGCAAAATCTACAGCAGGGTTTTCAGCCTGTGGGCCAGGGACAGTAGACAGTGGTCCATATTGGGCTGTTAAAGGCTCTTTAAATCATAAACACTTAAATCATCTACACACTTAATAACGGTGGTTCATCAAAAGTTCATTAGTAAAGAAAACAATCAAAGGGTTCTGCTATTATTACAAACTACACTGTAACAATGGTAGAACCCTTTTTGTGCTTGTACTTTTCAAAAAGATTTTATAAAGAACCCTTTCCAGATGAAAACAACCCTTTAATCGTGCAAAGGGTTCTTTGAGTGTTTGTGGCCCTATACAGAACCATTTTCTTTACTAAAAGGCAATGGAAGAACCCTCATTTTTAAGTGTGTAGTTAGGTTGAAAAACCTTGAGCTACAGTACTGTGCAATTATTTGAACAGTTCCTCTCAGCTGAATGAATGACTGCAAAATCACTCTGAAAAAGGGAATAAACACAAAGGAAACATCAAATGTGAATGTGAATGTCAAGATTTACAGCTGCAGTTCTAGTTCTGCAGGATGACATGTCCACCCAGTGTCTGTATGAGCAGATCAATCAAAGCGTGGGAAGAATAAGTGACATTAAGAGAAAATGATGTTGGAAGAGAGGTTTGACAGAGTACTCACTCTGTGTAGGAGTGCTCCAGAGTGTGCACAGGACCACCAGGCTCAGAAACATCACTGACTGCCAGCTGACCACCAGCATTCAGGCAGCACAGCAGGGAGCAGCCTTTGGCCATTTGGGCTTTAACAGTGCTCTGAACGTCTTTACACAAGTCATTTTCGGGCAGAAGTGAAACTTCTAAAGCTCTCAGTCCTCGAGCTTCAGGCCTGCTTAACATTTCTGCACCAGGGAAACCAACACCACCACCACAAACACCAGTGATCTCCACCTTAAACCTGCAGCTGAAGACTACAAACTCAGCCCCCTGCTTCAACTCCCCATATCCATCAGCAGTAGCCCCTCAAGCCCGAACTCACAGACGTATTTTGCAAAAATCAAAACAAAGCGCCTCTCCTCCCCGTCCAGCGCCCCTGACAACACTGACAGTCACATGATACGTGTGGTCACATGACCAAGCGCAATGATCGGGCTGAGCTGTGAGCAGACTAAAGCAATCACCAGCGAGAGCAATAACATATGAGACTGTTTAGCAGCTCGGCTTCCTGCATGATCCACAACAGCACCGCTATAAACAGCACGATTAAACGCCGAGCGTGGCGACTTCTTGTTGTTTTCCGACAGACACTTCGCCGATACACAAATCCATTGGTGTTCCCTGAGTGAGTGCGGAAGTGAGCTGCTTGAGGAGTTGGGGCTCGAGCTGTCAGAGGTTCACAGCGACGATGGAGACGAGCGCACGATGGACGTCCTTTCCAGCGTTGTGAACCGAGTGTTTCAGCTGTCCGTGTTTTCCGACACAAAGCATGTTCAGAGGACCACAAAAATGGAGGAGAAAGCTTTAGAGGTTTACGGTGAGTGACGCGGAGCAGGTACCCGGGGCAGACGGTCAGTTAGGGCCGAAACGGACACGACTAAAGCTCAGGACCTAAGAGCCGGACCACCTCGTTTATACACAGCGAGCTCTGCGCACAGTCACGTGGTTAGAGTTGATCCTCTCAACTGTCCGTGAATTTAACACTGTTCACTTAACTACCGCTTAACGGCCCGTTCCCTCACTTTAACTACCCAATACACCGTTTAATGGTCCGGTCCCTCGCTTTAACTACCCAATACTCCGCTCAACGGCCTGTTCCCTCACTTTAACTACCCAATACACAGTTTAATGGTCCGGTCCCTCAGTTGAACTACCCAATACACCGTTTAATGGTCCGTTCCCTCGCTTTAACTACCAAATACTCCGCTCAACGGCCCGTTCCCTCAGTTAAACTACCCAATACACCGTTTAACGGCCCGTTCCCTCAGTTAAACTACCCAATATACCGTTTATCGGCCCGTTCCCTCAGTTAAACTACCCAATACACCGCTCAACGGTCTGTTCCCTCACTTTAACTACCCAATACACCGCTTAAAGGCCCGTTCCGTCAATTGAACTACCCAATACACCGTTTAATGGTTTGTTCCCACACTTTAATTACCTAATACACCACTGAATGGTCTGTTCCCTCACCTTAACTACGTAATACACCATTTAACTTCCCGTTCCGTCAGTTACCTAATACTCTGCTTAACGCCCCGTTCCCTTACTTTAACTACCTAATACACCGTTTAACCGCCCATTCCCTCAGTTAAACTACCTAATACACTCAGTTTAACTATCTACCTAGGTACTGTTCCCTCTGTTTTCAATCTTGAGACAAGCTTATATTGTATAAACCTCTTTCTTTCCTTGTAATGGCAACGGGTCATCTTGTACAGCATAATGTTACAAACTTTGAAAAGCAAATTTACAGAATGGAACTCTGAACTAGGCCTGGTATCTGAAAAAGCTTCTCTAGTCTGGTCGAGGGCTTTCAGTATAATGATCCCTCCACCATTAAATAATCAGATTTCGGCTTACAAAGCTGATTATTCAGGAAACTCAACCCTGTTCTTTCAAAACAGTCTGAAGGACCAAGTTAGTCATATGTTTCGCTGTCATGTAACAGATCCCATAAATTATGTGGACTAGACTGGGCTAAAACCGCAATCACAGATTTTAGAGATGTAATCGATATAAAGCTCACCATCTGTCAATAAACATATCACTAAAACTGAAAAGACAATATATCTACTTTATGCACTGTTATTTTAGCTAAATTTGAACAACAATTACATAATGTTGATTAGTTTTTTACCTTACTGTACTTGTTTTTTTCAAAAGCTGTGTGGACAACATGTATTGTGTGTTCAAATGTGTTTCCCCCCACCCCCAGATGTAATTCGCACAATTCGGGATCCAGAGAAACCCAATACCCTGGAGGAGCTGGATGTTGTGACTGAAAAGTGTGTCGAAGTTCAGGATCTTGGTGATGATGAATACCTCATCATTATCAAGTTTTCCCCTACAGTACCACACTGCTCTCTGGCCACACTGATAGGTGCGTGTAAGAGATAGGAGAGACTGCTGATTACCCTCACATACAGAAGTACTCTTTAATAGAATTGTTTGAACATGTTTAATTCTATTAATTTCTTTGTATTTAATTCAGTATTATTTGGTGTGACTTAACAATAAATCGGATCACCAATTACCCAACAAACTTTTTTAAAATGATCACTTTAGCTGAAAATGTTTGGAGTTTTCCTTAGAAACTTACAGCTGTAGTGTAATAGTTTAGTAATTAATGGCCTGAACTATTCCACTGTTTTATTTGTAATTTTATTTATATAATAAACAACAAGAGAGGCTCACGTGGTCTCATATTTGTCATATTCATGTGGAATCAGTACTTTTCCAGGTTGGATTTATTACCATGGAGGGAGCCCTGTAGCAAAGAATACCAGTGAAAAATCAGTGAGAAGATAAGACCTGATGACAAAGCAAAATAAAACTGTAATTTAATTAATATGGTTTTATTCCTCATTGTATTGGTATGTCTTAGCTGGACTACTGACTATATATATATATATATATATATATATATATATATATATATATATATATGTATGTATGTATGTATGTATGTATGTATGTGTGTATGTGTGTATATGTATATGTATATGTATGTATATGTATGTGTGTATATATATATATATATATATATATATATATTTATATTTATATTTATATTTATTAATATAATCTCATATGTCTTAGTATTTGATGTATAGCCGATTTTGCAAATTTTCCCAACTACAATGAAAAAATGGAGAGGTGTGTAATTATTGTAGGTACACACATCACATTGTATGATTTGTAAATGATTAGTTTGCATTTTTTGCATGAAATAAGTATTTGATCACCTACCGACCAACAAGAATTCTGGCTCTCTCACACCTGTTAGTTTTTCTGTAAGAAGGCCTCCTACTCTGCACTCATTACCTATTAACTGCACCTGTTTGAACTTGTTACCTGTGTAAAAGACACCTCTCCACACACTAAATCAATTATACTCCAACACCATGGCCAAGACCAAAGAGCTGTCTAAAGACACCAGGGACAAAATTGTAGACCTGCACAAGGCTGGGATGGGCTACAGGACAATTGGCATGCAGCCTGGTGACAAGGCAACAACTGTGAGTGCTATTATTTGAAAAAAATCTTCCTCTGTCTGGGGCTCCATGCAAGCTCTCATCTTGTCAGATAAGGATGATTATGAAAAAGGTCAGCAATCAGCCCAGAACTACACAGAAGGACATTGTCAATGAAGTTTGGCAATGACAGTCTAGATGATCCAGGGGAGACAAACAAATGTTTCTCTACCAAATATTATGTTCTGTTTTTCTGTTGTATCAAATACTTATTTCATGCAAATTATTTATTTAATGATCACACAGTATGATTTTCTGGAATTTTTTTAGATTCTGTCCATCACAGTTGAAGTGTTCATATGAAAAAAATTACAGACCTCTCCATTCTTTGCAGGTGGGAAACCTTGCAAAATCAACAGTTTGTCAAATACTTATTTTCCCTACTGTTTTTCTGCCACTCCTTAGTAAACTAAACAGTCTATCCCTCAATATTAATGAGGGATCCATTTTGGTCATGGCTTATATTTTAGATAATATTGTAATTATTGGCACTTTCTTGGCATTATACAGGTGGGTGACAAATGAATAATTAAGCATGACATTTTTTAAGGAGCTGGACTGCTGTAAACTATTAAAACTAATTCCAAGAGTTGAAACTGAACAGTGGAAATTGTTGTATTAAATGTGGAACACTAGCAATCAGTTGAGCAGTCTTTGTGGCTGAAACCACAGCTACCTGTAACCTTTTACTTTTGCTTAACAAAGCTATTTGCTTTTTCTTTAAATTTGTTAAATGTTACTGTAGTATTACCAACAATAATGCATATGACCGAGAGAAGTGGTCAGTAACAAATAACAAAGACCAACATCTAAGTCAGTGTAGACGCTCACAGCAGTCAGTACAACATTGTATTGTATTATGCTGGGTGAAAGGATGGGCCTCTGAAATTTTATTGTAATTAATTATGTAAATATTCAATGTGTAATAAGTACTTAGGAAGACTCGTCAGTTCCTATTTCCTCTTACCCCTTCACTTTGTCACTGGTGGTTGCATAGCACAGTAGTCTGCTTAATATGTTGCTTTATGTACATTATATTTGTGTGGATTGGAAAAAATGAAAGTGTGATTAAATAAGTGTAAATGGGGCAGAGGTGGGCCAGTTGTCAGAAAGTTGTTTTTTGTTTGTAGGTTTGGAACTTGGGTTTACTGAATTGCCACTATTTGGCACTTGAACAAGGCCTTTACCCCTCACTGCTCCAGAAGCACTGTTCCATGTGTATGAACCTAATGATTTAAGAGGATTCTGTTCTTATGGATCACAACAGCACAGTCATTCCACAGTACTCTCAACATACCACAGTGTATCTCAACTCTTTAAATAGCAATAAAATAGTGTCCTGTTACTCGTAAAGGTACATCGTAGTAGGGGACCTTTAGTAGACCCCCACCCACCTAGGAGGCTGCACTACATACATACAGAGATCAAATGACATATATGGACTTTTGAAGGGGAAAAAAAGTTTTGATTTGTGTTGCAGGACTCTGCTTACAAGTGAAATTACAGCGATGTCTCCCTTTTAAGCACAAGGTAGGTTCAAAGGTTTAAACACAAATACTAATTACAGTAGCCTGTCTCTGGATCATTTCCTTGTTGTGGAAGTCCCTATATTTCCTGTTGTGTACAGGGACATTAGCATTGTTAACCAAGTTACTTGATTTCCGTAATGCTTTGTGTTATTTTTAGCATTCCATAATGAGAATTGAGATAGCAATCAGAGTAGTAGCATATTTCTTTCTCTTCGTGTTATGGGCTCTCGAAGAGATGGAGTTGAAACATGGTTAATGGAAATGCTCAGAAAATTGGATTGCCTATCCGGAGTCTCATTTTCTTTTCCAGGTACTGCATATTTTGATTGCTTTTGTTTTCTATCTGTATCTGTTCACAGCTGGAAATTTACATTACTGAGGGAACACATTCAACTGAAGAAGATAGTAAGTGTGATATAGAACTATCTTTCCGTGTGCCATTACGCACACACAATGTTTAGAGATTTATTACTATGAATCTATCGGAGTCAGCCTTTAGCATCTTAATATGTGACTTTGTCAGAATTGTAAATCTGTGCTTTTCTCTCCATCTTTTGTCATCCTCATCTTTGTGAGATTGAGATCTGCTTAAGGTGGAGCACAAGGGCTTGGATAAGCAGTTAATTGAGGTGTTCTTTTTTTTTTTTCCAGTTAACAAACAGATCAATGATAAGGAGCGGGTAGCAGCAGCCATGGAGAATCCTAATCTGCGGGAAATAGTGGAGCAGTGTGTTACTGAACCCGATGATTGAGTCGTCCTTATAAACACACTGGCAGGCTTTTTGTGTGAGAACGTGGCCTGAATGTCTGATGTTTTTTAGATGTACTTTTATAAAGGCACTGAAGGGTAAGTGATGTGATAATTGATGGTGGTTAGCTCTGTTGACTGTCTGCCTTCTCTGCAAGCAGCAGACGAGGCAAATAAAACTCAAAGATCAATCTGTTTTTTTCTGCGTGACGGTTTCTGGTCCGGGACTTCACAGATTGAAAATGCAGGATAAAGTTAGGGCAGACTGAAGTGGGATTTTTTAGTTATCCCAAAAGCGATTAGACTGAAGCACAGATGGGCTGTATTTGTTTATCAAATCCCAGTTGGTTTGGCCTTTTAATGTTCTGACAGACTTAAAGGTCATCTATGAGAAGACATGTTTTCTCAGGCAGTAAGCCAAACTAATGCTAACTTCCTTCCATACTCTCTGTCACCAATCATGATTTTTTTTTTACTATATATATGCAGAGTGCTCTTATTATCAGTTCAGGTCAACCACTGTTATCATAACTTTCACTGTATCATCATCATAAAGGTGGTGAAATTCCCGTAATTTTATAGAGCTTACTATGCTGTGTGTGTGTGTCTCCACAGGAAATTTCCTGTCGTCTTTTTCTGGGTCAGTTGTTCTTATCAATTTTGCTGTCTGTCCTCATTCAGCCTTTACTTATAAATCAACTTTAAAGCCTACAAAAATTTATATGATGTAAATATATTTGATATGTTCAGAGATTAATCTGTCTAAAAAAATAAACTTTTCTGGTAAAAAGCCTTTAATGAACCTGCTATTGATCTATATTTGGGGTTTGGTTATTGTAGTATTCTACATCTAAACACTCTTTGGGGGTCATGTGATAAACATGTCACTAATGATTATAATATCATTCTAAAAGGTAAATTGTGACATTTTAAATTCATATAAAGCTGTACTTTTGTTTTAATGTTAACCAGTATGGCTTATAGCTCATGAAAATTGAAATCTTGAATCTCAGATTATTAGAATATAGAATTTTCTCAACATTAAACAAAAAAGTATGTTCACAATATTTACATTTTTTTTAAACTAATATTGATGTCAGATGAATGGGGAAAACATTTTGAAAACATAACACCCAGTATAAGAATGGAACAATGTTTTGTAACGAGGGATGGTACCATATGGTGGTGCTCTAGTTCCTTCCATTAGGCTACTGTCCAGCATGAGGTGAGAGATCCCGTTATTTCCAGTCTCAGAACAGGTCATTCTTTTTCTGTTTTTCCTGTTTTAGAACCTGCTCAGAACTCTTAGAGAACATTGTCATCCCAACCAAGTTCAAGTACACACTGAAACCAGACCAACAGCCCTTGGTTCAGTGTGTACACATGACCTCCTGTGTTTACAGAACCACACAGTGCAAGATCACGTACAGCAAATTAAACAATGCAATAATAAAAACACTTTTCTTACAGTGATGATGACTCCACATCATGTCATTTGTTGTACCCTTTTGAGGAACAGCACTGTTTACATTGACACTGACCGGCCTACTGACATCTTTCATTTAGTTTAGGACAATTGCTTTGTGTGAAACTAAACCAACACAACAGAAAATGTTTTCATATCAAAACCTAGTTGCTCCTGTACATGTAAAAATCATGTTACACATAGTAAATGTGATCTCATCTGTTCATTGTTATATTAGCATTACTGTGTATAATTGAAGTTACCTATTATAGCAGTAACTCTTCTGTTCACAGTACACACCTCAGTTATATACCTAATTGCCAGAATAATGCTCTACATTTGAAGGTAATATTCTGAATTTTGTGAATATTTAAATATCAACCTGCAAATTGGGCAATGTCCTGGCTCAGGTTCAGATAAAAAAATACTGGGGAAAAAGCTATTTTGCAGGTTAATGATTATTCCATTTGGGTGAGGTAGGTTTGCCTCTAAGGTACAGTTGAATGAAATGAGTTCACATAAACAAGATCTTTTCATGCAGCACCTCAAACCCCTTTAGGTGTAATTGCTGGGTTCCAAATTCTGGACATGGTATCTTTCCCATTACAAATTCCTGAGAATCAAAATTCCAGTCTGTTTTGGTATCTTTCAGGCAAAGATCTTGAGGCATGTGACTCAAACTAATTATCTCATAAAAACAGGTGGGAACAGTTGTTTTTTTTTAATCCAGATAGCATTTACCACCCATTATAGGACCAGTTAGCATCCCACCACAGCTATTCACAGAGAAACCACAAGGATGTTCTTTGCTCAGGGTGACTTGAAATGCAACAGCACTTCTATTAACATGCACAGAGTACGCTCTGAGGATTTTCACATTTTGACAATTACATTTTATTTTATACCTTCATACTTTACAATTTTAGCATAGGCTATGTGTAATGGGAAAAGGAAACTACCAGCCACCTCAGTGCTGTGAACATTTGTAGGCTAATAAACTTCTATACTTCTAATCACTATAATTGAATTACTGTTTATTCAAGCAGTAACTCCTCTGTTCACAGTACATGCACTTCAGTCATGTACATTATTGCCAGCATTCTAAGGTAATATTCTGAATGTGGTGAATATTCAAATATCAAACTGCTAATTGGGCAACATCCTGTCAAAAAAAGTTATTTGCAGGTTAATGACAACTCTAGTGAGTTAGAGTAGGTTTACCCCTTAGGTTCAGTTGAATGAATTTTCTGAGCACTCTATATGCTAATAACTAGGTATTCTTGCATCCTTGTGCCTTTCCTCCTTTCCTAATCAAAATAAATCCTAAAGTAGTTCTTGTGACTGACAGATAATCAGCAGTTTTTAGCATTACACAGCTGTGTGTCAAGTCTTCACCTGATGTCTCTATATGCAAGTACAAAAGGTAGGAAACTATGGTAAACCATGCAGTGCCTACCTTGGTATGATGCCGGTTGTTATAGTAACTAATATGCTGTGAAATTCAAGGTATGTAATCACACTCTTGCTGTGTTTCACTGTGATGATCTTTCTGGTAAAATGAGGTGGTAGTAATTCTCATTGGAAGCCATGGGAACACAAGAAACGTGTTTTTCAGGTTATACCAATTGTCATAGTTTTGCTTTTAAACTAAAGGTCACACTTCAGCAAAGACATCCTGTTTTATTCACCAGAAAGTGTTTTTTCTTATGACAGTACACAAAGTTACCTATAGTAGTATATGAAAATTTGAGATCCCTTGCCAACATTTATTCTTTTATACAAAATTAGTCCGTTTTTAATTTTCAGATATATTTTAAATCATACTATTGTAGATGCCTTCCTGTTTTCACCTTTTTATGATATTTTATATCAGTGGTGTGACGTTTACTTGAATGTGTGTGAATTTGCTGTTTTTTCGCATTTATTTGCATCTATTCTACCAGCAAAAACCAGTTCAAGCTCAATGTATTTTTCACCCACTCCCACGCTTAACAGTTGGAGATATGACCATTTTATCCAAGTCTGCACCCTCTTCTCTCACAAAATTCCTTCATTCAGTTGAACAAGACATTACATATCAGTCCCTATGCCTTTTCTCCCAACATGCATTAGGCTTGTTTAGCTGTTTCTTTGAAACGTCTTTGAAAGTCTGATGCTGAATATCATGATGAGGAAAGCTTTTCGTTTGATGTGTTTTCTTTGAAGGTCATATTTATGCAGGTGTTGCTGCATGGCAGGAACATGCACTACCACCCCAGTCGACTAAATCTCCCTGAAGGTCTTTTGCAGTCAAACAATGATTCTTTCTTGATTATCACTAATGTTTAGCAATTTTTTATCACTATGGCAACACAGAGCTATGTGCCACTGTAAACCATTTCACTGAGATGCCCAGAACATTTTACAGAGCTAGAAAAGGAGTACTTAAACAGTTCTTTTGGATTATTTTCTTGATATCATAGACCTCATTGTAGCCCTTACTGTTCCTGTACTGTTCCATTTATTCTTTATACTACAAACGGAAGATACGTCTACCTAAAAATGCTCTGCTATTTCGCATAGCCTTCTGCTTGGTGAGAATGAATTATGTATGAGTGCTGCTTAGATCATGGCTGCTGATATTTTGCACAATGTTTAAGGAATCTGGGTATTGATAAACCTTTGAAACTTGACCTTTTCTAATGATGATCGCAAACAAGCCACAGAGCTAGTAAACTAAGTTAATAAAATGTTACAAACCAAATATAATACACTAACTGCATATAGCTAAGATGTTTGCATATAACTGCACTGATTATGATGTAGGAAATAGTAGCCTATATTAAGTCATCCAATTTCACTATGCATTGATTATTTGATGATTTCTTACATTACTTAGCAAAGACAAACTGAAGTAGTACCCTTAATTTCCCTGAAGGAACCCTCCCAAGGGATCAATAAAGTTCTTTTCTATTCTATTCTATTCTATTCTATTACCCACTTTCAAACCTACTGCTTAGCCCTACCACTAAATATAGATGTTCTTATTTTAGCTGTATTTATGTTTTAGCTGTATTTCAATAAACAGGAAATGTTTCAGTACATGTTAAATTGATGTACATATGTTTCTAACTGTACAGTGTATTAATATAGTTTTTAAAGGGGTAATTTACCAATATTTCCCTCTATATTTAATTTCTTGGATTAGGGCTCTGATGATGATGGTGTTTTTAAACAAAAGTTTTAAACCCATACCCCATGAATGCAATTTTGTTCACGTTTCATTGTGGGTAATCAACAATAATTACACAGCTCTTGTTGTGCAGTGATTGCACAGTAAACAGAATTAACAAATATGTGTGTCTTTTGTATTTATGTGTGTGTGCATGCTTCTTAGACCAAAACACATTCATCAGTATTCTGTGTACTGCAGGATTCTAACAGCTCAAGTTTGTTTAGTTTAACAGGATAAATAACTCACTGCTATATCACATAACTGGTGTTTCAAAGGCATCATGGCACTGATGTCTTACATATTCAAACTGTTCTCCCAGAATTTGCTGCAGAAGATATCAATAATGTCTTACAGTGAAGGTTATCAAAAGCAAACCTTTCAATTTATTTAAAGAAAAAAAATCAACATAAAGAAACTATAAAACCTTTTGATTTCAAATATTGGCGCTGTTATTTTGCCAGTATAATATAATACTCTAATAATTCTTTAATATGGTCTTCTCTAATAATGCTCTAATCATTTCTAATCAATTCAGTGCCTTCAACTAGCTTATTTCCATTTGTTCGTCTGATTCCACATATTTTCAGTGAAGTTTAGGTCAGGAGATTGGGATGACCACCACTAAAGTTTAATCCATGAAACCTGTTGCATGGATTTTGAATTTTGCAGCTCTAGTTCTTTGAAAGGTATGTATTACTTCAAAGTAGAAATGCATGTTTTCACATTTACTACTATTTCTAAACCATTTTTCTATTCTATTTATTCATCCTCCAATATTCCTCCTCTTATAGGGTGGTTAAAGTTGTCACCTTACTGGACCTTATAGAACCAAAACAGAAGACGATGGCGATATTTGTGTACCATACTATGGAAAAGTCAGAGAATAAACTTTTGATTTCAGCTTTAGTCAACATAGCCATTGATATTTCAGAAAATATTGTTTAATAGATTAGGTAATGCACTTGCACAAGGGTGAACAAAGTCAAAGTAAAATAATTGAAACAATGTGTGTGTAAAGAAATTATTAAAAGAAACAAAATGAAAGTTCTAACAACCATGAAGACCTGCTGGCCTGAAAAGTTCTGGAGCTAATCAAGAAGCTCTTACTGTGAAAAGCAAACAGACAAACAAATAAATACAATCAAATCAACTGTTGAAGCTACTGGTGTTTGCAGACCACTGGACTGACCACCTGCATTGAATATGTTTGAGTGTTTCTAGACCTCAACTTTATTGAATGTGGGCAGTGACAATTTTAAGGATGTAAGAACTACTAAGAACTTTGCAGTTGGAAAATTGCAGTGTAAAATTTACGAGGGGTGTAGATAATGCAGCACACAATGCAGGAGACTACACATGATTATGACGACTGGTGTTTAAGAGAGAGAGAGAGAGAGAGAGAGAGAGAGAGAGAGAGAGAGAGAGTGGGAGTAATTGTCTTCCAGTTCAGAACTGCTGTATGAAAAATGATGTGGGACCGTGGATGGAGAAGAATGGCTGTACATTTATCTTTCTTTTGCTGAAATATGGAGTTGGAAGTTTCTAAAGACACTTGAACATACACTTACTTGTTTTATTTTATTACCACTGTGGCTGCAAATGCATTTCTGTCTGAAGAATTATGACAAAGTTAGTTACTGTTTACCTGACCAACAAACTATTTGAAAGCCAATTGCAAAGAGTTTTAGAGGCAATATTGTATCAGTGGCATGTGTTTAAAGAATTTTCTTTTTCTCAAGATGTTTGAAAGTATACTTCCAAATGTAAAAAGAGTTTCAAAATGTATAATTCAAATGAAAAGCCCATGTTTTCGCTGAAGCTCAATATCATGCATCTCATATTCCCTTTTACACAAACAAAAGCAAGCATCATTAAAGTAGTAGCTTCTGCGCTTTCTATCTCACCCCATATCAACATCAGTTTCCTCTGAAGCACTTGAAACTGTGTGATTTACTGATCACGTTATTTAGTGGTGCAAATTGGTAATCAGAACTTGAGTTAACAGTGATGTCGCTCAGTAATATATTACCTTTAGTTGGTGCCACCTAGTGATTGTATTATGTTTGGTTATATCATTGAGTTAACAGTGCTTCGCTGATTTATTTAATGATTAAAATATTATTGTGTTTAATGAAGTCAGTTAGTAAGCAGTGTTATAGTGAAGTAGTGATTACACTCTCCATAGTGATGTGATTTGGTGGTCAGAATCTCTTTAGTAATGCCATGCTGTGATCAGTGTTTGTAGTGACGTCATTTAGTAATAAGTTCTCTTAGTGATGTGATTTGGAGATCAGATTTTGTTTCATGATTACATTAATTTAATCAATCACGCAATTACTCATCAATCAATAAATTCACTGATTAAAAGATTATGTTTATTGCTTATTTGATCAATGCTATTTAGTGATTCAATTTTCTTTAGTGATGTCATTTAGTGATGTGTTCTCTATAGTGCTGCCATTGATTCATTGGATTATCTTTACTGAAGTCATTTAATGTTTAAATAAACTTTAGGTGATATAATTTATTGACAGATTCAATTTAGCCATGTAAGTTCTAGTGAAATCATTAAATTCTATAATTAAAACATTATAACATTATGTGCAAGATTTGCGTGAAATAATCTGGTCGTGCATCACTGTCTAAAAAGATTTACTTGAAAATGAAGAGAAAACTGCATGCTGTTCCCCTTTCTCAGTGGTGACAGAGTGGCTGGCAGACTTTAATTGGTTCCCTGTCACCAAGTTTGCTTAATGTTGCAAGCATTTGCACTCTCAGACAGAGGCAAATAGATATGCAGCATTATCAACAATGGCTCATGGAAGAAGAGCCAAACAGTGTCTCTGAAAATGTCTCTGCATCTTTCACAATATACTTTTCTTACTGCAGTGCTTCATTTCATATTGATTATGGCTGGCAGCGTAGGGTACAGAGGTCCATTTATTGATGGAAAATGCAAGCAAAGAGCACCCCACTGACAAAAATGAAAATAATAACCATCAAGGCACTTACAGAATATTAATCACATCAATAAAAGTGAAAATGTTTGTGTATCTGTTTGTGAATATGAAATGGAGAAATTGAGAGATATGTGAAATGTGTACCAGGCAGAATGTCTCAAGGAAAAAAAAAGAAAAAGTATGAATTAGTTGATGATGTGCATATCCTTACATCTTGGAATGTTTTATTGTTCAGGTCCTCATCTCTTAAATAGCAATGCTCTGACTAACATTATGCAAGTTCCGTAACTGCACTCATGTAAGAAAGAAGACATTGCACCTGAGACAGCCTTATTTCCATATTTGGAATATGTGGGTTCTCTCTCTAAAGTGGGTCTCTCCTTTGCTTAAGCATTTCCTGAGCCTCTAAAACTATCAAGGATAAACAAAATTTGTCACTGAACACATTAGCCCATGTTTATGCAGAGCCATAGCTCTGGGGCTTCAGATTCAAGTCAGAATACATTTAAATAAAACCTCGTATTTACAAACCAATCACACTAACAATAACCCCTTCTTCCCCCAGTCACACTCACTTACCTTATATGACTTGACAAATATTAGCAGCCACAGATATTTATTTATTGTAGTGTTACATTGCATGACAAAAGCTCAAACCATGTCCAAATTGGTCCCATAACAAATATATCTCACAGTTTCTGGGAGGCTGTGTGCAGGTTTGAGGATTAATGTTGTTCAAACAAACAAATAAATAAACAAACAAACAAATAAATAAATGCTTGATATGTGATTGTGTAGATCTTATTAAGTAAACTGATCTCTTTGAGTATTTAAATATTGAATATTTTAAATTGTTAAATGCATGAAGGAGTGATTTGGGTTGGAGTGCTTAGATACGGTTTTGCAAGCCTAATAGCCCTGTATCAGAATGTAACACTGCTTTTTCTTTTTTTTATGAGGGGCTCATGAAAAATAAACAAACAAAAACAGACTATCTCTGCTTTTATTGGTAGATTTACAAGACTATGACAGGCTAACAGAAACCCTTGTGTTGTTGCTCCATTAAATTATTGGTTGTGAAAAGCATGATGACACCATCACAACCCATCTAAGCTTTCCACTTCACATCTATAATGACACCTATCTATCTATCTATCTATCTATCTATCTATCTATCTATCTATCTATCTATCTATCTATCTATCTATCTATCTGTATATATATATATATATCTATATATATATATATATTACATATTACATATTACATTATATATTACATAAAATGTATCATGTTGTCTGAGGCCATTACTCTTAAACATTAGGTAGGGTATTTTCAAAGGCTAAAGCACCATATCTGGTAATCCCTGTATAAATATAGGTAGAATAATTACTGTATCGTAGGATAAAGTTAATAAATTAATATAAAGTTAATTTAAAGCCAATTAATAATAATTAATAAAGCGTTTTTTATTTGATTCACTGTGCACAAGTTTGTAATGCTCAAGCAAATAACAGTAAACTGTAAAACAGCAAACAGCAAACTGTAAAAATACACACATGCAAACAGAATAGTCATATTTTAGAAATTAACAAACTGTGAAAAGGTGTGGCTCAGCACATATGCAGTGATAAATATGTAACACAACTCGATACAACACCCACCCATCTTAAAGCAAGTTACTGGGGGCAGGAGGGAGCAGGTTATCATGTTTTCCCCAACCAATGAGAATGTAGAGGAGTGACAGCAAGAATTTCATTGGTCAAAACCAGTTACCAGCTTCTGATTGGCTGGAGACTTTTAGATTTGTTGCTCTGAATATCTGAGCACGAAAGCACTGAATGGTGTATATTTGTGCAGGAGATTTTTTTTTTACATGTGTAAACACAATTAGTAGCAAAAGGTGTACAGAAGCACAGGGGTTTTTATTAACAAAACAAATCAAAACACAACGTTACAATGACAAGGCAATGACAAACCAAAACATAAGCATTAACAGACTAGAGACTAAACAAACCAAAACAAACAGACTAGGGAGAGACAAATAAAGGAGCCAAATGTGACAGTGCAAAGAAAGACACCCAAAGACAGACTAGGAAAACTAAACTAAAGTAAAACCTCAAGGGGAGAAAAAAAAACAAGACACAATGAACAAACCAGAGTTTGTTATAAACCAGAGTTTGTTATAAACCAGAGTGTGGACAGTAGACAGGACTGGAGGTTTCACAAAATGACAGAGACGAGTAGGGATGTCAGGCGTGACTGGACTAGAGATTGAACAGAAGACCAGATAGGACACTGGACAGGAGACTGGACAAATGACTGACAAGGCAGACTAACAGGTGAAGGCTAGCATTATGACAGGAGCAACAGGCACTGCTGGTGCTGGAGCACGAGGAGGAGCTATGAGTGCACACCTCCTGGGACCCCTGGCAGAGGAATAGGGGCAGCTGGGACCGCCGGCACAGGAGCAGAACACCTGCAGACGGCAAGCTGCATCAGCTTGTTGGATCCCACTGGTGTCCTTTCAGCCCTCTCCAAGGATCTTGATGGTCTCCCATTTGATGGGTGCATACATGTAGAAGTCGCACAAGTCTCTAGAACCAGAAACCTCATGTGATGCTCCCCTGCTAGGAGGTGTGAAACTAACAGCTCCAACCCTTAACAAAGAAACACTGAAACAAAGGGGTTACTTATTTAGAGAAGACTAGACACACTTGGAGAAGATATTAAGATGACAGGCCTACAAAGGATGTTCAGCATGAATTGTGAACTCACATTAAAAAAAAACATTCTTGACAGTAATACAATATATTTTTTCTACTTCTGACAGCTGAAATAATCAACATTAAGGCTAGAATGAGGTTTAAGCCTTCTCTTTGTCTTCCTCAACTGTCACTTTGTCCCGTGAAAAGTTTGAGCTCCTGTGGATACTGTGGACACTGGCACAGGAAAAACCACAATCACAAGGTCTGGTTCATGTAGCAAACTCTATTCCTTGAATTAGAAAAATAAAGTAGTGATGAGCTTTTCTTAACAACAATTTACTATTCTGGAAAGAGCTTACACTAAAGTTGAAGGAGACAGGATGGACAAGTGGGTTACTGAATTGTGAATACTGAAAAATTGATTTGTGAATATACTTTAGGAGTATGAATTACATTAACATAATTATTGCCGAGAGGAATGTAACTGAAAGACACCATGATGTTACATATTTTATCAACAGAGAAATTATGTAAATGTAATAAATTCAATATATTATGATTTTACTCACAATGGATATTTATCTATTAATTGCCATGATTAATTAATTAAACAGTAAACACGAATTAAACACTAAATGATATTCATAGAGTACATAGCCTGCACTAAAATATGCAGCCCTGAGGTATAAATTATTCAAATGGCATTGAATTGTAAACGTGTTCTACATAATAACAGTAGGAAATTGCAGAGTGTACTGTTTAGAGTGTCTAGGCAGTGTAACTGAAAATTCCCAAATGATCCACGAGCAAAGTCTTGAGGAAACAGAAGGCTGAATTTGATACTGTGTTCCTATGAAGAAAACTGGTGCTGGCCAGACTTTTCACTGGCTGAGAATAATGTGCCTAAAACTTCATTGAGGGAGAAGTTGGCAGAGAAACTCAACACAGTTATTTGGGTCTAAAGTGAGTGAACCTTTACTGTGTCAAACTTTGCAGTGTAAGAATATTAGCACTAAATCAGATGAACCCCAGCACTTCTAGTAGTGTATGATATGGGTTTGGGATATTATATGTCAATTTGAGCAGCGGAAGAGTACTTAACTTGCTTAACAATGTTCTCAATAAGGGTATGTTGTATACATACAGATTTAATAGGAAAGCATCAATTAAGTCAGTGTGTACCACTGTGTTGTCTGACTTCCTGTTTTGAAGGCATCCAGAGCAAGTTCAGAAGATTGCTCCCACTGTGGGAAATTGTATCTTCAAATCACTCTTTTGTTGTTGTTGTTTACATAACACAAAACAAACAAACAAAAACAATAAACATAGTGACATTATTAGTTGGGATTTATTATAAATGTATCTCATATGTACTGTATGGGAAAAGTATTGGGACACACCTTAATCACTGAATTCAGAGGTTTCGTTTAGTCCTTTTGCCACTTTCTGTACAGTCTTTCTCTACAATAATTTCTGAAAGTGTGGTCATTCAAATCAGCTCACTGATTTCAAGAATGGTCCAGTGTGTCACGGAACCGGTTGTTTTGGGTTAAGGGAACAGTGGCACAGACCACATGAAGCCATGGAACCCAGTCCCAGTTTCATACTGGTCCATTCCCATGGCATGGGTTAGAACTACTTGTCCAGCTGAAAACATCATTGACTGGTGCCTGATGTTTCACTGCTAGGTGACCATTTGCAGCCCTCAATGAACTTCACATACCTAACGATGATGGCATTCCAGCAGGATATTGCACTATGCCTTCAGGCCGAAATTGTAAATAATTGGTTGCATGACATATTCCCGGCGTTCGTGGCATTGTGGACCAAGGAATGTTAAATACCCAAACAGATTTGGAAAATGAATGTTCCATCCATCCTACAGCCACTGTCATGCCATGTTCAAACTCCACAATTCAGGATGAAGTGTGTGCAGAGTTCACTCAGTATATACAGTATAAATCACAGCTTGGCTTTTTTATACTCTTTATTTTTGCAGAAGCCTCTGGTTCGGAGGTATGTTTGGGTCCTTCAACTGCACAGCATGTTTATTTGTTTATCTATCAACAAATTGTCCATGATGTTTAGGTCAGGGGTGTTCCAACTGCTCACATTTGTTTCACTTAAGCAGGTAATGATGGATTTTGAGGTAATGAGGTAACTTGGGGTGTCCAATCATTTACATTATGTGGTCAGTGACATAGATTTTTAATCCAAAGTAACTATGAATTATAGTTTGCTGACAATATTGTGTTTTTGTGTTTTACTTTGACATAAGAATGTATACATAATTTTACAAACATGTTTTGGCACCCTATTCTAATAACATGTTATTATTATTGAAAATAAGTTTATATTCTTTACTGATGAAAAACATTATGGTATGAAGACAAAGTTAGCTCATCTGTTATTCTCTACGAAAACAATCTGAAAACACAATCTGCTCCTACAGGACAAATCCTTCCCACAGAGTTTCACTACTGCTCACAGTAATGGAGTGTATTTGTCTTGCTTTGTTCTTCTGTTGAACAAATAAGAAAACCATCAACTTTGACACCTTCGGATCATACCACCAGTTGCACCATTGCTCACCAGGCAGACAAATAATCTCCTGAGAATTTCTGAACTGAATTGCTGTTACATTTTGCCTTTTTATTGAAAAGTAGAAAACATACAAGTTACTCTGTCTTTCATAACATAAAAAAAAGAAACTATGAATATAGTGCTTAAGTTAGGACACCTTACATACTCAATATTTGGTGTCACTGCCTTTGCCAGGAATATTAGCTTGTAAATAATCTTTGTTGTCCTCGTTTCAGCTTCAGCATTTTAATGTGGTTTGAAATTTGCATGCAGATTTTTATAGTTATTTTGGAATCCATTTTCCTCCATCAATTCAATAATGGCAATTATTCTGGCAGCAAAAAAAAAAGATAAAATATCCACCTCCATGCTTCACAGAGGGCACGGTCTGTCTATTTTCTCTAAACATAATGTAAGTATGTTTACTTTTGTAAGTCACTCTGGATAAGGGCGTCTGCTAAATGCCGTAAATGTAAATGTAAATGTAAATGTATGTTAGAGTAGAACATAAAGAAGTTCTTTACTTTAACAGCCATAAGTTATGTTTAAATTTATAAACCATATGTAAAACTAATTTTATTATAAAATCTATTTCAGCTGACAGCTTCTAATAGCTCCTAATTTCCTAATCAAGGTCTGAAGTTTCATTAAAAAAAAAAAAAAATCTGAGCCTTTGCTATTCTTAAAGATCAGACCCATGAGTTTGAAATATGAAATAAAACCAAACAAAAACAAAACAAAAATCAACAAATTAATAATATAGTAGTAATAGTAATTACTTCAATGTAAATTGATCTTTTTTTTACCACAATGACCATGGCCCAAAAAAAGAATTTTAATTAACTTCCTTCAGGCTTACAGAAAGACAAGGACAATGAAAACAATAATCATTGCCGGATGATTATGGTTGACAATAATCATCCTACTGTAAAAACACATCTTTAAATTTAGATCTTGAGTCAGATTCTTAAAAGTTGCTATGTTGATAATATTGGGGTGGTTTTCATTCGGTCACTGAATGCAAGGATGTGTTGGAGCGACCCAGTGGAAAACACCACAACACCAGCAACCCTCTTTGTCTCACTGTGTAACAGACAATATTTTTGGCCAGTGGGATTAACCTTTTGACATGCCCACCTCCAAATGCTCTCAGCACTTGGCATACAGTCAAGCTTCCTTATGGCCCAGGTGCTGAGACAGGGACAAATGCAAAATGCTGATAAAATGAAGGATTTGTCCAGTGGCGGCCCCATAAACACCTGCTGAGGATATATTTAACCTTCACTTACTTTAACCTCAATGTGCTGTTGTTCTTTCTCTTTTTTTCCTTTGTGTTTTTCTCAGTACTCAATAATTTGGCACCCTAGAGTGAACAGGTGTCCTTGGCTGCCTTTGACTCTCAACACAATAGTCAGCCAAGACAGAGAGAAAATAAACAGCTTTATGGTGCACATTTGCATGTCATGTTCATATAAGTAAACTGAGAATTGACTCCCTCCATCACTTACCTCTCTACCCCTCGGTTAATGAAAAAAAAAAACCCACAATGGTCACAGGAACAACTTGAAAAATACAAATACAAAAGTAATAATAAATAAAAATTCTATGAAAATGAACAAATGAAAATCCAACAGTTGCAGGTCATGGGTCTTGCAACAGGATAATGCCCTAAACAACACAACTTAAAACACCCAAGAATGGCCGAGAGGAAAACAGTATACTATTCTTCTGTGAGCCTTGACCTAAATCCTATTTTGCATCTTTGGAGCGAGTTGAAACGTGCTGTCTAGAAAAGGCACCCTTCAAACCTGAGACAACTGGAGCAGTTTGCTCATGAGGAGTGTGCCAAAATACCTGCTGAGAGGTGCAGAAATCCCATTGACAGTTACAGGAATCGTTTGATTGCACTATTGCCTCAAAAGGTTGTGCCTTAGGTTTCATTATTTTATTTTTTTTAAATAATTCTGTTGAAGCATGGTTGAAAAGCAATGTCTGACTTTATTTTTGTGACCATTGTGGGTTTTTCTTTCATTAACTGAGGGGTACCAACAATTTTGTCTACATTTGTATTAGCAGGGATAGTGCTGTTGTTAGTAGGTGTATGCTTAGCTTGCATGTAATATTGTAGGTTGGATATATCCAATTTGTATTTTATTTTTCCATCATTTCCTTTCCACTTTCCATCCCAATGTACTGTGCCATTGTTATGTGCTTTCCGGTGTCGACCAGAGGAGGATGGGTTCCTCTCTTGAGCCTTGGTTGCTCTCAAGGTTTCTTCCTCCAAAACTGAGGGAGATTTTCTTGCCACTGTTTGCCTACTGGCTGCTCATTTGAGGCTCGGACCCAGATCCTTGTAAAGCTGCTTTGTGACAACTTCCTGTTGTAAAAGGCGCTATATAAATAAAATTTGATTGATTGATTGATATCCCTCTAAAACCTGAACTATGTTGACAGTAATGACAGCCTCAGAGTGTTGAGTGAGCTTTTTTGACAATTGTTTTAAATGAAACATCATTCAGGAGGCCTGTCTCCATTAGTATAGATAATATTCTAAGACAGTCTGATTCATTGTCAAGCTAGAATGGTACCCATTCAGTTTGCAGCTTGAAATACTGGTTATTCATAGGGGTAACATAACACATTATAGCCAGTATAAAAGAACCCATTATTATCAGCATTTATTTTCTTTAAATTGCATTTCATTGTTATTAATGCATTAACTACGAGTCATCATATATGTTTAATCTATTTTATTAGCAGGAAATTCACAGTCAGGTTCACATATGTGGAAAGTTTCAGCATGATGGTCTGCTTTATGAATAACTAGTGTTGCATACAAATGAGGGGAAAGAACAGTAGTGCCAGATTTCAGGGAAACAGGAAAAGCTCTGGTCACATTTTAAAAGACCTATGTATACTATGAAATGGTTCTTTTTAGGTATCAAGACAGAACTTGTTATTTTATAAAACAACACACACAAAAAAACAATTTTTTAAGAGTTTGGTTATATAATATAGAAATGTATTATTTTTATTACACCTTTTGGAAATTTTACTTAAAACGTTCTAATGCACTAAATAATGCACAACTAACTGCAAAGTATGGAGTACCTAAAAGAACAGTTCAAGTTCTGAGAACCTCATACTTGCTCATATTTTTTATTTTTTGCTCAGACTAGTAAATTGTAGCAAAGCCATTACTGAAGAGTTGCATGGAAATAATAAAAAACATTTTAAATATACAGTGTATCTGGAAAGTTTTCATAACACTTCACATTTTGCATGTTTTGCACAGCAATTTTTAGATACCTCCAGAGATGTTCAATTGGGTTCAAGTCTGGGCTCTGGCTGGGCCACTCAAGAACATTCACAGATTTGTCCTGAAGCCACTCCTTTGTTATTTTGGCTGTGTGCTTAGTGTTGTTACCCTGTTGGAAGATTAAGATTCGTCCCAGTCAGAGGTTCAGAAAACTGTATTGGATAGGTGAAGAGCAGTGCCTGGTTTCATCCAGACATGATGGTTTGCATTCAGTCCAAAACTTTCAATCTTTTTGTTTGTCATGGTCCTTTAGGTGCCTTTTGGCAAACTCTGGATGAGCTGTTATATGCCTTTTATTGAGGATTGATTTCTGTCCTGTCACTCTATGAAGAGTCCTTGTGGTTCCAAACTTCTTCTTTTTCTGTACTCTTTCCAAGACCAGTCCTGTCTCTGAGGTCTACAGACAATTCCTTATGCTTCATGGCTTGGTTTGTGCTCTAACATGCACTGTCTGTGGGGCCTTATATAAACAGGTGTGTGCCTTTCCAAATATCCAATCAACTGAATTTACCACAGGTGTCCAATCAAGCTGTAGAAAATCAGAAGGATGATCACTGGAAACAAGATGCACCTGAGCTCAATTTTGAGTGTCATGGCAAAGGCAGAGAGTACTTATGTACGTTATATTTTTGTTTTATTTATTTATTTTTATACATTTGCAAAGATTTCAAACATACATTGCTCACTTCGCCTTTTCAAATACGGCTGTAACATAACAAAATGTGCAAAAATGAAACACTGTGAATACTATCCAGATGCACTGTAAAATTAAATGAATTAAACATAGAAAAAAAATTGCACAATGAATGTTAAAGAAGAAAAATCTTGTTTTAGCAATAGCTAAATGAAAGCTAGATACAAATCTTGAGTTTCTGTACCACCTTAGAACTTTATTCTCAGTATGTATAAAAAAATTATCTTGCATAAAGGATAGTGGTCCTTTATTTGCTATCTTTCTACTGTAGCCCAATTAAACTGTGCCAGAGAAATATGTACTTTATTTTTTTAATGAAAGGAAATGATAAAATGGCAATAGATGTAAAATCATTTAGAGTAATTCTAAGCACAAAATTTATGGAATACAAATTTGTGCTAGAAATCTTTATGTGCTTTTTGTTCTTTCTGCTGCAGTAGTGTAGTATTTAACTCTCTCTTTCAAGCAGGGTAAACTGCTTTTTAATGTCATTGACTTCAAAAGAAGGTGTCCCAGTATTTTTGACCATATTGTGTATCTATGTGTCCCCCATGCCTCCCTTGTTCTCCTACTCTCTCCCCCTCTATTTCTCTCTCTCTTTCTCTCTTAGAGAGCAGTCATTTTCATTTGGAACCGAGAAATATGATCTGTCCACCTGTTTGCCTCTCAGGAAATGACTCTTACACTACAAGAATGTAGAAGTAGGTTTAAAAAAAAGCAGCACTGCCAAAATACCTGCTCAAATACCTGCTTTCTGACCTTATCCTTCCATCCTAGGTATATAAAACATTACTGAAAAAGACAAAGTCATTTATTAAAGACAAAGCAGAGCAGTATATCAGAACAATAAACTAGTGTGCCTAAAGAGAAGAAAAGGGGTGTCCTGAAATAACAATAATAATGTGTAATAACTTTTTTTTTAATTCCACCAGAAAAAAATTATGGTGCTGTAATAATAATAATAGGTCCATTAGAATATGGTCAAATTATCACCCAATAGGCAGTAATTGTCACATGGCATAGTGTGCATGTATGTGTGTGTGCATGCATGTGTGTGTGTGTGTGTGTGTGTGTGTGTGTATTTCCAGTTTTACATATATTGTTATGCAAATTATATGTAAATCAATCAGTATAGAGCCAGAAGAGGAGCTTCATTAATTAACATGACTTTGTCTTTGTAATGTCAAATTCGGAGACATCCATATTTCTACTGGCCTTCAAAGCGTATTAACACATCAAACTAATGGATAAACATAAAACTATTGGATGGCATCAATCAATAGAGCTATGTCAACAGTGTCTAAATAACATCTTGTCCTTTAATTCTGATGACCTTGAATGTAGCTTGAAAATGTTCACATGTTTGTCTGTGCTGTTGTCTGGGAACTATCAGACTTCATACATCAAGAATTGAGAAAAAATGATTGGATAAACAAAGTCTTCTGGCCTATATGTGCCTTTATACAGGAAAACCTGATGTGTGTAGGCTACACTGAGGAGCGGTCACAAGCATGTCTTTCAGGCAGCGTGTGTTTTTGTAGTGCATTCTCTTGCGGCCTGAGACCACTTCTTCATTTTCAATTCTGACCAAAACAACAAAAGCATCAGCCAGCAGAACACCTCATTCCCCTGAAATCTATAAACACTATCCTCCAAATCGCCAAGGCCTGAACAAGTAGTTATTGTGACACAGCTAGAACTACAGAGAAATCTTAATGTTCAAGCCCCAAATTGAGCAAGCCAAGGCGAATGGTGAGGAAAAACTGTTAGAACACATTGTACACGTTAGATTTGGTCAATAAATGACCCTGATTCACTTTCCTCTGTAAGTATGGGTTGTTGTAGTGGTTTCTGATAGTTGATTTTAAATGAGAGCATATATGAAACTGTAGGAAACATGTTAGAGTAGACATGAAAGTTTACCATAAATTCAAATAGCATAAAAAATTATTAGTTCTCAATAGTCCTCAGCATATGCCTTTGTCTGGTATATCGACCTTGATAGATGCTTTCTCTGGAAATGATGATAACCTGTGCAGTGCAGGAATTTTGACATGTCTACTTCAAAGAAGCCTTTTCTTTATTATCTAAAACTAATTTTCTACACATTTGACCATTTATCTTGGATTCACAAGAAATGCACATTATCCCTAAGAGAAAGTATGGAGAAAGACTCCCATGACTTTTAGGTGCTCTTACAATGTGAAGCAGATACAGTCATCAATCTGTGATCTGAAGCTCAATTCCAATTATGCCACAAAAAATAGCCCAAGCACAAGTTCAAAATAAGCAAAATTATGGTTTTGTAGCTGCCTAGTCAATGTTTTTTGAACTGAACAACACTAAGCGGCTTTGGCAGGAGCATAAAAGAACAGTTGATGCCCAAAAGCCCATCAATGGAACTAAATTTAAGCTATATTATTCTACAGTTATATAAAAGACTAATATATACTGTAGTTGTAGGAGGTGTTTGTTAGCATATTCATCTGCTAAAGGAATAGAGGTATTACATCTAAATAGACCCTTACATTTTGACATGATTGTTTTTTTTATGTGAAGAACTGAAAACATGTAGATGGACAAATATGAAAAAATAGAGGGAATTACAATGCAGTGTTTTTTCATTTAACATTAGCCTATTTGAAAATCTCCAAATGAAAGACGACTTCCTCATGTTTGAGTGGGTGGATGCAAGCAGGGGAGACTTCCTGTAAGATTTTAGAAACAGCAGGCCAGATGTTTTAAATGACTTAAAGGCTCAGTTCTGCTGAAAGCTTAACACACACTTTATGGGCTTCCCAGTTTCTCTTGCTGTGAGCTGCTCAGAGCAAAGTGGAGCATAATTACAGTATGATTATACTTTCCTCCATCACACTAAATGTTTCTTACCTCATCTAAAAATATGAAAAAAAAATATTTAGTGATTCTAATATTCATAGAATTTTCTATCCCAGTTTGGTAATATTCCTGCTCTGACAGCTAAATCAACATTTCACACTTTTGTTTGTTTGTTTTATTTTACAAAACAACAACAGAACTTGACAACAACTTGTCAAGTTTTGAAAAACAACATATGCATATTAATGGAGTCCAAAACTAATTGACTGTGATGCTGCATAATTTTTACATATGAAAAGTTTTCCTTTGATTTTCTTTGACATCAGAAAATCAGGCTCACAAATCAGATCTCCAATATCTTGGCTTCAGACCAAACAAATGAGCATCTAAATGAGAGCAGAACATATTATCTTGCTCATAGCAGAACACAAAAGCTGGTTCCTGTGAAACCTTATGAACTCAGCTTTAAACGTTTCAGCTGTGTCTGTGTGTGTGTGTGTGTGTGTGTGTGTGTGTGTGTGTGTGTGTGTGTGTAGAGAGAGAGAGAGAGAGAGAGAGAGAGAGAGAGAGAGAGAGAGAGAGAGAGGCTGTATGATGGACTCATGAAAAATGAGTATATGTGCATAGCTTATGCATGTGTGCAGGAATGTGATATAAGTACACAGGCAGGATGGCCGTCCAAACGTATCATTCTGGCTGAATGGGTTTTTACTGTCCTTTTGCCTTCTCAAGTAATGTTTTTGTTTCTTTTCATTGTCAGAGCATTTATTGATTGCTGTCAGGATGCAAAGAGTATTACTAGAAATATAACAAAAAATTATACTGAAACAATCAGTCTTTCAAGATGGTGCCACAGAGATGGCAGCTTGTTGCAGTAGCTCCCGCTCTCTGAGTTTTCTTGTACTTACTGTAAGTTTACATTTCTGTTTGTGAAGTGTCTTTTTATCATCTTCAACCACAATGGACACCAAAACTGTGGCACGTGTGCTGTTTTTTGCACTACTTTTCTCTCTGTTTATGACCATGTCTGGAGATCCAGTGTGGAGCCATGTGGTTCAGCTGTTAGTGTTTAGCAACACAGCTGTGCTACCACATGAGCTGCGGAAGAGGAGGCAGGGAAAATAGGCTGGAGTGCTGTGTTGTGCACGGAGGAGATGCTACAAGCCTGTTCTTCCTTCTGTCATTATGGGAAATGTGAGATCACATCTCAACAAGATGGACGAGCTCACAACACTAACACAGCATCAGAAGCAATACCAGGAGTGTAGCATCATGGTGTTTACAGACTCATGGCTATGTGCGCTAACTTTGGACATGCTCATATCTATGGACGACTTTCACCTCATTTGGGTGGACAGGGCAGTGGAGAATCATAAGAGAAAGAGAGGCAGACTGTCAGTATTTGTGAAGGACATATGGTGTAATTCTGGTCACATCTCACAGAACAAATGTTAGCGCACATTTGTCTCCAACAAATGTTGTCGTTGTCTCCAACAACAATGGATAAATCCTGACATAAAGGCTCTCCTGAAAGAGAAGAAGAGGCCTTCAGGAAAGGTGACAAAAATGAGCTAAAAGCTGTGTAAAGGGAGCTGAGAAGGAGAATAAGAGTAGGGAACAACAACTACAGGAGGAAGCAGGAGGAACGGTTTTCCAGCATAAAAATGGACTGTTTGGAAAGGCCTTAAAACCATCTCTGGCCACAAGAAGCTTGATGGGTGAACCACCTCAATCTATTTTTCAGTAGATTTGATTACTCACCTGCCCCTCACCCCACACAGACATCCCTGCTGAACCCTCACTCTGGGACACTACCTGCATGCTGTCCTCCCCCTTCTCAACAGCTCTCAGCTCAATGCCCCCCCCATTTGATTGGCTGGCTGCTCCAATCTGACATTCACAGTCTGTCCTTCACAACAGCCCAGGTGAAGAATGATCCAAGGAAACTCAAAATGAGGAAAGCTGTAGGTCCAGATGGCAATAATGCCAGGCTTCTTTATTACGGCATAGATGAGCTCTGCGGGGTCATTGAGCACATGTTCAACATGAGATTGTTAAGTCTGATTGTGCCCAGGCAGTGGATCGTCCACAACCAGGGTTGGGAAACACTTTTATAAAACAAACACACTCATGTTCTGAACAGTACTTTCTGAAAAGAGTGGTGAGGGCAAATAAAAGTTCACATAAGTTTGAAGAGAGAATGGAAAGGCATATAAGGGGACTGAGCAGTGGAGTACATTGTGGAGCAGAACTGGTGCCGTCCAGCCTGAGTAGGAGTGGAGTAGACAGGCACTTGATTTAAGCAGACAGATGGAACTGGATAGAGACTAATTGCTGCAGTGAGCTCAGAGCCTGCTAAAAAGGAAATGTGGGGATAGGAACGTCTTCAGCTCGCCAGGGGAGAACAGAGCAGATAAGCCATTTCCTTGAAGTATCACAGATGCACACACGCACACACACACACACACACACACACACACACACACACACACACACACACACACACACACACATGAAGTTTCATAATGTGCCTATGGCCCTACCCTACTTTCAGTTTTACTCTCAGACACTCAGGAAAGATAAATTCCCAGTTTTACATTTATGTTTTTCATTTGTTTGCCAGAAACACAAAAGATCTACATTGACCCTTTGAGTAATTGCGATTTGGTTACTGTTGTTCTAAAATTAATTCAGAGTGATTACACAGCTTTTGCAATTCACAATTAGGGTTCCTTGATTACATTCTGTTGCTTTTAATCTGTTAAGCAACTTAGTTTAATCACACACACAAAAATATCGTGTTTTGGGGAAAGTGGAGAACGTCACTCACATCATTCTCTCTAAGTGTAAGAAAAACTACAACCTCTAGATGAACATGGGGATGTTTGAATCATCTGCTAATACTGGAAGGAACTTGGAACATCTGTCATGCACCTAGCAACACCATGGCAATCGACTAGGTTACCATAACAACCAGTTCACAATACCATAGAAACCTCCTGGAATTCCAAGCACTTCAGATGAATGTATCAGTGACCATGACATGTATGTCTAGTTGGCAACTTAAGTTAACTTCAAGGTGAAGTTAATTCAGCTCATGGTCAGGCACGAATTGTCTGCTCTTTGAAAGTTTTGGAAGCTTTTATTATGATTTATCACATGATAGCTGTATGTATACGAGAAGCTAGATACTGAGCAAAGTCTGAGGGATCCATTCCATCAGCTGGTCTTGGGTGAGTGAAGATATTTAAATGTTTGAGGGAATGCATCACAAAACCATTTCTAAGAATAAAGCTATCAGCATGAATTTTAGACCAGAATTTCTGTGAATATTTTTTTCTTGAAGTGAACAGTGGGTGCACATACAAAAGCCAGGGCATAATCATCTCAAATGTGCACTTCTAGAATAAGCATAACAACACTGTAGGCATAGTAAAGTTTCTCAAACATTGTTGATTTCGATTCATCTGAAGAACAATAATCCCCAAACCCTAAATGTCCAGGAAATGAGGTTTTTAGCCAGAATAGCATTGTAACAGAACCTTTTCAAAATGTCTTGCTTGTGACAGGTTTGTGTATACACAATGTCAAAATGGTGACTAATACATGCAGTAGGTCCTATATAACACTGATATAGCAAAGCAAGGTGTGGCAGACAATATTTCTAATGTTAATATTAAAATTAAGTTTAATCTTATTACAATATTTGAAATTACATAACTATCATTTTTGAGAGTCTCTAGAACAGCACAATAAAGTTTTATGTAGGCCATTCATGGTGGGATTTCCAAAAGCTTTGCAATGCTAAGTACTTTGTTAACTTTATTAAATAATGAGCCAAGCAATTCATTATTCACAAAGTACAAAGTGATAATTTATGCCTACTAAAAGCCAGGGGCTTTTATATTACATATATAATGCATTATATATCTATTACATAATGTATTATACTACATATTTGTATTATCAAAAATAAATACAATCATACATAATAAAGAGCAAATATTTTTTATATTATTATTAGTGTATTTTTGTTGACACTGTGTGGCATTGATATAGGTTTTAGTTAGTCTGTGAGATCATATGTATGAGTATTAGAGTGTTTTGCAGGAGCTGAGAACATTTCTCAGGCAAGCAGAATTGGTACAACAATATGTTTTTAGTATATTTTAACATTTCTTGAGGGTGGAGCTGGAACAGACATCCTTTAAGCAAAACTCTTATTTTTTTATTTTTAGTTGAATTTGTTGTTCAACTCTGTGTAGGGTGTTCCAACTCTGCTTGAGGGATAATATGAAAATCCATATTCATATACTGGCTGAGCTTAATCAATGTTTGTTGGTTCAACTTTCAGCATCCTTTCAGCAGCTCAGTCAACAAAGATTCCTTAAACTCGTTTGTTAAGTTTCAGTTTATGAAACTCTTCAGGAAGCTCCTGCTGATTTGACTTATTTAGTAAACAATACATATTAACACACTATCTACAAAATAACATGCTACCCATGAAATGATGATATAATACATTACATAACAGTATAACATTGTATTTATACAACTATAAATGTTCTGGAAAAGTCAGTGAACAACAAAGTGGAAAAGAAATAAGTGGCTTTTTGTCTCCCTTAAACAGCACTGCATCAGTTAGACAAATGGCTTTTCTGTTGTTGCAACATTTCCAAAATCCACAGTTCATTCTGAAATAGTGCTTTACCTTGCTTAAACTAAATTAATGTCTTTCTGTCATTTTGTGTCCTGTTTATTCTCACTTTAATGATTAAAATCAAGCAAATTAGATGTCTCTATGTTCAAGCACTAGAGAGGTTCCACAAAAGTGATGTACCCTGGAGTGTGAGTATGAGTTAAGGATTTTAGTTTAACTAGAGTATACAAGCCCCTGTGCCATGTTTATGCTGGACACTGTTAAGAATGCTGTAAAATGTACTGTCAGCTGAGTTGACAGTACCGTCAGTATACACCACTGGACTGTATATTGTATAATTTCTTTCCACTTTTACAGTATAACAAATCACATTAACTACTGTAAATGATTGCTGTCTTATGGTCTCAAAGAAGTCAAATTTGTGTATGTAAAGGATAAAAATATCCTTTACACTTAACTTTATAGCCATTATATTCAAATCAAGAACCCTGGAAACATTAATGGACCTTACCAGCACTGACTTTTATGCCAAAATGTCTGCCTTCGAGTGCAGCAGTAAAGCACCCAAGAAACCACCAGAAATTCCTGGAAAATATCCATCGTCAGCTCAAGTCTGCTAAACGTGGCCTCAGCTAAAATGACCAAATTAGGGAAAAAGTGTCAGGAAGGCCCAAAACATTGCTAACCAAAAGAAAAAATTGACAATCCATTTAGGAGACTTTAGGAATAATATAGACCATGGGGTGGAATCTTTTTGACAACACAACTCTTCATATCTGGATTCTCTTAGAACTCTTAGAACCAGAGATCAGTTTCATGTCATTTTCTAGGCTCCATGTCTCAGGATCAGTTTAATGTATAGACATAATACACACATCATAACAAACTAGAAGACTGATGCTATCTAACAGTGGCATTCTCATCATTGTGTGATCAGTGAGTAACAACTGACAACTTGGAAAACCACACAATTTCACAAAATTGCAACTGAATTAAATTACAATTTAAACGCCATAGCAGCGTACAGTGCATGTTTACTGCTCTGTCCACATGTACATGCTCAACCTGCATAAAGACTCTGACTGAGACTGAGACTGAGACCAAGGGACATATATACACAGACTAGAACATTAGACAAGACTGGAACATGATAATGATGGGGCAGGGTTAACAAATCAGACACAGCTGGGAATGGGCAGAGACAGGACATGTGCTCAGAAGCACAAGCGGAGATAAATAAAACAAAGACGAGACCAGAGATGATATGATGAGACAGCTACATGACACTATAATTATAATTTTAATATTCTTTTCAATCTACACACTACATATAACTCACATTCTTGCTCAAACAGCTTGAAAGACCAATTGGGATTTAGAAAAAAAGGAAAACCCACAGGAAACTCAAGAATATCAAATATTCCAGGAATGTCTGTCATTCCAATATGCTGTCATGTTGCTCCTTGTTCAAATTTTATTTCCAGTTGCTGTTCTCACCCCTACAAACTGCCAATAATGTAATAACATCTGGGGTAGTGTGTTATGCATGACCTTGCTATAGGTTATACAGTAAACTATGAATGAGACTTATTATTATTTTGAGTAAGAATAATAGTACCTCTGTATCTACCCGTAAACTAACTGACCTCCATTGTTTAGAGTTTACAAGGTAACTTGGTTTTGATCAATTTCATCCCAGAGAAGGCACCACTGATAAATGACAGTGTAAAAGACTATTACTCTCATTCCTAACAATAAACAACTCCTGATGCGGTATGTAGTAGTGATTGATTCAAAGTGGACTTGACAAGAAGATGTTCTGGAAACCACAAACTGTTTATTATGGGAACTGTATATTTAAATATACAATTATGGTGTGTAATATATATTTTTGTAAAAAATATTATTTTTGCAGATTATAAACAATGGTAATCTTTATAAGTAATGAAACATTTGTAATGCAAATGATTATAATAACACGGAAATAGATTCCTCAGCCTGGTCTTCCTTTTGCTCAATGCTAATGAGACCATCTTAAAAAATTAAACATTTTATTAAATGAGATTTGGGTAGAAATGGCAGAAGTCACTTTTTAAACATAGCCAAGATTTTTATTTCAGGTGTGAGGTGCACAGATTGGAAGAGAAGGGCAAAATATGAAGGGACATTGAAAAAAGATAGTTTAAAATAGAAATAAAGACAATGAAATGTGGAAATGATGTCATGGATCTATGATTAATGAAATAAATTAAATCAAAATGTATTAGTATAGCACTTTTTATAGCTGTTGTTATCTTCACAGGGGAGCTTTACAGAAATAAAAAAAATAATAAAAAGGTGAACAACACACAAACAAACGATAAAGACATAAACTCCCTGGTGAGCAAGTCAAAGGGCGACAGTGGCAAAACTCCCTCAGAGCTGGAGGAAGAAGAATTGAGAGGAACCCATCCTCCTCTGGTCATCTACTTATACAGAGCTATGCCTGATCTCATACTATTTATACAAAGAGAACTATGCCTGATCCTTTTTACCATAAGAGCCCCTCTGCCTGTCTTATTCTTTCCTCTCTCTGTTCGTCCTTTATGTAAGCATTCTTCAGAGACTCTTTGAGTGTCCTCATCTGATGAGTCTTTCATTGCAGAAGATTCTATCCCATCAGTGTAAATGACCAGCAATGCCCACTTACGCATATATTATTTGTATAATATAGATATTTTAGTTATTTACAGGCTAAATGTGACTACTGTATATAAGTGATTCTTCAGTAATGTCAGATTCAATTAGATAATAACATTTTTGTGTTCTAAATGCAATGTATTCAGTAACATTCAATGGCGTTTCAATGGCTAAAAGTGAACTGAAACTGCAAAATTCATGCTTCAATCTACTCAGGCTTTAGTAATATAATCTAAAAAGGAACTTTTTTCCCATTTTCATGATCATGCTGTGAAGGAAGTACAAACCTAGGGCTCCTCACCAGTTGTATTCATTGTGCTCTCAAGGTTATTTCTGTTCTTGAGGTACAGGGCCAAACATGTTTGTTACCCTGTGGATCTATATAATCAGGCTCAGTCTCAGTCTCCACACAGCAGCACGTTACCCTGGGCCTGTAAGTGACTAATTTCTGTTTAGCCTGTGTGTGTGTGTGTGTGTGTATAAGAGACAGGTGTGTGTGTGTGTGTGTGTGTGTGTGTGTGTGTGTGTGTGTTTCTGTGTGTGTGTGTGTTTCTGTGTGTGTGTTTGTGTGTGTGTGTGTGTGTGTGTCTGTGTGTGTGTGTGTGTGTGTGTGTGTGTGTGTGTGTGTTTGTGTGTGTGTGTGTGTGTGTGTGTGTGTTATACAACATTCATGAGAGGTGGGAAACATGATATTTTGAAATTGAATTTGATGAAATTGGGAAGTAAGGTTCATTTATTTGAGGAAACTATGAAAAAAGGCTTATTGTTATTGTGAAGGAATCACATCTTAACCCACCAGAACAGAGAGATTTGTTTTGTTTTGTTTCATTTATATAAAAATCTACTACATATCTTATAAATCTGACTATAGGAGTGTGGTTGCAATATTATTTGAGGGGGAGACTGGAGATATTAATTAAAGGCTATATTCCTATTATCATATAGAAACATAAAAACCAATCAAACCCCTAATTGTCCTTAAATGTAAGGTTAAGGACAATTAGGAATCAGATGAATATAGTATACAAATTGTAGGGGTCTCATCATTTGTGTCCTCTATCAGAAGATGAGAATAGAGAACTGAGGCAAATAAAGCTTAAGGCAAATAAATCACTGGGCCAAAGTGGTTTTAGTCTTGAATGGTATCGGTTTTTCCAATCAGAGTTAATACCAAATCGTCAAAGAGCTCATAATAGAGCCCTGTCAGAGGAGGCAAACTCATGACACAGAAACAAAGACAACTACATTGTGTTTGCCTCCACATTTAATTATACATATTAAGCTATATTCAACAACATCATTTGGAAGCTTGTTTGAGGCAGAAAGGGCCTTCGACTCTTTCTGGACTCTTTTTCATATAAAGTTAATAAAAGACTACTTGTTTAATTGAATTCATAAACCATATGATAACCTAACAGTATAAAAAAGTTAAACAGGTATTTTTCTGATTCAATCTTACTGAAACATGATGGAAGACAAGGGTGCTCAATCTCAACCCATCTTTTTTCCCTTTATGTAGAGCCCCTTGTTCAATTGATACATCAAACAGGGTTAAAGGTGTTTCTATACAGGAGGTGCAACACTCCTTGACACTGTGATCAGCAGCACTGGAGCACCCCAGGCAGACATCTGCTACAATTCATAGCTGTGTCGCATTCAGAAGTCTGCTGATAAAACAGCCATAGTTGTGTGTATCAGGGATGATAGAGGGAGATAGAGATAGAGTATCAGAGCCTGGTGCCACAGGAATCATCTGCAGCTCAACACCTCAAAGACCAAGGAGCTGGTAATTGACTTTGGGAGGTCCAGACCAGTTCTGATTGATGGAGATGAGGTGGAGGCTGTGGAATCCTATAAGTACCTTGGGCTGTGGCTGGACAGCAAATTGGATTGGTCATGTAACATTGACCACCAGTACAGAAAGAGACAGAGCAGGCTGTACTTTCTGAGGAGGCTATGGTCCTTCAACATCTGCAGGAAACTCCTGTGGATGTTTAATCAGTACGTGGTCGCCAGTGTCCTGTTCTACACTGTGGTGTGATGGGGGGGGGCAGCATATCCAATAAGGACATATAGAGGCTGGACAAATTGACCTGGCAGGTCAGCTCTGTGGTTGGCACAAAGCTGGACTCTCTGGTGTCAGTGGCAGAGAAGAGGACTCTGAAGAAACTACTGGACATTCCGGACAATGCCAGTCACCCTCTATGCACTGTCATCAGCCACCAGAGGAGCCTGTTCAGTGAGAGACTGCTCCTTCCAACGTGTAGGACCAATAGACTTAAAAACTGGTTTTTCCCACATGCCATCAGACTGTACAACTCCTCTCAGGGAGTAAACAGCTCTAAAGTGCAATAATAATGTGTAATACCCCCTCCCACAGGACTCTTTTTCTCATGCACTATTTATCTATATTGTATATTGTAATATAGTCTCTATTATATATTCTTAAATTATTATCTCTTTCTACTTGTTTCTGTACTGTACTGATGCTGCTGCTGGAACCTTAATTTCCCTGAGGAAACCCTCCCAAAGGATAAATAAAGATCTTATTTTATCTTATCTTATCTTATCTTATCTCATCTCATCTCATCTCATCTCATCTCATCTCATCTCATCTCATCTCATCTCATCTCATCTCATCTTATCTTATCTTATCTTATCTTATCAACTTAACATCACATTGAACACAGTTTGATGTTTTGAGGTTCCCTCTAATTCCTTTCCCAAACTGATGCCATATACAAACTGAATGGTCAAAAGACCCAAATACTGAGCAGTAATGACACTTCATATGACACTTTAATCTAAAATTGAGCTTGAATTCATTGAAATTTCTAGGAGTAAATTGACAGAATGAAATATCCAAACTGGCATGTTAGTTAGGTTGTTAGTTCAAACAATTAATCACCAATGACTGCTGGTGTGATATTGTACTGTATCCTAAAAATGGATTCATAAACTGTACCCTGTACTGTTAAGCTGTACCCTTCTCCTTATTGTGCATTGTACATTGCTCCCTGCCAAAATGTTTGGTTGATGGAATTTGAAAATTGTAAAGATGAAATGATGGAACTCTTTTTGACTGTCTAATAAAATGAGTAATTTAAAAAATGTCCTAATTATTCATGAACATCAGAATCTTTTTTAAATGAATAAAGTTATATGACTATGTGTTCTTACAGTGTCCAGTCTTCACAGAAATAACATTTCCTTTTATTGGCAAAAACTGATATTTCTTTTTAGTCCATAACAAGTAATATTGAGATGTTTGCTTTCCCCGCTGCTTCATAACATGAGTTTGATGACTGGCCAGATTTTTATTAAAAGAAAACTTTTTTTCACTAGGGACACGTAGTGTGTGTGTGTGTGTGTGTGTGTGTGTGAAAGCAATGTTTGCTGCCTATAATCATGAATACATGAATAATCTGATTATCAAATACAACCTGTTAGCAGACACGTGTATTGAATTTCCCATAAAATCATTAATATTACCTAGAAATAAATGTATTTATACCTATCAAATCAAATCTTTTGTTATTGTCACATCACATTAACCAGGTGTAAGGTCAATGAAAATGTAGGTGCAAGTTCCTCTCAGTAGTAAAACAGATGCATAAAAAAACAAAGGAGAAGAAAGTTAACTAGGCAGTGTTTACTATTCCATAGATGGGAAGGCTTTTTATTAGTTTTGGGAGCATTGCTGTGAGGATTTGATTGCATTTAGAGACAGAAATGTTAATGAGGTCAGGATGTTGGATTGAGCACCATCATTCCAGAGAACACACAGTTCCACTGCTCCACAGCTCAATGGGTTTCATACAATCAACTGTGCTCATTTACACATCTGTGTCAGCAATGGATGCTACAAGTAGCTGAATACATTTATCAGAAGTGCTGTCCACAAACATCTGGAAATATAGTGAATGTTCCAGGTTTAACATATAGAAATATCAACAATTGCCAGATTTAAAATAGCTGACATTTACAAAGACAGACAAACTCATAAAACAACCCCTGCACACAATTATATGTTCTATGCATGCATTTCTGGTGACAAAGTATATCTGAATTAATTATTCTGCCCCTCTGAGTAAGAAGTCTGTTCTGATATTGGATATAAGGTCATATCTGCTGACCAAGTTGACAGAGGCTTTATTGAAGATGCACGGTGCTCAGCTCTCTTTGTCCCTGTTCCTTATCTCTTCTACTATTATTGATTATAAAAGTATGTGCACAATGACACCTTCATATTACAGTAGCAGTTGACACCTTCATATATTAAGTGGTGATATCAGTGAAGCATGTGTGTGTGTGTGTGTGTGTGTGTGTGTGTGTGTGTGTGTGTGTGTGTGTGTGTGTTTGCTGAGGAGTGTGTGATATAGCCTCTGAAACCTGCAGAGGAGCAGGGAGATAAGAGAGCAGACTTCATTAGGACTTTGGCACACCCACACAATCACACACACACACACACACACACACACACACACACACACACACACACACACACACACACACACACACACACACACACACACACACAAACAAGCGGCACTGTTACTCCTGGCACTCTAGAGTTTAATGTTTATAAGTAGCTCAGGGCTCAGATGCAGGGTCAAATTTTATCCCTTTATTGGCACAATTGTGGGTAGTTTAGGGCAGCAAGCTGAGTGCAAAATTGAGAGATGTGAGGTTATTTTTAATGATATACCACAGAATAAAGCTTGATAATAATCATACAGTTTCAAGTTTGAATAATTCTGCAAAGGATAATGATTGGTAAGATTGGAAAGTACTTGGAAAGAATGTCTAGTGTCCTCCAACCAATGCTGCCACTCCTCTAGGGCCAGTTTAATGGCCAGTATATCCCTGTCTCCTATGCCATAGTTCCTCTTGGTGGGTGAAGGTTTGTGGGAATAGAACGCCACTGGGTGCAACTTAAGTGATTCCCGAGACCTCTGAGATAACACCACCAACTATAGTCTTCCACAACGAAAGGCTTGGGTGCATCGGGAAGGCTGAGCACTGTAGCAGACATGAAAGAAGTCTTCAGTTTCTTAAAAGCCTCATTGGCTTGCCTTGACCAAATGAGCCAGAAGGGTAGTAAAGGGGCTGTGATACTGCTATAACAACAAATAAATCTGCGGTAAAAATTGCCAAAATCCAGAAAGGGATGGAGTTCTCGGACAGTTTAAGGTTTGGGTCAATCCAGTACTACCTTGACCTTAGACTTCTCCATGAGTACCATAAAAATGCTATCCAATGGATTGTCTGACATGTGCTGAGTGACACAACAGCTGCAGTGATGCCCTCCATGAATCAACCTGTTGGCAGCGACTTTGGCTGAACAAGACAAGACTACATGCATGCAAACCATTATGATGACTGCACTGTGAAAAGCCTACACGGCCAGTTGGCATGCCAAGTCAGCTTCTCAGGTGCAGACACCCTTGTGTCAGGTGGTGATAATATAACTAATATGTAGCAGGTCGCCATGTCTGCTGAATCATCCACCCCCATGGCCCTGAACATGGGTGACCAGCTCATGTTCAGCTGGGTGTGGACCTACAGGACGTGCTGAAGCGTGCAGCTGATATTCCATAGCTGGCCATGTTAGCGGAGACTGCAGAGTCATGCTATGAGGGGAGGAGACTGCCATAGCTGTGAGACAGCTACTCCTCTGATCTATTCCTCTGTCTACAGAGAAGTGCAGTCCAAGCAGCACAGAAAGCCACGGTGACCATGGCTGTCCAGCAAAGGGTCAGATGGCACAACCTGGCTAATCTCTCTAAAAGCGAGAAGTAAGCCATCCTAGCTGTGCCATTGGTACCAGAGGGCATCTTTTGTCTCACCCTCAAATTGATGCAGAAACATTATGAGGAGAAGAAGAGGGATAATGAAGCCCTACAGATGTGCCTTCATAGGAAGCCACAGCCAGGTCCCTTTTTCATGCAGGTAGTTGCTCGTCTGCCCATCAGCTTTCGTATCCCTAAATGGCCAAACACACAGAATATATCCGATTTCCTGAATATGTCCGGAAATATGTCCGATTCGCCGTTGCTGGGATCATAATTGAGTACTTTGGTCTCCCATTTGGTGTTTCACTCAGTCTACGTGTGTTTGTCAAATGCACAGAGGCAACGATAACCCAGAGAGAGCAGCGTATAGGGGTAAGAGGCAGGATAATAAAAGGCAGGTGGAATCCTTAACAGCGAACCCTCCACATAGATTGCATGGAGATGCTGGCAGTTCACCTGACACTGAGCCATTTTCTACTTTTGTTCAAAGGTTGCCACGTTCTGGTTTGGACAGACAATATATCAGTAGTGTTTGCAGAATGCCATGTGGGCTTTGAGGGGAAAACAGTGGGGCACCATCCTTTGGTGTGAAAAAAAATTTGTCTCCAAAAACCAATCTCCATCTTGGGACCTGTCACTGGTGCTGATTACTGTGTCAGCCCCACCTTTTGAACCACTGGATCAGGTGGACTTAAAGACTGCACTTTTGTTAGGCTAGGCATCAGCTAAGTGTGTGAGTGAGATTCATGCATTATTTGTGCACTCAACCTGCATGCTGTTTTCACAAGGGGGTCTGCGTTAATTCCTAAAGTTGTCCAGCCTTGTCTCCCCATGGAGATTCAAACATTTCATCCGCCTTTTGCCTCACCAGGCAAACAGCGGCCGAATGTTGTCCTGTGCATTTATATGGATAGAATGAAGGCTTTAAGGAGAACTGATCAGTTTTCTGTGTCTTGGTTGAAGCCATACACAGGAAAAGCTATTACTAAACAAAGATTATCACGCTGGATTATAATGGCTGCATTGTAATTACAATTACAATGGCTGGATTACACTAATAAGTGCCTGACAGCTGCATCTGGCATCCATGCACATTATTGGGCAGTTTTTAAGGGTATTTGGATTCAAGAAGTGTGTGTGACAGTGAGCTGGTCTTCACCTCACACATTCACCAGCTTTTATAAACTGGACATAACAGCATGGGCGGAGTAAGGATATGCCATTGTGAGACACCAAAATGAATGCTTGAAAGAGAACCTTGAAAGAGAAGTGAATGCTCCTCTCTGTGCTGTTTCTGGTCTGATAATTTCATTTGAACAAACTTCATCCATCAAGCCTTCTGAATTTGTCATGTGAACAGTGGCCAGTAAGGAGCCTTATTGTGAGGACTGCCTTATCTTTTCCAGACTTTCCTGCATGGTATCCAACGCTCAGATGCTGGATAAAGGACATGACGAGGAAGACAAGAATATTTGGAGGTCTTTTGAGTATACTTATGCATTCGATTTTGAATGAGGGACTTGAGGTCGAGATAATTTACAAATTAAGTACAGACTTCATTATCCTTAAGTTGCACATAATTTTCATAATATTGCATAGTTTATTAGAGTAGGCTGACCACACCTTTCTGCAAGGGAAATATTACAGTTGTTTACAGACTATAAAATATTGGCAATATATTGATCTTACATAAAGAACAGAAAGTAAAAGTTATATTAGATTAGATTAGATTAGATTCAACTTTATTGTCATTGTGCAAAGTACCAGTACAGAGCCAATGAAATGGAGTTAGCATCTAACCAGAAGTGCAATATGCAGTGTTATTTACATAAAGAGCATGGATATAAATATATATATACATAAGTGTGGCATATATAAATGTACAAGTATGTAGATTATATGTACCGAACAGATGTGCAGAATGTAGTATGCATGTGGTGGTAACAGCAATACAGCTGAAAACGAATACCAACAGTACAAACAGTATTACAGAATTATAAAATGAATACCAAACAGTAAACGAATACCATATATATATACAATATAGAAATATATATACTTTGCCAAGAGCAATTATAGGACAGGACAGGATAGGATAGGATAGGATAGGATAGGATAGATCTTTATTGATCCCTTGTGATGGTTCGCTCAAGGAAATTAAGGTTCCAGCAGCAGCATCAGTACAGTACAGAAAAGTGTAGAAAGAGATAAATATATTATATTATTATAATATATTATATATTATATGAATTCTACTCTTAAAAATAAAGGTACTTCAAATGGTCCTTTGAGTGATGCCATAGAACCACTTTTAGTTCCTTAAAGATGCATATATGTAATACATATGTAATAATAACACATCTGTATTATATCCTTCTTCCGGGAAAGACAATTATTTTTTCTATGGCACTGCTGAAAGAACCACTGAAGGACCTGTGTTTTTAAATGTTTGTAAAGAATCCATGGTGACATAAAAGCTGAGATTACTTTAGGCTTTGGCCATGTTCATTGAGCATACTCCAAGCTAAGGGCAACATCTATCTCTTGGTTACATTAATTCTCCAATTTTATTAATTTTAGGGCTACAGTAACATCATATAACACGTAAAACTACTGTGAGGTTGGGCAAAAAACTACCATCCAATTACTACAATTGCCACAATAATTGTGCCATCTGAATGTGGCAGATGTGGAATTCATTAAGGACTTCATCTAGTAATTATATTAAGACAGTAATTCATACTGTTAATGGCATGAAATGAAGAAGCATTAAGACAGCCACAAATGCAGATGACAAATCAAAATTCATCCATGAATTTCAAAAGTTCTTTCCAATTTATTTGTGGGTAATACTAGTAGTGAGGAATATTACAGTTTTTACTGCAAACATAGCTGCTGTTGTGAAAAGTAATTACTTGTGTGTATAGCAGGGTGATAAATTTATAAAATGAAATCAAATTTAACCAGTGCTCTTAATACATCTCTCCTGCCACCAGGGCCATCAATGATTAGGAAAGCTAAGGTTTAAGGGGTAATTGCCTCATAGCAGCAAATTTCTTTGATGAGGTAAATGTGTTCATAATGCAGAAAGCTGCTTTTTGACTGCTGCATATTTAGCCACTGTATTTTTCAAACCAGCAGTACTGAAATGCCCTCCTCTTTGTACCAGTACTGGCCCACTGTCTTTGTTACCTAAATGATCTGTGTATCTTATGGAAGGAGTCACTACTTGATCCCTCTCTCTTCCTGGGTCTGTTTGCTCCCTCTGTTCCTTTGGATTTTCCATCTCTGTTTCCCCTTCTTGTCTATCACTCATACAGCATGTGGATCCTTTTCTCTGTCTAGCTCTCCTTCTGCATGACCCTTTAAGGTGTTTTTAAAAATTACATTAGTGTTAAATGAGTTAAAAGAATGAAAAAGTGTAGCTTTTAATGACAAGCAAAACAAATCATGACAGATGACATTTAATTCTGTCCATTTGTGTATGAGTAACAGGCCTGGCCAAAAAAAATTAATCAAAAAACTGCTTTTAACCAAGCAAATAGATAATTAAATTATCATTGGATAATTACTGTATAAGTGATTGTTTCAGTTGGCAAGCTTTTGTTTTAACCCTGATGCAGTGAGTAGCTTGTCATTTGTTACAATGTTGAAAAACACATCCTATGGTTGTGAAAAAGATGTTAATCTGTTTTAGAAGGGTCAAATTATTGGCATACATCAAGCAAAGAAAACATCTGAGGAGAAACTACTAAATTCATGACAGGAACTTTTAAGAAATCCACTTAGTGGGGCTAACAGGCAAAAATAGCTTTTATTTGCTAGCAAAAATTGAACTCTGGAGCAGTTCATGTGTCATGATTTTCCCAGTTTGAGTGTCAGGGTAAGAAGTGATGCACCCATCATGTTTAGTGCCTAATGTGTCTGTGGGGGCAGTGGTATGATCTGGTGTTGCTGCTGTTGGACAGGTCGAGCATCAGCAATGTTATGTGCCCAAAGAATGAGGTCAGCTGACTGCCTGAATATACTGAATGACCAGGTTATTCCATCAATGGATTTTTTCTTCTCCGAAGGCACAGGCATATTCCAAGAAAATGCCAGGATTCATTGGGCTCAAATTGTGAAAGAGTGGCTCAGGGAGCATGAGACATCATTTTTACACATGGATTGGCCACCACAGGGTCCAGACCTGAATATCATTGAGAAATTTTGGGATGTGCAGGAGAAGACTTTGCACAGTGGTCCATATGTCATTTCCATTTTCATTTAGGCAGACACTCTTATCAACAGCCACTTACGAAAGTGCTTTGCTGTTCACACAGCAGATATCCTTAACTAGTTAGTAAAGGCTAGAATCCAAGACCTCCATACCAACAAGAATAAATATAGTTATATACCTTTATTGCATTAAGTGAGCTTGAAAGAGAGCTTGACAGTTTGTGTTTGGACCCCATCAGCTGTTCAGACCCCCAGGGGAAATTTGCTCCAACATTCTGGTGCCAGGACAGAAAGAGTCTGGATGCTTTTCTACACAGTGTCTTGAGGGATGGTAGGTCAAGCTGAGTTTTATTGGTGCTGGAAGGTCTCTTGGTACAGCTTGCGTTTTGCCCATTGCCATCAAGTACGGAGGTGCTGGTCCATTTTTGTCTTTGTAGGCCAGCATCAAGGTTTTGAATCTGATGCATTCAGGTACAGGAAGCCAGTGAATCAAACCTGCTTCTTCATTCAAATCTCGGTTAGTCTCCCTCTGCTTTCTTGCATTGAGTAAACAGTATGTTTATCAAGTGGCAATTAAAACTTTTTTTTTTTCTTTAGCAGGTGTACTTTAGCTTTATCAATAATCAGGTTTCCTCTGCTAGAAAAAGCTATTTCCTCTAGTGCATTAGCGACTTTTCAATTTGGTTCATTAAAGATTGTAACAGGCATTCAATTAACGTTTTTTCTTTATTTTTGTCTTGAAATGACACCCGCTTTCAGGAAACCTCACTCACACCCCTTGTCCCTGCAGACCCTTTGTTTGTATTCTGTCCACAAAGCAATACAGACCAACAGCCAATGGTGTGAAAGGGACAAGGAGTAGCAGCAGGAGCAGCTCATCCAGGTCCTAGTGCAACCAATTTTCATTAGATTGTTAATATGGTGTCAGAGAGACCCATTGTTATTGTCATGCTTGCCACCAAATCATGAACAAATCATGTAGCGTTTTGTTTAAAATCACTAAATAGAACCCATAGGTGAATTTTATCTGAAGAGTTTCATTTATCATGACCACTAGTGGTGCATGCCAGTTACTGCAGTGGTATGCAGTAAAGAAGATTGATAAAACAAAGAATGTGCTTGCAATACACTGCCGTAAAATGCTATGAATTTTAGCAATGGACAGAGATCAAACACAGCTATGTTCACGTTTTCAAATCCACTAAGAGGCACGTCTTCAATTTCATCATGTAAAGCACTATTTCGGAAAATGCTGTCACTCATGTTCGGTAACTAAGCTAGCATTCTTGACAGTTTTCCTGCACAACATTACTTGGATAGCGAGCTAATGAACAAGCAACCAAAGAAGGTGCTGTTAGCTGGCCACTGAGAAAACATATATAACATATAAAACTTTGTGGAGCAGACACACATTTATAAAGTTCATTTATAAAGTTAAACCTACTGTTATTTTAATTGGCTATTTTATGAACCAATGTTTGTTCTGCCTCAGAGGTAGAGGCTGCCTTCAGAACCGCTTGCACATGAGCTTTTGCAATCAGTCAAAGATTACTACCACAATGGGGTTCATTTAAGATAATTAAGATAAGTTCACTTTAGTACCTTCCCTCCCAGATGGCTACAAAACCATTACTGACTCTGATATACTTTGCACTTGGAATCCTTCAAGTATACACCAATCTGTGCCATCATTATTTAAATCAAGTGCTCTGTGAAAAAGTTCTTGCAAACCATGGGATACTAAAATGCTCGGAATCCAGCTGAGAAAACATCAAAGAGGCGAGGCAGCATCTAGCGAGACAGGGGTAAAATAATCCAGAGCAGCATTTCCATGGTTTATTCCTTTAAAATGCTGTGCAAACGGGATCAAAGACAGACTTGAAGCAGGTCTAATTCAGTCACTGCATCTGCTGACTGAAGTGTTCAGAACGACTGCCACATAGCAGGGATTTCAATAAAGCTTTCAGCACTCCAGAAACATCAAATGGGTATGTTTGCGTAAGGTGAAGAGAATACAAACATTTGTGACTAAGAACTATGATAATATTATATTTAGAAAGAAAATTCCACTGGAATAAACCATGCTACACAATCTTTAATCTGTTCTCCAGCAGGGAAGGGTTTATAACTTATTACGAAGAGATAACAGAAATAGTTGTTTGTTGACAACTCTAAATCTGATTATAAAAAATTAATTAATTTGTAAACATCCTATTGGATGGCAAAACGGTATATTGTGAAAATATTCATTCCTCTTAGCATTATTCCTGCTGCTTCACTATCAGGAATGAAATTGGATTGGTCTTTATTTCACCAAGCTTCTTGCACCAGAACTATTTAGGGGCTTCACAGCAGAGGGAATGAATACATATGCAACATGCACATGCACATATATATATATATATATATATATATATATATATATATATATATATATATATATATATATATATATATATATAAATAAATAACAAGGCATGCAGAGAAACAAATGGACTGCAGTCTAATAATAGAACTACAAAGTGCTCCTGTGTGGTAAGTGAAGCTGATCAAAATAAACAGTGAGTGTAGAAACAATGAGGTGGTTAATTGTAAACCAGTAAAAACAAATCAGTTTCAGTTTCAGACTTGATTAATTACATGCCACTGTGCATATATATTGTTGGTCATTATATATACAATAGTGACCAGAATATGACACAGACATTCCTTTATAGACTCTAATGTAGTTTCTACAGGTCTGTTTTGGCACAGTTGTGGCTTTGCACAATAACATGTAATAATCTATTACCCTGACAAAATTGCATAGCCATAGTCAAATTTTTGGCTTAAGTTTTTTTTTTTGACAACGACAAAAAGTCATTTTTTCTCTGAACACTTCCTCGTTCAGTGTTTTTACAATATTATAATTTTTAAAATTGCATAAGCAATGCAGGAAAAAAGACCAGTTCACAGAGAATTGGACAAGAGGGAATGGCATTAGAAAAGACAGAAAAAGTACAGGACAAAAGTAAGAGAATTATATTAACATCTGGCAAGTGGCTGCTGAGGACAGGCAGCTGGAAGTATACACAGGGAGAGACAGAGAGAGAGAGAAAGAGGAGGCTGGCAAATGCACAAGAAGATAATGATATCATGTGAGAGTAAGTAGGAGCATAATTATATGAGTGCCAGGGGATGGTGATGAGTGTATCGATATATTGGCTGGGAATGCAGATGATTGTCCTCCAGGAGATCAAGCCTCTGCTCTTCCGTTGTTCTTCTGCCATTATCTCTGTGATGACTGTGGCTGCACTAATGAAACTCTCACTCTTCACAAGCACACTGATCCACTGAAGTGGGGCAATGGACACATTAAACAAGTAGGGTAGACAAATGTGGCATTGCCCATGGATAGCAAGGCCAGATTGACATTTGGGCTAGGTTTGGCTGAAGCCCCATATGTATATATTTATGTTTTATATATATATATATATATATATATATATATATATATATATATATATATATATAACATGTTTGTGCAAATTGTGCAAAGGTTCTGAATTTGTAAATATGTACATATTTGGAGCTTCTACAGTACAGGGGTACTGTAAGGTAAATACAAGATACTCTCTGTGTCACTCTTTCTTGCAATATCTGTCAGAAAAACAAATTCACCTTTCAATATATATTATGTATCAATATATATTGTATATATATAACCTTTCAATATATATTGTGTATGTATTTTGCAATGAAATATAATATTCCTCTTCAACCTGAAGTCATGGCCTGCAGGGTTTCCTAGAACCATTCCTTTTACATTGTGCTGCCATACACTCAGTATGTAGTTAAACATATGTTCATTATTAAGGATAAATGTAACTTAGAACTGCATTCTTAAGAATAGAGATGCATTGTCCCACCTCTAGAAAGCAGAGAAAACATATCATCTAATGCAGAAAAATCACCCCAGTCTCACAAGCCACTCTGACAGTCCACAGAACCTAAAATGTAAACTAAAAAATGCCTAGTTCACCCCTAAAACAAAGAGAGCCCAGGGTGCCGTTTCTGTTTTCCTTTTCTTTTCTGCTTTCAAAAGTATTGCAAAGGGGGGAAAACTGTTGACCTATGTGTGCAAAAGTTACACAAGATCCACATGAAATATTCTGTGTGAGGCCCAGCATATATTTATATTGTCCTTTGAGCTGAGCAACCATGTCAGCATATCCTGAAACATACCAGTATCAAGAAGCACAGCACTTTGCTCAGCGCTCCAAATAGAATGTGCTCTTTCAGCAGTCTCAAGGCTGTGGTGTGCTGCTTTTTATGCATGTATTTTTAAGGCACATTCATATAGCTGGAGTCATAAAGACTCAAGAAAGTTCAGTATTTCAAATAAGTAGGCCAAGGTATCACGAAATTTCCACAAAAAAGTGTAGTAAATATTTTCCAGTGAATCCAAATAAATATCTTTCTCATTCCTTCTCTGCAGTGATGGTGTGAACGGGATTGTGACTGTGTGTGTCTGTGGTACACTGTGACAAACTGGCGCCCTGTCTAGGGGTATTTCTGTCTCCAGGTACACTCTGGATTAACCTTGACCCTATTCAGGAAGAAGCAGATAAGATAATGACTGACTGACTGACATTTCTAATAATGTTCACATTTTTAAAAATTATTTTTAAATACTTTATTAAAGTTTTAATATTTTGGTGATCCACTGAATCAAGTTTGTTAAATAATGCATAGTCAACATGCACAATACAAGTATGTCTCCCACAGTTTTAAATATGATTCAAAATTACTTATAATACATTTTGTTTTCTCATAGTGGTAAAAATGTAACATGATCCAACGTAATGTAACTGTCTGTCATGTATCTGTCACATCCCTGTGGTCTGTCTTTGTTTTGTTTACTGTTCCATGTGCTTTTGAGCACATGTCATGTCTCCTCCCATTCCCAGCTGTGTTCCATTCGTATCCCTGCCCCATCGTCATCATGTCCCAGCCTTGTCCAATGTGACTGTGTATATAAGTCCCTTGTCTTGTTAGTCCTTGTCGGTCTTTGTTGTGGTTATGTGCTTATGTGGTTATATGACTTTGTTGTTTTCCCGTCGTGTTTATTTCTACCCTGTTAATAAATACAACCCAGCGTGTACATCCGAAACTACCTGTGTCCGTGAGCGTTACACTGTCACAACAACCATTTCATAACTTGTATTTCATCATTTAATTCTAGAAATGGGGTCTGAACTAATATTATTTAATATAATTTATTAAAGCATTTGAATTGGTAAACATGTTGTAACAGACCTTAAGAGAACAAAAAACACACCTCTCATTATTTTACACAGGTTTTATCAGTGTTTAGCCCTGCCCCTTTTGTTATTGTTACCTGGTGGTCATCCTCATTCTATATATTTAGCCATTTGTCGTTTATTATTTGTTGAACCTTGTGCATGTGTTTGTCCATGTGCTAGTTGTGTATAATATCCCATTGATTTCACTGTGCTTATGTTTGTCTGTCTTTCCATATGTCTTGATAAACAGTATAGAACTGTGTAGACATTGACAGGGAGGTATTGGGTGGTGCTGAAGGGGTTTGCCCAAGGCACCATACAAGCTAGAACTGCCACTGTCACTAACAACTGGCTAAAATCTGATTTGATGATGTAGACTTTAGAGTGAAGGAGAGCTGACTCTTTATATTTCTAACCACAAATTGAAAACACTTAATTGTCTCATTTCAATTGTCATTTTAAAGGAGTGTGTTCACTTAGTCAACCATTGTTGAGTATTAGGGAGCGGTCGTGGCCTGGTAGTTAGGGAACCAGCCTTGTGACTGGAAGGTTCCTGGTTCAAATCAGTGAACTGGAAGGACATGACTGAAGTGCCCTTGAGCAAGGCACTGAACTCCCCAGCTGCTCCCTGGGTGCTGAGGATACGGCTGGCCACTGCTCCGGGCATGTGTGCTCGCTGCCTCCTGGTGTGAATACACTAGTGTGTATCATTGTGTGTGGATGGGTAAAATCTGGAGGTCTAATTCATGTGTGTGCACAACACAGTGGGTCAAATGAGTATTACTACTATTTGCTTTTTCTGCTTCAGTATTGTGGGTGGGCTTGAAAATACAGTTGATAGGTTATAGTACTCACCTGTAGACCAAGTCATTTACTATGCCTTTTCAAGAGACTTACTAATAATCACATTACCGATTGCTTTAACCTCAAGATATTTTGAAATAAAATATCTGTTTCTTTTCTCTACTGCACATGAAAGCATGATTTAAAAAATTAAATGTTCTGGCTGGCAGTTCCTACAGACATTTTCTGAGTGTGGATGAAGCTGTCATGAAATTGACAGCAAAAATACTGAATAAACTAGGCCACGGGATGCATAATTACATTTTAATAAAATATCACTCTATTATAAATGCTGCATTCATGAAAAAACTACATTCTGCAATATCATGACCTGCAATAACATTTTTTTTGCTGCAATTCTTCACCCTTTTCAGGGGATTCCGGTGGTTTTACGTCTAGTTCAGGACACAAAAGCAATTACTTTTATATCATTGAGGACCTTCTAAAACAGTATGAATAGAGGAGAATATTCTAGATCCGTCAATATTTCTTGGAACAACTTACTACAGTAATCTTTTCCTTTCTGAATGAAAAATCATACCTTGTGATTACCATTTGTCCATGTGCAGGGTGCAACCTAATTTATGGACATTCCCCCAATCAGTATCAATACTGATTCAGAGAAAGAACTGCCTCAACTCACTAATCCAGTTGAACGTCAGTTAAAATTCCTCCAGATTAGCAGATTAGTTTAGCTTTCATGTAACCAACTGATTTTAGCGTTTTAGTGTTTACATAGTTTTCTTACTCTAGAAATCTGAAATATAATCTAAATATAATCTAGAAATATTTTTAAATAATAAGAATAAGTTTTGTCACATTTTCTTTTTTTTCAAATTTCAAGAGGTCAATCATGTTCATGAGTCCACAAAAAGGAAATCATGAACAATTGTGCATAGCATAAACTATTTGTGCCATCTGTACCTTGCCTAAAACCACATTGATAAGCCAGACGGCTACTGGAACAGCGTTTTGTGGACAATGGATCGTTTCAGTTTATATTAGCGCATTATGTTTGGAATAATGATAGAATTTGGCATTTCAGAAGAACTTAGAAAGCCCCACCTGCTATATTGTATACTGAGTCACTATAATCAAGAAATACCATTCTAATAATAAGCTACTTCCCAAAGGAAACTCAGAATGGTTGTGCTGCTTAAGAAGAAATGAGCTTACTAATCTTTGATGGGGCATTTTCATCCTACATGCTTGCTATGAGGTTGCTAGATAGTTGCAATGGTATGCTAGGCTATTGCTATGGTATTCCAGATGGTTTTCGTGGTGTTGCTGAATGGTTGCTCAGTTGTTACTCTTGTATCTGAGGTGGTTGTTAGAATGTGTTTTTATTGCTTACTATGTGGTTGCTGAGGGGCTCATAAGTGGCTGCTATGGCATTGCAAAGTGGTTTCTATAGTTTTGCTATATAAATGGTTGCTATGGTATCCACGGTGGTTGCTAGGGTGTGTTTAAATTATTGCTATGTGGTTGCTGTGGTGTTCATAAGTTGTTGCTATAGTGTCTGAAGTGATTGCTATGGAACCCCATCAGGTTGGTTGGGTATTATGAGAGTATTATTAAAGTATTTGTATTTAAATTTATTTATTTATTTATTTATTTACAGAAAGGACAAAACACAGTTCAAAGTATAAAGTATCAACTGTGCTTTAATTTCAATAAATATGACCATACTAATATCTGTCAAAGTGTTTTAGAGGCTGTAATGAAGGGAGAGGACATACATTGCCTCTAGTATCTACATTTTACCATCTTTCTCTCTCCAAAATAGTCAGCCCTTTAATCTCACTACACTTGTTGTACAGGCCAGTGTTATAGAGACCCTGTACAGCTGAGTGCAGCCGACCTTAGCCAGTACTAATAGAAGCCCAGTTCAGCTTGTAGCCAGAATTGACACAGACCCAGAACAGCCATCTTTAGCCAGAACTAAAACAAATCCAGTACAATCAGTCTTAGTTAATGCCAACAAACACCCAAGTACAGCCAGTCCTTATCTAGTACATCCAGATACTTAAACAAACCTGTCAGGCTACAGCCAGCTTCAGCCAATACCAATAAAGACAAATAACAGTCAAGTGTAGATGACCATAGACACTACTAACACAGATCCAGTACAGCCAGTACCAACACAGACCCTATGCAACCATCTTTAACTGATCAAAAGGTTAACTGATGTTAACTTATGTCATTTGGCATCACATTCATTAGCAACTACTATAACTACACATTGGCATTTCTATACATTAGCCATTTTCATTTTCTGTTAGATTGTAATTTGTTTTTAGCTTATTTAGCTTGGGAAAAATGCCAAGGTTTCCAATAGCCTCTTTAACATCCTCAATAACAACAGGAAAACTGGTCGATCTGGGATTAGGGTTCTATAAGCAAAGCAAGAGTTATGTTTTGTCTTTAATTTAAAAAAATCTCATTCTTTCGGGTCTTGAGACTAGATCTGGGTGGTAACTGTACATTTTGCTGTGAAAATGCAGTTCTTTAAAGCATAATCAAGAGAAAGGTAGTAATATAAATGCTCACTTAGTCTTCATTGTGACCCTGATTGTAATCTGAAATATCTGATTACTACAAAAGTTTGCAGATGAGATGCACCAGATGTTAGATAACTATTTAACATTAATGGATGAATGCTGCCAGGGGTAAAAACTGACATAAGAAGAAAAGAAGAGGAAGCACACACACACACACACACACACACGCAGCTACAAATGTCCCTGCAGTGGAGTCGAAGCCTGTATTCATGGGCTTGATAATGACATTAACAAGGTTTTTCAGACTAAACACTGCAGGCCTAATTCACTTTAGCTGTGGAACTCACAGTGAAAGTGACTGGAAAGCTGGAGAATTGGATTAAAAAGATGTGTATTGTGCTTATTTTTGAACAGGTTAGCTGTAAACAGAATGCTCAATTGTGAAAAAAAAACACTTATCTACATTGAAATGTTTGCAACTGAAATTTAAAAGAGCGCAAACCTTTATCAGACCTTATTTCAGATGTCTTGGGTTTGCAGATACACAGAATTTGATTGGTTCTGCCGTATCTTAATAAAGTGGCATATAATAATCTGCAAGCAAAACATTGGCACTCCTATTTCATGTGTTGTTTTGATAAATATAATGTTATCAAAATGTCTGCCACCATCAGCCACAACAGGAAAGAGGTGATAGAGAAGTACAAATCAATTTCAGAGTTTATCAGTGACAGAGTCTACAGGGGTCAGATCTGTGGTTCCAGCTACTGGCTGTGACATTTAGACCCTGCATTAATAAGCAGCAACTGGCTGGAGGACAGACACTGGCCAAAGAGGATAATCTTTGTTGTAGTGTTGTAGAGGTGAGAACACAAATTCACGGCACAACTGCTCAATGCCGAGAGATTGTATTCCTATATAGCTCTTGCTTGTCATTAGGCATGGTGCCAGTAGTTTCATGATTGTCTTCTCCAGAGTCCTATTCTATTGGCAGTACTGCTCTATATTGACTAGGTGAGCTGTGTGTGTCAGCGATGGGTGCAACGTAAAATACGTGAATGCATTCATTATCAGGAGTGTACATTTGGATACATTTGGATATATAGAGCATATTAGCCTCATATTTCCAAAGTAAAGCTAAAGAAGCACTAATCAACTCCACTTGGAGTAAAGGGCAAATTGGGCCCATTTGGTTTTGATCTCTTTAAGACTACAGTTATACTTACTAGGCAGAAGATGTGGACCTCTGGCCTGGAACTCATGTAATTCTATTTATATCCCCCCAGTGTTTGGGTCACCCAGTGCACTTAGCAAATTAAAGACTCTCCCGTGTCAACGTGACTGGGTCTGTTAGTAGCCTATACTGTAAGAATAAATTACCTTGGCAAGATAAAATGTCTTGAGTTCTGCTCCAAGGCATAAACACATACAGTCTTTTTTTTAAGTATGTGTTTTGTGTGAAACTCCACATTGTTCAGAATGTCTTTGAAATCCTTTGACACATGCTCAATTTTCCTGTCCTGTGAACTCAGAAAGAGAAGATTATCCTGTAGTACTGCACCTCATGCTTGCAGAAGCAGTGTTGTCTGTCAGGCATTTCGGTTAGAGCGTCTTGAGAGTCGTCTCTTCTCATTTAAATGGACACTGCAGACAAATCCTGCAGTTTTTACGCTGTTTCTCACAGCAACTACCAGTATGATTCAACCTAACTGATTAGGCCAGTAATTTTCCTTCATCAGACTGAAGAATTTAAAATTGAATGAAGGCTCTATAACAAGCTTTCAGAAGTTCTCAAAGTACTCTGTCTATTGTAAGATTGGTATGATTTTGACACCAACAGATTGATACTACAATTATATGTTATTATGATTTTATGAACATTGTGAAAAAAATTCACGTTCATAGTTTCATATTCAAATAACTATTCAACCATTCAACATTAAAACAACGTTAAAACAGCACATTAAAAATGCCTTCATATATGTAACTTTAAAATAAAAACTATAAATTACATTATAGTTATTACTATTATTTTTCTGCACTTTTCTAAGATATTGAAATGCACTGACATTCTAGAACGTGATTATTATATTTCCATAAAGAATTAAGTTTCCATACTTTTTTTTAGAAACAGGATAACATCATAACTGCACTTCAGTAGCAAACAATGGTAAAAAATGTAGCACTAATTTGAAGGAATTTCTTTGTTATTACACCTCTCGTTATAATTTTGCACCAAAACCTGTCCATTGAGGTTGGATTTTTCTTCTTCATATATTTCCAGTAACCATGCTTTCAAAACTATTTAAATATAATTATTGTGTTGGTCAAGACATCACTTGAACTTCTTCACTTCTCAACCCAATCCATCACTTGTATGGCACTTTGCATTGTATTGTCGGACTATCAAGTTTGTGTCTTGTGGTTTACCTACCAAAAAGATAAATCATTTGCAAACATATCTGAACCATTATTACACACCAGTGTATCACATGTAGCATTTGTGTATTTGAACGAGTAATTTGCCATTTTGGGTGATGTACTATCTGAAAGACAATGTAAGCTCTAAGACCTGGGTATTTAAATAAAATTTGGATCCTATTAGTGAACTCTGTTCTAGGACATTGTCTTTTTCTCATTTGCGGTTTTTATATTTGGAATGACTATGGTGCACAGTTTTATGTATTTAAATGATCAAATTAACAAATAACCAAGTGATAAGAGAGCTGAACCAGCAACCATATGGCTGTGGGTTAAAATGCTAGTCTAGACTCTGGTGTAAAGACAACAAAAACGACAAATTTCTGTTAAAGAACAGATCATCTAAGTATAGCTTAATTTAAATTATGAATTTCTCTCAGTTTTACTTGTCAGCCCATTTCTAAAAGCATCTGGTAGACATTTGTCAGCTTCCAGCCTGAGAGGGTGGGGAAAGACACAAGCCTCCTCCATGAAACACCATCACTATGTTTTTACTGGTGCAGTAGCACTGGATATTTCAGTTCACTTTTTTATTTTATCGGACCAGTTCTCAAAGAAGGTCAGCCAGAGCCAGATTATCAAAGTTGACCCTGCATAGACAAATGCTAATTTTGTGCCATTAAGATTCAAACTGTCTCATAAGACTAGTGAGACCAGGCTTACGCACAAAAAAGACGTACAAGAACCAGAACAGGACCAAATGTGTTAAATTAAGCAAATTAGCATAGGGTGATTATCAATAAATAGAAGCATAATCACAGAATAGAATATGATCACATTTTCTTTCAAGCTTCTCAAAGTGAAGAAGAGCATCTTCTGCTATATGGGTCACTTTGTATTTATCTGGGTCAAATTGTGAAACATGAAACAGTGATAGTTTAAAAATGGCTGTGCTCATGAACAAACAATTACCCACCCATCCACATGAGTATATTCAAACACTGCAATCAAAAATTGCCCTGAACCATATGGTCACTGCTGATGCAGAGCAGTTTGTGTATTGTTTTTATGTTAGTGGCTGTAGTAGTTTACTGCAATTCCATTTTTCATCAATGGGGGCACAGTGATAGTGCAGCAAGAGCTTTCACAGTGTCCTTAAAGACCTAGCTAAAGACTACATCCAAAAGTTATTTTAAAACCACTGGGACAGAACAGTAATTAGAGAACTACTCCACTCACACCCATTAGAGACAAAGAAAAGAAAGAAAGAAAGAAAGAAAGAGAGAGAGAGAGAGAGAGAGAGAGAGAGAGAGAGAGAGAAAGAAAGAGAGAGAGCAAACATTCATAGACTGAGCACACTCATGTGTACCATAGACAAAAAAGCATATTGCTCTGAGCCATGTGCACTTTTGTAAGAGGGGGTAAACAAACATATTGCCATTGACCACCCTCAGGGGAATCATGCTGGGCATCCACATACTGCAATCATTTTCCTCCAGTTTACCTAGAGGAGAAAAATTGCACTGTGTGGGTAGGGTAAACAAAAGCTCTTGGACAGTAAAAAACAGAGGTACAATTTAAGTACTACTAATAGTAGTAATTGTAGTAATAGTACCTAATTATATGGCTACACAAAATACTTTCCACTGAAAGGTACTTTATTATACTATAGGGTACAACCTCAGTGGCAGGTTTTGTTCTATTTTAAGTACACATCCATACTTTCTTAGTGTGTGCCATTACTGCATCAATAAGGGTTCAAAAAGATGCAGTAGAAATAAGGTCTGTTTCCACAATAAGGGAAGGGCTTACAAATCAGTTCATTACAGATAAATGAAATCAAGAAACACATAAATTTTAGATTGGGGAAAGATGGCTTACAGTACAAATAAGAACAGCATTGTTAAACTTCAGTTTTATTTACATTAATTAGCTTGTTTGGGTTTTATTTATTTATTTATTTTTAAATACTCATTTGACCCACTGTGTTCTGAACACGTGGGATTTGGACCTCCACATTTTATCAATCAATCAATCAATCAAATTTTATTTATATAGCGCTTTTTACAACAGAACGTTGTCACAAAACAGCTTTACACGGATCCGGGTCCAAGCCTCAAATGAGCAGCCAGCAGGCAAACAGTGGCAAGGAAAAACTCCCTCAGTTAGGAGGAAGAAACCTTGAGAGGAACCAAGGCTCAAGAGAGGAACCCATCCTCCTCTGGTCGACACCGGAGAGCAGATAACAAAGGCACAATGGAAAAATGGGAAAGAAAGAAAAAAAATAAATAAATAATGAAGGGAAAATAAATAAAATAAAAAATAAAAATGGAGAGAGGATAAATAAAGATTGGCTGAGATAGTAGTGCTACAGGTATGCATGACTGAGTAGTGAAAAATGAGATCCATGCAGGTGGGATAGCCAGGTCTGGAAGTTGATAGTAGGATGTAGGTGGATGAGTGGGCCGGTATCTGCAGGTGTCTCGGGCAGCTCAGGACATTGGGGGGAGAGAGGGAGAGAGATTAGTGCCCCCTTAAAAGTGTTAATGAAAAGCCTGCGAAAAGAGAAATGTTTTCAGGCGTGATTTAAAAAAATTTTACCCATCCACACACAATGATACACACATACACACTAGTGAATTCTCACACTAAGGGGCAGTGAGCACACATGCCCAGTGCCCAAATAAATACTCTCCTTGTCAGCAGTTATTAGCTATTGGCAACAAACAGGAGCTACACAAAATGACAGCAGATCATTTAGCCACCAGGCAGCAATTTTAGGTTGCGCTGCCAACATGGTGACCATCATAAATGCAGTTATCAGATACATGGCCAGATAAATCACTGTTTGCTCTATCAGGTTCTGTCGACAAAACAAATTTCTTGGTGAATGGTCCACAAACCAAAGCACAGAACACAAACTCTCACAGGACCAATCTGTCTACACGTGCCTTACCTAAATAGTGTGGTGTATGGGGCACCTTAACTAAGTAACCTTTCAGCATTGACTGAATATTAAGAGCAGACTGTTATACAAACCTTTTAGACATGTTTCCTTCATTGTTTTCAAAGGGATGGAATTTTTCCTGAATTCTTTCATAAGAATGTCATCACTGCAGACACAGATATACTGATATCTTTGAAGTTACCTTTGTTTTCCAGCGAAAACCAATATTGTCTGTTTTGAATTTTGAACCCTGTAGCTGTTCTGCACACTGTGAAAATTGTTCTAGATGAATAGACCAAGAGGCATGGTCTCTAAAATTACATTAACTTACTTTCATTTTAAATTTACATCCATTCAGAGTTAAGAAAAATTTGCTTTCTCCTGTAAATTCATCATTTGGGAGATGCAGGTTTTTCATTCTACAGCAATGATATTGGTGTTTCCTTACTTTTGAGACACCCTGTATTTAAAAGATGGCAAATAACAAATGGAAATGAAGGTTAAGTTCAGGCTTGAAAAGCCAGTTGTTAGAAAAGTAAATCAAAACCCCAGTTTGACTGCCCAAAACCTTCAAGAATCACTCTACAATGGTGATGCTGGAGGTCCACACACTACTGTGCAGACAAATGAGCATAAATGTGATCTTTATGAAAGTCTTCAAAACAAAAAACCAAAACAAAACAAACAAACAAACAAACAAAAAAGCACACATGCATCATCACCACAGCTAATTGTTTCTTTTACACAGTGATCAAAAATACAATAATTTTCCTCATCCTTTACTATACCCACATAGACATGCATATGACCTGAATACTGAATGTACTGCAGTCTCTGAATGTAGTCAGCAACACTTCAGGTTTGAAGTTCTTAAAGAACCTCTTAAATAAAATTTTTACTCAACACTTCAAATTCAGGATTACCAGTAGTACTACTATGAATGATTCAGTATCTTATATTAAATGAAATTGCAGTGAATATGGGTTTAATAGTGAGGAATTGAAGTGTGGTTAACCTACACCAACTTTCTGTTCAGTGAGTGATGAGTTGGATATACTGTATAAATGAATTTACTGAAGTGACATATTTTAGGAGCACACCACACAATGGAAAAATACTGAATCTGTTAGCATTCATTAGTGAAAACACTGAGAACTTATTTATTGTCAACACTCCTGTGTTTCCAATCACCCACTGAAGTTCAAAGTGAGATCACTGTCGAATTAGATTAATTAGCATTGGCCTTGGCTCTGTACATGTAAACAGGAGGTTGGTTGAGGGCTAATAATCCTGATTGTTGTCATATTAGTGCATTAATCTGTTTTCCATGGGAAATGTGTGAGTTAACAAGACGCGATGATGAGACAGGAACAAGCACTGACGCCTCATGTCTAAGAGAGGGAGTAGTAGAGGTGTGTATGTGTGTGAGGGTGATAAACATTTAGCAATGGTGTTACTGAAGCAAGTGTTCCCTGAAGTATCCACAGCTTTGATGTTTTGATTAAAAATGTTTCAGTGTCTGAAATAAATTAGAGCTGAGAGTTTTCCCTAACCCACTGATGCTGATCAGAAAGCAAATAATGTAGTCTTTATTGTCGGGATAATTAGTGAACTAGTCAGCTCAGTCATATTTGTTTTTATTTAGTTCATTATTAAACAATAACTTGTGAAAAATAATCAATAAGATGTGAACAGATGATTACCTGTTGAGATTTATTTCTGCCTAAGGATTTGTTTACAAACATGAGGCATTTGAGGTATTAATTTAATATAATTTAATTCTTGTTGTTATGAAATAATGAGGCAACACCAGAACAGATGACTGGTGGTGTGGAGGCAAACACAGGGGTTGAAGATTTAATGTATAACATGAAGCACAAGACAAACTGAATACACTAACCAGTAAAAGATACAGAGCTGACTGAAACTAACTTAGACTAACAATGTAAAACAGAAACGAACAAATGCAGAGACATAGAACCACTGACAACATTCACAGACAACATTTGCAGTGGACTGACCAAGACAAATGGGACAACAGGTCTTATATACTAAATGACATGGGAAACTGCTGTGACAAGCTAAGGAGGAAGCAGGTAAACAGATTAGAAACAGGTGGTAATGGGTGGAAGAGGGAGGAGCCTGTGACAAAACAACCACAAACCATGTGCTAAGGAGCACATGGGGGAGACTACTGACAAGAGACAGACATGACTGTTGTTCAATTACTTTTAAGTCTGTGATAAAGGAAGGACTTGATTGCTTCATTTCTAATATATTGAGGTTTCAGACAAATATTTTTAAATGTTTCAAATGCAAAGCTGAACTGAATAAATTGAATAAGTAAAATAGTGATTATTATATGTGCAAACTTTTAACACCCTGCTATTTAGGGCTCTGGCCAACTTCAATATAATTCACATTATGATTTAGAATATGTACACCAAATAAAGATGCTAACAATGATATTTTGAGTGATGCCATAGAAAAAACACTTTGGGTTCCAAAATGCATGTAATGTAAAGGCTATTTAAGGTACATTAGGTTCTGATAGAGCTGTTAAACTCCACAGCTCCACAATCTCCATTTGAACACACTGGCAGTGGAATACAGGAGCAGTTCTGACATCAGCTGGACATCAGTTTGAGATAACCATGTGCAATGCCATAAGTGGACATAAGATCTCTGGAGCGATGAAACTGCATTTCAGACTTGAATTAATCTCCTGTGAAGAACTAATTGCTCAAAATCCGTGTCTGATCTCAGTAATACTTTTGGAGAAGAACAGTATAGGATGTGTGTGGATGCTATTAAAAATATACAATACCCTTTCCATACATGCATACGGTGCATTACATGAAAAACAGAACTTCCTGCAAAATGTAGGCAAATATTGTGTCTACATCAGTGTTTCCCAACCCTGTTCCTGGAGGCACACCTATTCCGCATGCTTTAGAGCTTACCCTGCTCCCCACACACCTGATTCAACTAATCAGCTCATTAACAAGCCCTTCAGAGTTGTAAGGGATGTGTTAAAGCTAAAATGTGTAGGGCAGGTGTGCCTCCAAGAACAGGGTTGGGAAACACTGGTCTACATTACTGTCAGGATCGGACAGGCAGAAGGGATGACGAAGGGTTCGGAAGCAAATGCCGGGGTTGAAGATTTAATAGCGAAAACAAAGCACAAGATAAACTGAATATACACTAACCAAATACAAACTACAGGGCTGAACAAAGTAAAACAGTGCCAAACAGAAACAAAGAAACACTGACTACCAACACAGGTAACATAACAGTGGACTGACCAAGACAGACTGAAACAAAGGGTCTTAAATACAAAACACTGAACACACCTGAAACTACTGATTATAAAGGGGCCGGGTTACAAATGAGACACAGGTGGGAAGGGGCGGAGCAACTGAGGAGACAGAACCAAAACAAACACAAACCATGTGGTAAGGAGCACATGGGGGAAACTGACAGGGAAGACAGGGCTGACAAGAAACAGACATGACAATTACATGCATAAACGCTAATAACAATATTATGTGACAGCAAAAGGAGGTTACATAATTTGTATTTTAATTTAGAAACCAATAAAGCTTGAATAAGCATAGCTCATTGCAAGCTTTACCAAGAGCTGTGAAGGCATGCATGTTCATTCAAAACACAATTAAATATGAAACAAAGCACGGGGTCTTCCAGGTACTGACTTTCCTTTAAAACTGCTAGAACTGTGGTTTCGTTCTAGGGTTCAACCTCAGTACTAAGCTGACACTCAGTGGAAGCCCTCCGTCCTGGGCCTGCAGTACTGGGGGAACTCCAATAGCCACAGAGACAAGACTGTGCTCAAAAGATTTCCCGTTTATTGGTCAGGAAAGCATATATACACTATGAAGACAAAAGGCATACATCATTGTCATCACGTGATCATATGATTGGTCCGAGAGAAGAGGAGAAACCTGAGTGGTTGAACAGAACTGTGGTCATATGTTGGTGAAATGTTTTATTCACACTGAGAACAAAAAGATAAAATAAAAATCTTTGATGAAAGCAAGCAGCAAAACAGGGATTATATAAAAATTATGACATTAAAATGGTGCTCCTTTCCTGGAGAAATGATCATTGGTCATCAAGGCATAGTAATGAATGAGTCAATATATGGAAAGAATCCATCCAAACACAGCTAACAGACTGTTTTGCTGCATTTTTTTTTTTTAACAATTATCTTCACACTTATACGTCCCAATGGCATCGCTCACAGAACCATTTTGTTTGCCTTCATTTCTAAGAGTGAACATGCAGCACAGCACACGATCAGTTACTATCCCCATTCAAAAATTGGTTTTAGGCTTATGTTCAGCCGCTCCAACATTTTTTATTGTTAATAGTAATAATTTCTAACACTTGACAGAAGCTTGTGTTAGAAATGACAGTCTTGGTCTCTGCAAGCTCTCTGAAGGTGGTGCCAAAAGTTTCTGCTCCCTGTGCACTGATTTTTCTTTATAAGTTGATAAAGAATGTTAAGCAGATAGAAAAACACTTTCTCATTCAATATGATGTAAATGTTGGTGTGGCTGACCATAGGTTTTGGTCTCCTAATTTATGTAACTAAACTGGGAAAACCTTGGAAATTTGTATTTACCACCAGTGAAATTAGAGCACCTGTTTTCATTCAAAGTGGGCGGCAGCATTATTCATAGGCAAACAACCCAGATGTGTTGCTCTCATGAATATCTGGGTCAGTGATATCAGCCCCACCCTCTCTCACTGATCAGTCGGAATCTGCATGCAGGTCAAGCACATTCATGTAGACAGAGCAGTAAACATGCACTGGAAGACCCAGTTAATTAAATTCAAAACAACTGAATTGTAACTGCTTTCTGAGCTCCATTACTCACGGTTATGTTATCAAACACGGGGGACGTTTGTTATGATATGGGAATCATGGCTGTAGATTTCTTCGTTATATCATGTTATCAAGTTATGAAGCCTAGAAAACGACATGTAACATTTGTAACATTAATTTATAACAGTTGTAGATTTATGCAAATGGAGATAAAGAAATATAAAACAAGAGAAAAGTAATTTCAATGATGATACGGGTCTTTAATGTTAAATTGCATTCAAATGGTGGCCAACTGCTTCATTTGTGGCACTGAAGTTGTTTAGTTCTATTATTAGTTATTAGTTAGTTAGAACTATTACTATTTAGTTCTAAGTGTAGAAGTCCACCAACATTTTCTTAGATTTTGTTGACCAGTCACTGTATTTTTAAGGATCAGCAAAGTATTTAAACCAAATAATGAACGCCATATAACTAATTCAGAGCTTATTATGCATCTGAATACGTAAATAAGTAAACAATAACATATTCAAATGATCACCAGGATTTTATGGCTGACCTGACTATATTTGACTGTCTCAAGTCAGTGTCTAATCTGGTTCTGAAATATTGACATTTGATGGCATTTGGCAACCTAACAACAGACTTCACTCAGTAATATACAGCAGTTTCTTTTGTAGGGCAAGAGGAAAGCAACAGTGTGCCAGTACTGCCACTGACCAGTACTCTCTCTCTCTCTCTGTGTGTGTGTGTGTGTGTATGTGTGTGTGTGTGTGTCCCATACCTTATTATATTAACCCCTCTTCTGCTACACTATTGAATGAATAGACTGTGGTATGAAAGCAAACTGAACAAAGCGCCTTATTGGCTGAGCCCTGGGTCTCTACATAGTCAGACAACACTTTGGAGAAAGTGTCTTTTATTCTATGTTGCCTTTGAATGGGACATTGTACAATTGAGGTGATTATTTGTGTTTATTTGTAGTTACCGTCCACACTCTCAGAGTAAGAATTTATGAATCATCTTCTTCTTTGTGTTTTGCTCCTCTCTTCTGTGTGACTAGTCAAGCCACTGCACATTCATGTTTGTTTTTCTTTTTTGCTTTGAGAAGAAGGCAAAAGGTAGAGGGTGAGATTAAAAAAAAAAAAAACATGTTTACACTGCTGGTTTCTAAAATCACCTACTCTACCTCTACAACAATTTTCAAACTATTCTGGTCATAATTTTGGTCAGCCAATCACAATGTCCATTTCATAAGTGTGTGTGTGTGTGTGTGTGTGTGTGTGTGTGTGTGTGTGTGTGTGTGTGTGTGTGTGTGTGTGTGTTTTTGTGGGGGGGTGGCAGTAGAAGGAACAGGTTAAAAGTTTTTAATGATCTCAAAATGACTTGGAAAGCAAAGAGCAACTCACACAAAGCAAAATAGAGAGAACATTCTGTTATTCTGCTGAATGTTTGGCCATGTGAATGGGAATCAAAAAGGCTGGCCTATGGCCACCTTATTTTTTTGTGTACCCAAGAACAATCAGCAGTGTAGAAACTCCCCTGGCTCGAAGCATGGCAAGCGTATGCTTTTAACCCCTGATGGAAATGGTAATTAAAGCGTTACTGTTGTTTTTCTCAAGCAAATGTACCAATACTGTTGAGACTATTCGTCCCTCATAGAGATCAGTAACACTCCAACAGACCACTTCTGACAGTTTTTTGTACTTAGAATTTGAAGCTGTTTGCATGTGTATGAATAATCAATGCATAAGAACATAATACTTATTAAGAAGAATACTTAGATTGTTAGGCTCAAACTTCATGTGGAAAAGGTTGCATTGAGCTGTGTGTCTAATGCATCTTTTTAATGTGTACTTTTTGTTCTAAGATCACATAATTAACTGCTGGATTTGGAGGGTGTGTTCTGATCTTCCCATCCTGGCAAAAACAGATTTGTCCCTGTCAATATATGATTGTATCAAAAAGTATGAAAGTATCAAAAAAAAATGTTTGTATTAACATATTTGGTTTAGTTGCAATGAAATAACACATAAAAACAAGGGACATTCAAATCTGACCCTCACAAATGAACTCAACAAATTTGGCACATTTTCAAATTTGTAAGAAATAAATGGATTTCAGTGATGTGATGCTTAATTTGTGTTTGTGGACAGTAACAGGTGAAATTACAAGACTGACATTCCCCTACCCCCACCGCCAGCAACAACTCAACCCCCAATGTTCAATTTATGGCTACGGCCTTGCACACACACACACACACACACACACACACACACACACACACACACACACACACACACACACACACACTTTACAATTCTTGCTTTTGCATTTGAAAGATGTCATCTGCTTGTTTGCTTTGAGCTCTATTCTCTGTGGACAATGCCAATAATACACTGCAAATTAATAAATAAATAAATAAATAAATAAAGTGGAGAAAAATATCCAGGCTTTTGTTGTTATGTCAAAATAAACACTGGTGCCAAGCTTGGTCACATTAAATGAACCAGCTGCCATAGCAGCCTAGTGCAACGTTGCTGACAATCTTGTAATACACACACTAGAGCCGAGAAGTGCAGTTCATAATGCCTGCTCTCCACACTAGATCAAATAAAGCAAATAAGAGAAAATAAAGTAAGCAGTGTTAATGAATGACATGTTTAACAATTGATAGTCTGGAGGTTTTAGGGTTACAGACCTCTCTTGTAAGAATGTGTAATTGCGGAAAACTTCTCATAAGTGTGACATGAGATGTGGTCTCTTATCAGAGGATGACTCTGGTGATCAGTCAGTCATGGAATATTCGGAGTGGAGAGTCCAAACAGAGCTCAGTCAAAACTCAGTTTGACAACCAAGTTATACAAACATTTAACAGTCAGTGAGTTTTAATCTGAAACTGACTGATAAATTTTCAGAACCAACGAAGCGCCAAGTGCTGCGGGTGCTGGCTTATGCATTACATCATTAGGAAAAACTGCAGCTGTGCAGAAGGACTGCTAATGCCGAAAATAAACAGCTAATCTACTGCGTTTTAAGAACTTCTACTTACAAACAAATTTTCTATGTGTGATACTTGGATGTAATAAAGGTTGTCTGTACCTGCAAAATACAGACAGTTTATTTTTCATGGTGCCTTAATGGCAGTTACAGGGAAGCTGTTTTGTTTTTATCAGATTCTCCTGATGAAGTACACTGGGCAAAAAGCACCATGTTACGGTCACATTATAGCCTGGTTCACGTGACTTGAGCAATTGTACTATGCGTGCGCAGGCAGTCTCACCCCCCACCCACAAAACAGTCAGCATGCTAATTGGATAACATGCTTTGGGCTACACTTACTTTTGAGTGGTGCTTTCTGGATTAAATAAACACTCAACAGACTAATGGTAATGTAAAAACAACATATTAATTATGTATCAGCAGTGTACCATCTGAATGCGCTCAGTAAAGGCACTTGTGTAAATGAAACGTGTTCATAATCTGCAGAACTCAGCTGTATTTTTTCGTGTGTCTGAGAAGTTGTAGATGTGTAGATGTGAACCTGAGGAGTCACTAAACATGTAACACACACCCTCTCAACAACCTCAACAAGCTGTTACAGACATGTTGTAGACACCAACTGGATTAGGTTTTGATGATGTCATGATTGGGAGCGGGGTTAAGGGTTAGGTTTTAAATTGAGGTGTTTTGGGTTGTGTTTAAGTCAGGATTAGAGCTAGGACTAAAAGAAAGGTTTGGGCTAAGATTACAGTTGCTGCTGCCGCTTGACTAATATGTTGTTGATATGGTCCTGATACACTGTTTCTCTTTGAAGCACAAATCTATAATTGTTGACTCAGAAATAAATTTGATCAAATTCTAAACTACAATTTGTTGAATCAGTTGAGAAGGCAAGTCCACAAATGTATTGATCACCATACAGGTTTTAAATGCAAGAACACTACTACACTCTTATCGTGTGCTCCGGCTTTGTTGCCCTGTACTGATAAGATGTACCCCATCACCTTTTAGAAAGTGTGATTATAGCTCAACCCCTTTCATGCAACATTAAGCAGGCCGACACTGCATGTTTGTGCTGTGTAGTCAGCTGCAGAGCGGGGTCAACTTTAAGACAGGTCTCAGTTTAAGTACAGAGTGGAGCAATAACAATATGCACAAAACTCATCTCTCCTTGAACACATTTCTCCGTAGCATAAAATATTAAATGCAAGGATTGCTGGGAAGTGCATCTAGGAAATGTACACAGCATCTGTCCTTTGCTGGGAGCGTCTCAAAAGGAAATGCACAAAGGTCAACATTACCAGCGAAAAGCATAATTCCCTTCCATCGTTTCCTTTTCCTGTGAATGTAACAATTACAGTGCACAGGGAGATCATTACGACAGTGCTGATGACACGTATACCAATTGATAGATTTAAGTTATAGAAAAACATGTTGGATTTAATATTTTTCCTCTCACTGATGTCAGGCAGGTGCGCTTTATCAGTAAAATACATTTTCTCATATTTTCTCCATTAACCACCAAACATAAGCTACCATGTGTACTCCTGCTGCATACTGGTTGAGTATAATAATGTAACCAATTTGTAGAAATCTAAATTACATCCATAACATGTAGGACTTATTTTATTACCTTAACATGACCATAATATGTAAGTTAAATACTTTTATGTGATTTACTGAATTAGTTGCATATGACTTAATCAAGTGTCCTAGAAGCTGCCTGAATCCTCTCGACATGACATCCATCAATTCAACTTTTAAAAGTGCTGACTGACTTTAGCTAACAAATACTGTATAACATACAATAAACATTAGGCTGTTTCAACACTACCCATTCGTACAGAAAAAAAAAACATAAAAATCCTGAGGAGGCTCAGAAATCAATGATTAAACAATTTTTGTCTGCAGTCGAAATCATTCAGGGTCAAAGTACGCAGCACCTGGCTTATAAGACAAGCAGGGATCTGTGCACAAACCTTTTTCTGGCTCATAAATGTGCAATAAAAACTGCAGTAAAGGGCAAACTGCACCTTTTTTCCACCTTAGGTGCTGCAGTTTGCTGGCACTGAAACATCTGAGTGAGTGTTAGATGCATTCCTGTGACCCAAGTAGCTTTTGACGAATACCTAATGCCCAACAAGCTCCTCCATTGCAATGCACAAAGCTTTCCATCGACAGCTGAGACCCAAAGACCTTCTGGGTCTGTCTGCGCACAGAGACACACGGAGCTATTGTCACCCAGACCTACAGAGCTCTAAAACAATCAGAGCCTGACCAATCAGTGACACTCCTAGAACTCTACACCAATCCTTGAGACATGAAGAACTATTAGACTGAGACTGAGTCACTGAGACTCAAAGGACTTCTGACCAATCCCAGTCTTTGCGGAGCGTGCGCGTCATGCGCCACCCGCACTAAAGCAACCGCAGAGAGCGCGGAGCGCATTTCTGATGCAAACCACAGGAAAGGAAAATGTGGCTTATGTCGAGTGACCACACCATGGCAACACCAATGTCCTTGCGCAGCCCGGCCTCAAGCATCACCCGTAAGCTGGAATGGTAACCAGTCCATAGACTGGTGCTGGTGGAGGCACCTGTGGGGCAGGGATGGCGGACGCTGCGAGCAACCAGAGCGCGTTCAACAAAAGCTCTCACTTCAGATACCTGGAGGACATCGAGGTGTTCGCCGACGGCTCCCCCGCGCTCAGGTTCATCGTCTCCATCGTCTACTCGTGCGTGTGCGCCGTGGGCTTGGTGGGCAACATCCTGGTCTTCTTCCTGATGAAGACGCGGCAGAGCAAAAAGCAATGCTCCGTCAACTTCTTCATCCTGAACCTGGCCGTCACCGACTTCCAGTTCGTGCTGGCGCTGCCCTTCTGGGCCGTGGACATCGCGCGCGACTTCAGCTGGCCCTTCGGCCACGTCATGTGCAAGGTGGTGCTCTCGATGACCGTGCTGGGCTGCTACGCCAGCGTCTTCTTCCTCACCGCCATGAGCGTCACGCGCTACTGGGCCGTGGCGTCGGCGCTGCGGGAGCGCGGGCGGCGCGCGCGCTGCTCCGAGAGGCGCGTGAGCGCGCTGCTCTGGCTGCTCGCCACGGTGGCCACGGTGCCCACCGTGGTGTTCTCGGCGCAGAAGCAGGTGTATGGGGAGACCCTGTGCCTCATCAGCCTGCCCGACCACCTGTGGCTCGCCATGTACCACCTGCAGAGGATCTTCGTGGGTTTCTTGTTCCCGTTGCTGATCGTGTGCGTGTGCTACCTGCTGCTGCTGCGGCTCGTGCGCCTCCGCAGCATGAACAATAACCTGCCCAAGCGGCGCTCCAAGGTGACCCGCTCGGTCACCATCGTGGTGCTGTCGTTCTTCCTCTGCTGGGCGCCCAACCACGCCATCACCTTCTGGGGCGTGCTGGTCAAGCTGGACCTGGCCAACTTCGGACAAGCCTTCTACATCTGTCACACGTACTTGTTTCCCGTCGCCTACTGCCTGGCGTACGCCAACAGCTGCCTCAACCCCATCCTGTACTGCCTGACGCGGAGAGAGTTCCGCAAATTGCTGAAGGACTTGTTCTGGAGGTTCTCGTCTCCAGCCGCAGTCAACAGCTGCCGGGTGCGCCCGTTTTCAGGGAGCACCAAAGGCGAGCCGGACGACAGCCAGGCGGTCATCCCTCTCAATGTGATCGACACGGAGCACTGCAGGCTCTCCGGGCTCAACGGCCAGTGCGCAACCCCGCAGTGAAGGTGCGCAAACGGTGCGTAAAACCTCGTCGGTCGGCTTGGAACGGGTTGGGGCTGCTGCAGACTGAGTGCCAACCTTTCGTCCTCTGTGAAGACCGTGTCTGAACATTTTCCCACTTAAGCCGACGTGTGTGAATACGTGTGTCCAGTTTGCGCACCACTTCATGCCACTGCGGGCAGCTGCAAACTGTGCGCAAACGCGGACCCAATGCATGACCGCTCTCTCTGCCCGTGTGGGCATCAGCTACTTGTAAAGTAATTGTAATTGAAATAGGTTGTTTTGGTTTGTTTGGTACTGGAGGAACTGGAGGGTTTATTGGAGGAAAACATGTGCAACCTTGGAGATGTGGCAGGACTTGTCTTTTGGACCTTGGGTGTTATGTTTTCATTTCAACTACACCCACTGTGGAGCTGTTTGATCTCTCTGATCCATTTCTCATGTGAACTCAAATGTGTGTGTGTGTGTGTGTGTGTATGAGTGTGTTTGTGTACACTTTTGAACTGCTGCCCCACAAAAAATGCCTGACAATTACCATGTTACTGTAAGTGTAATAAAAGTGTGTAAATGTTCTCAGTAATTTGATGGTTTTGCCCCCAAAGGAAATGAATGTAGACGCTGCGACTCTGTTGTCGATTGTAAAGCCAGTAATAAAGTCTTATCTTATCCAGGCAATGTTTGGTCTTTCCATAAGCACTATTAAAAGGGGGGGGGGGGGGGGGGGGGTTATTGAAGGCTTTCGCTAAACTGTTATTCCATCTAATTAACGCTGGCCTAATTTTGTTGTGCTTTTTAATGGACTGTGAAGTCTAATGTGCAAAGTGACGGGATGAGTTTTATTGTTTGAATAAAAACACACAGAACACTTACAAACACAGCAGCGGCAATTTAGACAGGGACAGAAAAAGACAAGCCAGTGCACAAGGTAAACTGAAGTTTGTTTACAGTCCTGTAAAACCTGGTTATTATACTAGATTAAATGATCAGAATCATTAGACAACGCTTTGTTTTTCAGAACATGTATTTGTAAAATCATACAGAAATGTTGGGCCTCATTCACCAATTATATTATCAAAGACATTTCTTTAAACCTATGTAACCCATAAGAGCCTAGACCTACTTTTGAATATTGTTTAAAAAAATTAATCTATAGAATATATAGAACTGAAGAACCATCAAAAGGGTTCTTCAAGTGTTTGTGGTTCTATATCACAACATATCACATGTATTCTGTAAATATTTTAGGGTTAAAATCTTAAGTGAAATATGTAACAATTTTATAACTCCAGGATTAGTTCAATTAGGATTAGATCAGGATTAGTTAAAGTTATTTAAATGGAATTAACTGCTGATTTGAATTGTGTTTGAATTTCTAAATGGGTTGAAACAAAAAAAAAATAGCTGGTTTGTCTTAAGCCTTAACTTTATAAATGAGGTCACACACACACATTCACAAACTGCCCTCCGAAAGCATACAGGATGTTAAGGATATTCAGGGCCTTCATGAGTTAAAGAGAAAGACTAAGGAACTTTGCACATCTCTCAAAGTGTTACATTTGTCACCTAGGCTTTTGTGGGTTAAGCAGTTTTCACAAAAATTCTGTTTGGGTTCACCAATAAGATCAACCAGCTTTCTTGTTTAGGATTTCTTCAGTTTATGAGCAAAACAGGATCCAAAATCAAAAACACGTCATGAATCTGATGTAAACTTTTTGTTAGGACTTTTTTCAGGAACAAATTCAAGAAAATTATTACAAAGGTTTTGTTGAATGAAGCCCAACAGTACTTAGAAGCTGTAGCTACATCATCTGCATGTTGGTTACAGTTGTTATTGGTACAGGAAAGAACATTCATTTTACTAATTAATTTTTCAGAAATGTCTTGAAACAGATCAGTCATTGTGATATATCTGTACAACACACATGAAAAGAGGGCACTTAAAAAAGAAAAACAGAAAAAAAATCAAGCCTGTAAGTTTCTAAGCATTCTTCACGCTGACCCATCCTTCACATCACAGTTCAAACAACTCACAACAGCCACAAGTGGAAATTCTCTAAAACATCCCACGCTTAGTGAATGATTTGACCACCTGGCATCCTGTCAAGTACTTATCAGTAATAATAGGGTTAGTGTGTGTGTGTGTGAAGCTATAAATCTTATTTTCTACTTGGAGCGTGTAAATAATAGACTAATCATCTTAGCCTCTTCAAAAGATTTAGTGCTTTATTAGTAATCACTATTAGGAGTGCTCATGTAAACAGTAATAAATTTCCACTCCAGTGTGCTGATATACCATTAATGGAATTTCTTTGTGATACTTCAGCATCGTGTAGATTGTAGGGTCACCATCTTTGCAAACTCTTCATAATAAACGCACTCCTTGCTCTCCACGCCAGCCTCCCTGAAGAGCTCATCCACTGCAATAGATTAAAACCAATTAAAAAGGAAATGATCAGTGTTTTCAGCAAAGTTTCTATTTTCTATATTCATTCGGCAAGGACACATGTTTCCAGAAACAGTGGGGGAAAAAGCACATGTAAGCAAGGAAAAAAATTGTGAACAATATTCACAAGTGGACCATCTGGCTCTAAGCCTATCAGTAGCCTTCAGAGATCTGCGGTAATCTCAAGTTATACTTACTGCTATCTGCCCTTTCCCCTCCATTTCAGATATGGAACAAAAAGTGTGGGCACCGAGAACACAAAGCTGCACTGAAAACATTATTATAATGAACACTTTGAATCCCTTCTAAGGTATTCACTTAATTTAAGTTGCACCCATTGCACAGACAATTGCACGTATAGATCACATCAATGAGCCCCTGTAGAGAAAACTGCCAACAGAAATAGCACTTAGCTTTCTGAAGCAGATAAACATTCCAGCACCATGCATAATGTCAGACACAGGCTATTAAAGTATATACCATCCCAGCATTTATCTGTGGAGCAGTGGAACTGTGTTCTCTGGACGTTGCTCTATCCAGTTAGATGAGCTGGGGAGCTGGGGATGAGTTAAGTTGATGGTCGTCCAACATCCTGACCTCACTAATGCTTTTGTCACTCAATGAATTTCATTATGACTGGACAAACAGAAATGTTCAATGAATTAAAATGGAATAAAATCTTTGCTTGGTTTACTGATATTGACATTATTTTCCTTCACCTGTAAGATTATGCTTGAGCATTCTTAGCAAAATGTCTTTTTTATGTATTGAAATATTAAACACAGCCTCAACTAACAACATGATACAAACATGATACAGTAATTTAACATCTCTTTTATAACATAATTGCCACCCTAATGTATACAAAGGTTCTTTATTGCAAAATAATTGCAATAAACCTGGGATTTTTGTGCATTTCTGAACACTCAGATGTAAAAAAATGTATGCTCTAAAAAGCTGAATTCTATGTACTATTTTAGCTGAAAAAAGCTAGTTCTTATATTATTAACACTAAATGTTTATCTTGTTATAGAGTTATAGAATCATACATGTCATTTAGACTTGATCTGTTATTTTACTACTAGCGCATCCCAGGGAATTAGGATATTGTGAAAAAGTCATTTGTTATCATAATTTCATTAAAAGCTGTCATATTGTATGCTAATTATATGTAAAATGAAATATTTTTCTTTTACTTTTCATCAGAGAGTTTAACAAGAAATACACTTTCACAAATTATTAGAATATTTCATTTTGAGTTGAAATAAAAGAGGTATGTAAAAAAAAAACAGGTATGTAAAAATACTTGTAACAAACATAAATTGACAGTTTACATCATTAAATGAAATTATAAGCAAAAATTAATTTCAAGATATTATAATATTCTGAGCTTTTCAGTGTCTAAATGTCTATCATGATACAGTAGCAATGAGCAGTATGGTGCTTTATTTCTGATATCTGTGCTCTATGCCATTTTACTTGATGTAAAATAAATTATTTGACTAAAATCAAGAAAGGTAAAAGAACAGTTCAAATGAACAAATTTTATAATCAGTCCACCCAAACACTTCAACCTAAAACTCTGCTTTGTTTCCTTTGTGACAGTGTTTTTTCCATGTTTCATTATTATCCTTCTGTCCAGTGCTAGTCCAGCCTACCTTCTTGATCTGTGAGCTTCTCTCCCAATGTTTTGAGTTTTGTCCTGAGTTCAGAGGCCAGAATGAAACCGTTCTTCTGTTTGTCCATTCTGCTCAAGGCCTGTATAATCTCAGCTTCAGGGTTCTCTTGCTGAAGCTGCTCATACATCATGGTAAGAAAAGTGGAGAAATCCAGATCCCCACTCATATCTGAAAAAGACACATTTTTATGAGTTATTCAAATAATGTTAAATAGAACTTAAACTTGCATTTGAATTCCTCACCTTCAAAATAAGAAACACTGTACATTATGGTGATCACATGTATTATTATTAAATTAAATTAATAAGCTTAAATGTCAGTTATGAAGTACTAAATATCATTATGCATTTACAATAATGAACTGAAGCACGGGTGACATACTGATCTTTAAAATAAATAACTATGTAAAGATACTAAACAAAGCACTAAATATTGTGGCTGTTATGTAAACACCTTGTATCCCCAAAATGTAAAATTTACTGGATAAAGAAAAACCTTGTCAATTAAAAAAATAATGAATTCTGTCATTTTGCATTGTTATTGGTCCATTTAGCAAAAAACAACTGCCAGATTCCCATTATGTCAAAAAGCAAAAAATGTCAGTGACAATATGTGTTATCTACTGACACTGTTGTATGATGGAACGGTAACTCAGAAGACTGCAGCAGAAAGCAAGGAATTACAGCTGACCTATATTGTGTTTCTTCAAGTGTCTGTCCACCTCTGTCAGAGTTGGACTGCAACCCAGGCATCTCATCACTGTGATCAGGTCCTGAACTTTGATTTTACCCTTGTGTTTCTTGTCATAGAGAGAAAAGCACTCTTTGAACTCTGAAAGAGCAAATGTTTTTAAAAGAAGTCAACAACAACAACAACAACAACAACAACAAAGACTGCACTGTAAAAAGTACAATGTGAAATGTACAGTAACTTGCTGCATTATTTATCTAATCAGTTGCTGTAGAGTTTTTCACAGTATGCATACTGTACATTTTATCAAAGCACCTATAATATACTGTGTTTTACAGTTAACTGTAACTGATATTAGAGCAAAAATGTAATAACAGTAATATACAGTGTAAATCACACTACTGTAATTGTTTTTTATAGTACAACCAACATTACTGTCATTGTTATTATGGTAATGTTACAGTACTGTAACTATTATAGCAAATATCACAGTACTGCAAGTTATTACTGTAAAATAAACAGTACTGTAACAAAACAATCAGAGTACTGTAACTATTATTACAGTAAAATCACAGTGCTGTAACTGATATTACAGTAAACAATCAGTGCTGTAATTAATTTCACAGTAAGGGGTGTTGTATTTTATATCAGTAAGTATTTAACTTCTTTACAGGCTACTAATGCTTCCATTTTAACATCTAAATGAATAAAAGTAAAATTAAGATAGTATTCTTGTGACAACAAATTCATTTATTGTAGCTTTTTGATCATTATAAAACATTTACTAATTAATTTAGTAAAATTTCCATCTTCACCAAATGGAGCACAGGCATGTACACACAGGAACACTGTATCTTGGCTCTACAGTAACAAGCTGTAATGTTCTAGGAGAGAGAGAGAGAGAGAGAGAGAGAGAGAGAGAGAGAGAGAGAGAGAGAGAGAGAGAGAAAGAGAGAGAGAGAGAGAAGAATGTGTTCTGTTCTGTACTGTAAGAATATGCTCATTAGACTGTGAGAATTATACTGTGTAATGCTGTGAAAACTACATACATGTGTTGCAGTGTTACAGTTCAGGAAAACCAGGCCTAAATGTAAACATAAATATGCACATAGTGCATGCAGGGGAATTTGTTCCACACACACACACACACACACACACACACACAGAGGGAGCAGTCAGGGAGTCAAGTGCCTCTTGCTGAAGATGACTGTGGTGATGTCCTTCCAGTCATAAGGTTGGTTCCCTAAGCACCAGGCTGCCCACAGGGCTGGACTCTGACTTTGACCTACAACTGCAATATCTGTCACTATTGCATTCAATAAGACTGAAAAGAAGACTGGCTTTATGGCTGCTGATAAATGGAAAGCTGTGAAGCGTAAACTCTCACTAATCCAGTGCAGGATTTAAGGACTCCTCAGGACTGCAGGCTGGAACCCACCTAACAAGCTTTATGCTGGTGGTGTAAGAGCAGCTGCGGCTTTGACCACACACACACACGCACGCACGCACGCACAGAGTTAGTACAACACTCAGACCTCACACTCATCTCACACACATCACCACTTTACTCCCTCTCGGTCTCTAACACCCACTTACACCCACTCTGCTACGTCGGCTTCGTGGTCCTGCGTGAAGCGGGTCGCACAGTTAAGAGTGAACATCTCTCTGTACAACAACAACAACAACAACAACCTGCAACTACTGACGGTGACGTCATCTACACACAGGCCGCACTTGGTAACGAGTGTGTCGGACATGTATCCACTACTGGGTTCAATCTAATCGAAGCTGCAGAGTGAATCATCTCTTACCGCTGATCTGATCGTGGGACAGAAAGTTTGCCTGCAACAATAAACGTTTGAAATCAGACACAGAACTGAAGACGTTTTACAGCGAAAACACTGGTCTGTAACAAACACTTACCATGTTCACAGGAGCTGCAGCAGCATGTCTCTCTCTCTCTCTCTCTCTCTCTCTCTCTCTCTCACACACACACACAGTGATTCGGTCACGCCTCTTCCGCTGCCTGTCCATCTCTTTTCAGTTTGTGTCTGATTTGCCCTTAAACTGATTTTTGAAAACACAGATACAAATTCTTTTGCAATCCGAAGATTTTGTTATGTGTAGAATAATTCAGAGATGAAATATGTGTAGCTGGAATTAACTCCAAAATGAAATATATGCAGCATAAATTATTTCCAAGATGAACTATTTGCAGTATACATTAATTCCAAAATGAAGTATTTACATACATTAATCACTTATTTGTAGCATGCATTTACTTTAGTTTTATATAATATATTCAGTGGATTAAATGTTCACAGTATACATTTTATGCAGGAACAAAGACATGCCAGAATATTGTTTTCATGATCAAAGTGTGAATTCATTGCAAGTTTAAACATTTTATGTTATCTTCAATTATTCAATTATTTGAATGTACTGTCTTCTCTATTTAGAATACACATTGGCCTTACACCCACAGATAAACAGACTCAATATATTAAGAATGAAAATAATAAAAACCAAATCATTTAATTGATTTAAATCGATAAAGTGACCTAAATATAAACCATTACACACCAATTTTAATGACATTTACTATAATAAAAACATCAAATATCAGAAGTGGACACATTTGTAATCAAGAAAAAAGCAGATAAATTGTAAATTAAATGAATCCTCAATTTCCAGAACATTGCTCAAGAATACTCAAATGAAAGAGACTAGGATAGTTCATTCATTCAGTGTGAGCTGAATGAAAATGGATGTACAATGCACATTAAAGCTTATACTTAAGGAACCTTCAGGAAATAGTTCACCTCACATCTTCTTTCCTCACAACCATTGCAGATGTGACACAGTCCCACAGACATCACAGTCTTGGTTTGTTTCTGATATGTAGTGTGTAGAAGGCCCAAGGCTCTGGTATGTAGATGACTCCTGGATATTTTTTACGTAGGATCTTGTCGTTCCACAAACAGCCAACCCAGACTGTAAGTAAAATCAAAACTATGGAGAAACTGTAAAGAAGAAACAGTCCATTACTGTCAGGCACCAGTCCTTTGCGCTTCTGGTGCATCACGGTAGCTGTCATGGCAAAAAAAGTGAAGATGAAGAGGATGAAGATCTGTCCTTCTGTCACCAGGTACCTAGAGAAGAACAAAAGATTTGATGTGCCTGATATCCAAATACATTATTTTTTGGTTAGTAATTCCCGACACCCACGTTGAGAAGGTTGATTCAACATGATAAAACTGAAGCATGAGTAAACTGAAATGTTTTATTTACAGAAAACCTGAATGAAAAAATCATAATTTAATCTATGAATAAAGAGCTAAATAACAAGTATTTAAATTCTATATGGGGCGACATGGACTGTCACTGTTTACACTGGTAACTGTTTAAATGAACCACACGATGTGGAGGCTGGACTTTGACCTGGGTAGTTTACATTGTGAATTATTTCTATACTTCAAAGCAGTGCTATATCACAACCTCTGTGAGTGAAATTAAAATATGAGTGAATTTTGTAACTTACACACATAGAATGTCTCAGAAATGTATCTGAATACGATCAAAATCCAGCTCTACATAACTCTGTTTATATTTTAAAGTATTTATAGTGTCATGTTGTGTTACCTCACTCCTCTACATACAAATAAATGCTTGAATTGTATTGAATCCTGGTTTGGCTCAGTGACACTGGTGTTAGCACACTCTGGAAACAGTGTTTAACAGTGACATTGGAGCTTGTTGGTGTATCCGTGTTTTAGTTTGTGTCAGATGAGACGCTGCTTGGCCTTGTCTCAAACAACGGTCGTGCTGCAGCTCTACAACTGATACCGCCAAACTCTCCCCTTATTATAAATAATTCTGCCTTCACAGTGCTGGGTTGGAGGGTTGAGCTTTACAGTAATGAATAATTAAAAGGGGACGACTGCAATTAGTACAGAGGTATCCACATTTATTAACATCGTTTCTGAAATAGCTGAAAATAAGCTAAACTGCAACCACTCATTCAATTCAGAAGACATTTTACTGGTGTGACACCAGCTCTGAGAATCCTCATCTACTTATGAAGGTCAGCAAGTGCAAAGAAAGAGCTATATTGTTAGACATTAAAGGGCAGGACACTGACCAGTAGTACAGGGAACTAGGAGCCAGGAGCAGCCAAGCTGACAAGGGCATTCGCTTCTCCTCTTTGAGGATGGTGAAACAACCAGAGAAGTACAGAAACAGGATGAGGAAGAAAGGGATGTACCTATTGAAAGGAAAATTTGAACAAAAATACAATTACGAAAAAAACAATATCCTGAAAATGCATAGCTGATGGGATCTGCGTAAACTCTGCACCTTCCAAATGCCCCCAGTGTTTTATGTATTTATGCATGTTACAAAATAGCAAATTAACAAACATGGAGGTGGGTAGAACACCCTTATCATATGCTTCAAAAATGCATTGCTAGCTCAGGGAAATAATCAAACAGATGTACAATTGTTTTTTAAAACAGCAAAATTACCAGACAACTAAATGAATAGTTACTTTTACAACCACAGTAGTTATTCTTTGTGCAGCCAGCATATCGTCAGAGGTGAGTAATCGTTACATTTACAGTTATGTGCTTAAAGAGTAGTATTTTCACTTCAAAACAGTTTTATTTTTCCTCAGATATATCTGTGAGGAGGCTAATTTGGGTTTAATTTTTGATTGTTATATTGGTGATGGAGTTTGCACATCTTCACAGATTCATCAGTTGTATTCAGACAAAAAGTAAAAATAATAGTCTTCATTATTTATGTTGATAGATGATGATTACACTAAAGGCAAAACTGCACTATGTTAGGAAGCTTTTTTGCCACTGTCACCTTTCATTTGATTACTGCAGGCTTGGACCCAGAATTCTGTAAAACTGTTTTGTGGTCATGCATAAAGTTGACTGTAATAAGAACACTGAGTAGCTTTAAGAGGTCCTCCAGTTTGAGAGGAAACTCTTAAGGTGCTTCAAGGAACCTTCAAAACCCTTGTCCATTAATTCAAGGTTACATGAAGCACCTTAAGTGTTCCACAGTTTCAAATTATATATCATGCAAAAGTTCCTTGATGATCTTTTACTTTTTACAGTGTAGTTTTACTATTTAAGCATTTTCCCTTATATAGTTGTACTCAAGCTGTTTGTGGAAAAGTACTATCACATTTTCTTTATTGTTTCACTGAAGTAACAAAACTGTTTAGCTGACTAAAGTTTGCTATTCTTCTCTTTCTGAGACTAAAATATCTTAAAATATAATCCTTAAAAAACAAAACAAAAAAACATAAAAAAATCCAATTTGTATTTAATTACATGAAACTGGGAACTGAGTTTCACTTAGTGGACATTCATTACGTACCACAAACACCGTCCAAAATTTTCATCATAGTAATAAAGAAGCTCAAATGAGTCAACCTGTTAAAAAAGAGAACTCATTTTAATTTACTTTTTACTGAAGAATATTACATTACTTAATCCTAACATAATAAAGAAAAAATAATCCTAACATTATTCTGCATAAATTTGACAAATATTTCACTAGTTCATTTATTTATTCAATATTATTCAATTTTACTTATCTGTGAGTGACAAAACGTGTGAACATCTGTGCATCAATAACTGCAAATGAACATTTCCAGGAACTGCTTGCATCAGCTCCTTCCACAACATTTCTTTGGGATTAAGTTCAGGACTTTGACTGGGCCGTTCAAAAAGTATTTTTCTTTAACAAATCTTTGGTAGAAAAATATTTTCCTTTAGAATTTGATGGTATAATTAAAAATGTGTTGTTCTATCAATAATGGCAAGACATCCTTGTCCAGATGCAGTAAAAGAGGCCCAAACTACACAGACTGTTGATTAAAAAAACACCTGATCTAACATCTAATTTAACCTTAAAATGATTTGGTAATCTTAAAGGGTCACATTCTGTGCCACCTCACAGATATGTAATATTGGATCATTTTGTCTCAATAAATAAATGAGAAAGTGGAATATTTTTGTCAGAGTTTTTGTCGGTCAAATTTATGCAGATATACAAAAAAATTCTAAAGGGTTCACAGTTTTCAATGCACCACTATATAGAATATTTCTGTACCAAAGAAGGTGGATTTAGGTTCTTCATGATGGGGTTCTCTCTCACAGACAGGTGCAGCTGATAGCCACTGAGCAGAAGCCGATGATTCATGGAGTCTCCCACCAGATTTATGCTGGCCCCCATCACAAAAGTAATGATGCAGAGGTAAACAGCAGACAGGGGAAGAGTTTTAGGACTGCGGTCTATGAGCTAAAACAGAAAGAAGTGAGGGTGTTAACAAAGACAAAATAATGTTTACACACACTGTGATGACTAACGCATTGAAATTATTTGGTTCCACATGAACAAAATATGTTACAAAATGCACTTATTACCAAAAGGAAATAAATTGAACTGTATTAATGCAATATATTATAGTCTTCCATTAACTTCACCATTAACTTCCACTGGGAGCCTAAATAGAGACTCATTAGGGATGCATTCCTAGAATGTTATAGGGCTACATGTCTCAGTTATCCAATACCCCACGCACATCTTAAAAAAAGGCCTGCCATATATTACAGGAGACGTAGGGGTCAGTAGGCATTATTTCATACATCTTCTTCAGTCGGGTACAGCTGACCTCATCTCAGAAACACCGTTTTCATACATACACCTCAGATTCAGCTCGGGTGAAAAAACTGCTTCAGTTTGGTAAAAATCGAGTTGACATTAATAAAAGACATTGATAAAAAGCTTGACTCTCCCATAAATGGCCAACACCAACAAAAGACAGATCTGCTCTGGTAAGTCAATGTTTACCATGAATATAAACTCCCAAAATCTCAGCTGAGAATTAGTATAAAAAGCTCTGTGGATATAAAACAAGTCAGTAATGGCCACTGTAGGTTATATGAGATTACATTTTTGATTGATACACAAGTACACAAGCTCACAATGAGATTTGTAAAAAAAACTATTCTAAATTTATTTGTATGATGATGTCACAAGGCAGCTTTATAGAAATAATAATAATAATTAAAAGGTAAACTACACAGGAACAAAGGATAAGAAATAGACCCCCTAGTGAGGAAGCCAAAGGGCAACAGTGGCAAGGAAACCTGATGACCAGGCTCACAAGGGGGGGGGGGGTGGCATCCTCCTCTGCTAAAAATACATATACATAGTTATTTAGGGGACACTGAAGCTGCACACCTCTGTTCTAATACTCTGGTGTACTGAAGTAATGTTAGTTTGTTGGTGGACATAATAGTTACAGTAGCAACTACTTTGGGTCTATGTAAATTTCTACATAGTTGCTGATGTCGGGTGGGTAACTAGTCCAGGACAGGGTGGGAAACTCTTCCAGGCCGGAATGTGGGAAGCCAATGTGAAGTTGTGGCAGAGGAGCTTGGGATCCTTCTCAGATGGGGCAGAGGAGATCAAGGTTAGCATTTCATCAAGGTCATCATTAACTCAGAAAAGGTGCAGAGATGTAATTAGTATGATGTTTAGATTTATAGAGAATAGAGAATGTAAACATTACCAGAATGTGGCGAATGACTCAGGCAGATCTGACTATAACAGCCTAACTAAGGAGAGAACCAGAAGGTAACATAAATAGGGAAGCATCTTGTACCATTGGCGTCCAACTGCTCCACCGTCACAAACCTGACTGAAAGTGTGAAGGAGTCAGTCGACATCCCAGTTTACCATAATATATATATATACCATAATATATATACCATATCAAGTTTCCTGCTTGAAAATGTTGACAAGAGTTCATTGCAACAATATAACCTTGAGGTGATAAAAGCATGCACTAGTTTTTCAGCATTGTGCATTTCTTAATTTAGAAATATTATGAAGATGAAGAAAAGCTGCCCTAGTAATATTACGTATGGGTTGGTCAATCAACAAAGCTTCATCAATTATGATGCCAAGATTTTTTGATACTGAACGAGGTATAACTGAGAAATCAGCCAGATTTAACAGTAACATTAAAAGGACGACCTCCGTTTTGTTACTATTTAGAAGTAGGACGTTCTGTGTAACAGTGGAAGTTAATGCCACATCTGTTTATTACTGTGCTATTAGGGGTAGCATGTAAAGTGTGAATAGTAGTGGTCCTAAAATAGAGCCTTGTGGGATACCATACCTCATTTCAGTGAGACTGGAAAATACATCATTTACGTTCACAAATTGAAACTGATCGGTTGAGTAAGATCTGAACCATGAATGTAGTTTAATAACTGCTACTTTAAAAGCTTTAGGTATGTGACCTAAACTAAGAGATAAGTTTATTACTGCTAAGAGAGGTTTGATTATAGGTGTCAGCGCTTCTTTAAGTAGGTTTGATAGGATTGCATCTAGAGAGCAGGAGGCAGAATGTTCTATTTCTAACTGTGGAAGTGGGTGAAAGGTTTCCAACTTTTCTTCTATATCTATATTTTTTTCTCTATCAGACACACCAGATGACAAACTGTTTGGTCTTAATATTATGGGTTTACTTTTCTGTCAAATATTTTCTATTTTATGATTGAAAAAGTCCATATAGGTATTGCTAGTGAAATTTGATGGAATCTGAGGTGATGTACCTCCCTGAACTTTTGTAAGTTTTGAGATTGCACCGAAGAATACTCTGGGATTGTTTTTGTTTTTTTCAATCAGCGAGGATAAATAATCTGAGCGAGCTCTAGTGAGAGCCCTTCTATTCTCAATAAGGCTCTCCTTCCAAGCTGAGTGGAATACTTCCAGCTACTTTATGTTTTAAGGTACGGTTCTGATCGTTGTACCATGGAATGATTTTCTTTTGATTTTCTTCTTGCTTGCTTTGCAGCCTTGTGTACCATCAACATCACATACCTACTACCATCAAGACTAATTTACCTTCAAAAGAAGAAAGGGTGTGATGACATTATAAGCAATGTGGAAATAGTCTCCAACAATGAGCTTATTCAGAGGGAACCACTCAAGAGGAAACAGGATCTAAGATAAAACACAATACAACATCATCAAAACCTCATTTCAGCCAAAATTTTTAATTTCTAATTATAACAAATTTTGTTTCATGTGTGCTTTTTTAGGCAATGATGTGGAAAGATCTATAGTAAAACCACCATACATTATTAGAAACATATGATTGTTGTAGTGCAAGTGGTACAACTCATATACCTCTAATATGCTTAATGTAATACAAGTCATATACGTCTAATATTTAAGTGTTTAGTTTGTGATAATATTTGAGTATTTTGAATTGCACTATCATTACAGTTCAGTCGTGATCACAGGTTCATTCAAACAGGTTAACTTGCACATTTGACATTCATTACATGTAAAGTGACATTTCCATTTTTTTTTTTTGGCTTATAGCTCATGAAAAACAGAAATCCAGAATCTCAAAATATTAGAACATTTTCATTCAAATTTGAATAGATTACTTATCACAGTATCAACTTTCAAATAATAAAGCTTGAAATATATTACTTTAAATGTAATGAATATAAATAAAATTATTTTCCCCAGTATTATAATATATAAACTGTCCTCTTTGAGATCAGTGTGAGTCTGGAAGATACAAATAACTTAAGATCTTTTTGGTATAAACAAATCAATGGTCACATATCTGCTTTGAGAAAATGTACATGTTGTTTTAACAGGCTATGTTCAGTCCAAACAAACCCATTCCCATGTAGCTCAAAATTATTTTCCTCTGCAATCATTTACTAACCATAGTAATGGACCTTCCAAAGTCCAGCACCCAGTTCTGGATGGTGAAAAAGCACCAGAGGTCTAAGTGGAACTGAGGTTTCTTCACAGATGTGTCTGTGTCCTTGGATCCATGCCTGTTACCATACAAGAGAACAAAGACTACAATCTGATCTAGACAATAGGTCCTGTAAATATTCACAAACATCACTTTTTAATTAAACAGAGCTGCACAATGTGGACAAAATACACTCATCGTTAAAAAAATAGTTGCACCCAGAAGGAATCAGCCAAAAGGAATGAATCTTGGTGGATAGATCAGGCATCATGAGACATACGAACAATTCAAATTTCATGCTCAGCCATGTGACTTAAGCAAAGATGAGCCTTCATGCTATACCTGATGTTGTCCCATTTTGCCCCTGATGCTTTCCATTCTGATTCACGCTTCTGTGTTGATAGCATCCCTTGCATGCAATGTATGCCTTGGAGAAGAGTTTGAAAGCAATTGAAGTAGCTGAAAGCATTGGTGAGAAGTGTCATATTGTAGGTCTCTGGGAAGCAGTCTTAATTTAATTAGCATCATACCGTTCGTGTGCATATTATCATAACATGCTGCTGGCGGCAGTGGATAGAAGAAGGCATGCACCAGTGATATATACGAGATACGGGAGACATACACGAACCACACTGACAAATGTTGGAGAGTGCACAGTGAGCCAACAGCCACAACTGTGGACATTCATCAAGCAGTGATAAATATTGTCCATATCATTCTAATTTTTTAATTATTCTTTGTTCCTGGTTTATTTTCCTTCCGAACAGCATTGTAATCCACACTTCCTTCTGGGTGCAACAATTTTTCTTGATGATGAATGCATTAGATTGTGCACCAGAGATCAACAGAGGACAACAAAGATCCCTCTGGATGCTCACGGCACATGATAAATAATGTTGTTATCATCTAGAATGTGACAGCAATTAACCCTTTTAGACCCTGTATGTAAGTCCTCTGTTCATTGCTCTCACACCTACATTACTGTCATAATTAACATCAGTTTCTTACGTCCTAAAATGTAACTATGTGGTGTCAATCAAATTATTATAGATCAAATAGTTCACAATAGTTTCTGTGTTAGGATGAATACACCACATTCCAAATTATTATGCACATTATATTTTTCTCAGATTTTCCTAAATGGTCAATGCAGTCAGTATAATTTTCAATTCCTCAACCATAAAATTTTATTGAACAAAATAAAATCCCAATAGTAACAGTCCTTTACAAACAAACAAACAAACAAAAAACTAAACTCAAAAAGTGCTGTTTCAAATTATTAAGCCCAATGGAGTTTCAAAAATTTTTAGAGGCTGTAGAGAACTGAAAATGGTCATTTGTTGAATTTGCAGCATTAAGAGGTCACATTTAATTAAAAGCTATTTCAGGATGAAGGTGATTTGGCTTTGGAAGGTATATCTTTTTGTACCAAGGAAGAAAGTGGTCAAGCAAGAGACCCTAAAGGATCCCCAAAGACACTAAAACCACCTTGTACATGACTACATGACTCTGCCACCTCATTGCAGATGTCTTGTTGGGATATGGTGGCCAACCACCAACCATCCCCTACTCCATCCATCTGCACCATCCAGTGTTGTGTGGCACTCTTCAGGAAACAAGACATTAGTCTTCATGTGCGTCTGGGTTGAGAGCAGCGTTTATGCTTGTGAGCATTGGTTATGGGTGGCTGAATTGTTGGTTTATGCACAACAGCAAGCCTGGTGAGGATAGTACACCTTGAGGTTCATGGGACTCCAGAGGCACCAGCAGCTTCAAATATTGGTTTTCTAGCAGCTGCCTTCTTAATCTAATGAATTCAGTATGCCTTTATCTGAACAAACCCATCTGTGCTCTGAATCAGCCACAAATCTCTTAACAGTATGATGATCATGCTTAAGCTTTTGTGAAATATCTAATGTTTTCATTTCATTGTCCAAGGAATTGCACTATTTGATGCTTTTCAGCAGCAGAGAGGTCCTTTTTCTTTCTCATATTGCTTGAAGCTTGTGGCCTGCAATAGGAGCCTGCAAAGAGTCTTCAGACACAATACCATCCATTAATTGAAAAACAAAAAAATGTAATCATTAGAACACTTAAATCCAATGTGCATACAAAATTGGAACACAGTTTAATTTATTAATAAACATCCTGAACTTCACTGAAAAAGTACATTTCTTTAAATTGGATCTTCATATGAGATGATATTGGCATACTAAACAAGTTGACTATCAGTCCAATTCAAGATTAGACTGTTGTCTGCCTCGTGGTAGGCCTATATAAGATCATGTTTTGTTAGTAGCAGCTGAATCAGCATTAAGTGAGGATCTGTGATAATACACTAGTCTCTAAGATGTTATCAGGACTGTGTAAAGCAGGGGTGGGCAATGGGGGCCAGAGTCCAGCAGTTTACTGATTTCCCTCTTCTAAAAGCTACTAAACCTATAAAAGGTGAGTTGAAACAATTGTGCTTGAGCAGGAAAAGCACATAACTGTGCAGGAGTTTCATCCTCCAGAACTGACCACCCCTGGTCTAAAGTGTGCATTATAAGTCAGGGGGGATGAAGCAGAGCTTCCCTTCCCTTATTTCAGAGTCGATAGGAAAGTACAGGGGGTGAAGATGCAGTGCATCTCCTGTTTTACATTGCCTGCAGGGACACACTAATCTCATCCGATTTGATCCTTTCAAATCCCCACCAAAAATCCTCTCACTGCGGGTTGGTCTCTAAGCCATCACACAGGCTGCCTCCTGCACTGTACATGCTAAATATCAGGTAGATGCTGACTATTCCAACATTAATGCTATGCCTAAGAAATGCCTTTCAGTTTTTCTCCACCATTATTACTTAATCTGTTTGTTGTAAAATGGAAGTCTTTATAAAGCATCGTTTGTGCTAAAAGTCTACATTTCTTTGCAGGGACTCAGTAAGTCACAGACTTAAATACACTGCTTATGAGTTAAAATATGACTCACTCAGACATTCAAACTAAACCTTTTGCAGCCTGATGCATAAAGAGACACTCACACAACTGAACTGGGTGTTTTTTTAGTTTTAATCTAGATTAACTCTGCAGTCAGTGACATGCTGTTTTCTAGGCTTCTTAATTCAGGATCAGAGTAACTTACAGCCATGATACACACATCTCACCATTGTGAGATGAATTATCACAGATTAATCGAGCATGACAAAGGAGCCTTGCAGTGCCTCTATACTGCTCGGTCCACATGTACATGCTCAACCTGCATGTAGACTCTGACTGATTAGCAAGAGAGGGTGGGGCTAATGTCTTCACTGACCCAGATATTGGGCTATAGATGAAAATTAGAAGGGAGGAGTTCAGCTCACTTTTTTAAATTTCAAAATAAAAGTTCCAAGACAATACTGATACAAACATAAATACTACATTAAAAAATATTACATTCATGTTGTTATCATTGCTATTATTATTATTATTATTATTATTATTATTATTATTATTATTATTATTATTATTATTATTATTTGGAGTATGGTCAAGTATTTTGAAGAACTTGTCGATCTAATCATTACAAAAAAATTATCAAATTTATTGCATTTTCACCTCAAAACAAGGTGGGGGATCAATTTCCAACATGTTTTCTGATATATAAAGTGTTTTTAGTCCTTATCAGCAACTAATCAATCAATCAATAAATAAACATGGATGAAAGTAACTTTTGACCAAGACAAGAAATATGCCAATTCTACATTTTTACATTTCTAACACATTTTTGATTAGTTTAGGATCTCGAGAAAACAAGAACATCTGTCACGTGTGTTCCTATAAATACTTGACTCTATTTTTTGTGAATAAAAGTACGTCAAACTAAGAAAGCCTCCCCCAACATTCGTGTGGACGTGTGAAGGTTCAGAGCCTGCTGAGAGGAGTCAAACCTGGCCGGGACAGCCAGCGGCCTCTTTCGCACTGGGGGCTGCATTCCCCTCCCAGCAGCACCATGAAGAAGACCAGTCCGGCAGGTGATCCCCTCCTCCTGTCCTCCGCCTCAGCAGTCAGCTGAACAGGAATGCTGCAAATCCAGTCCCGGAGGGTTGTCCCACAGTCCCTGGTTTACAGAGCAGTAGTCTGGCCATAGTTGTCCCGGACGGTCTCTTCTTCAGTAACTTGAGATGCAGGTCTGACACTCCCATCAGTTCAGCCGCTGCGCTGCTCTGTCCCCCGTTTACAGGCTCATATCAGCATCTAAAGAGCCACACTGTCCTTCAGGACTGACCTGCTCATCCACTAATAACACAGCTCACTGTTTTAGTTTCAGAACAGACAATCCCGCCCCTCCCCAGGCTTTAACTCACAGGATTTTATTTGTGTCCAAAGACACGTAGGTTTATACCATTAATAAGACCGCGTCAAGATCCAGATATTAGTGTAGACACACATATTCTCACACACACACACACACACACACACACACACACACACACACACACACAATTATATTATATACGTTATATATATATATGTGTGTGTGTGTGTGTGTGTGTGTGTGTGTGTGTGTGTGTGTGTAATATATATGTATATAATTGATATAATTGTCATGTGTATAAGTCTGAATTAGTTTCTAATCTGCAGAGAGTCTTAAGACAAACATTACAAACAACTGAGCGAAAATGGCCAGACATTGCTGAACAAATTGAAAATGGACCACCAGTTTTTTATTTAGTGGCCCAGTAGTGGTCTGCTATACTTTTGCTATCAGGAGGGTTATAATAATAATTATAACTCACATTATAACTTATGCTCACATTCAGCTAAATACTATTATTATTATTATTATTATTAGTAGTAGTAGTAGTAGTAGTAGAAGTTGTACAAGTAGTAGTAGTATTGTTGTTATTATTATTGTCATTATTATTAATAATAATGTCATTATTATTATTATTATTACTAGTAGTAGTATTGTTATTAGTTATCATTATTATTTTATATTATTATTTGTTGTTAATATTATTATTTTTATATGTATTATAATGTATTATATATTATAATATATATTATACATATATTTATAAATGTATTATAAATCTTAGATTCATGGATTGGAGACATAATATATTCACAAAGCGTTGGAATGAATTAAATCAATGAATGGTAAGGGTCAATTCAATGTAACAATCATCAAAGAAGCGGCTACCGTGTTGGCGGTGGCTGAAGTGGAGGACTTTTATTCTATAAATGTTCTCAGGAACAGTGAAGGCGCTGTTTCCTGTTGTTGCTCGGCCGCTCGCTAACTCCGCTAGTAGGCTGTGTGCGGTGGGCTCTGCTCGGTACATGAAGGTGCCGGTCGGACCTTTACGGCTGTGTTTGTGTGCGTGTGGCCGCGCTCTTCAGCTCGCACGGCTCGTGCTGTGCGGTTAGGTGTGAGGCGTTGGGTGGAGGGCTTGACTCCGCTCTAACGGTCACTGCTGAACGTTTGTCGGCCGGACTGAAGGGGCTCGGACGTCTGTGGGACGTGTTGCATTTATCGCGGGTGTTGTGGGCTGCACGCCGGCTTGGTTCGGTTCTGTGTGCAGGGCAGGTGGATGATAAAGTCTTAATCACACCTCTGGTCGGAGATGAGCGTCGGCGAGGTCGAGTCTGGCTGTTTCCTTCTCCTGAGCTTGTGAGCTCGGACTGTCTTTTTAATGGGAGGCGGCTCGTGTTGTGCTCAGTCTTGTGGGCGACACTTGCGAAAACGAAGGAGGCACCGGTGGCCCGAATGGAGTCGTTGGCAGGGTACGTGTACAAAGCGGCCAGTGAGGGCAGAGTCCTGACCCTGGCCGCCCTGTTGCTGAACCACTCTGTGGCTGAGACTCGGTACCTGCTGGACTATGTGACACAACTTGGCGGCCAGCGCTCCACACCCCTCATCATTGCTGCCAGGAATGGTCATGACAAAGTGGTCCGCCTGCTTCTGGACCACTACAGAGTGGACACTGAGCAGACAGGGACAGTTAGGTTCGATGGGTGAGTGGGTTTATGTCAGTGTGTTTACTGGTATTATAAGTAACTGTTCTTGCTGCCCAGTGAGCTGAAGAAATCTGTTAATTTCTTTCCCTCTTTCTCTCTCAGGTACGTCATCGATGGAGCCACGGCTCTTTGGTGTGCAGCGGGCGCCGGGCACTTTGAGGTGGTACGGCTTCTCGTGTCGCACAATGCCAACGTGAATCATACCACCCTCACCAACTCCACTCCTCTCAGGGCTGCCTGCTTTGATGGCCGGCTGGACATTGTGCGCTACCTGGTGGAACATAGTGCTGATATCGGTATTGCCAACAAGTATGACAACACCTGTTTAATGATTGCCGCTTATAAGGGTCATACAGATGTGGTGCGCTTTTTGCTGGAACAAGGGGCTGACCCAAACTCAAAGGCTCATTGTGGTGCCACTGCGTTGCACTTTGCTGCTGAGGCTGGTCATCTGGACATTGTGAAGGAGCTGGTGAGATGCCAGGCAGCCATGGTGGTGAACGGTCATGGCATGACTCCCCTCAAGGTGGCAGCGGAAAGCTGTAAGGCCGACGTGGTAGAGTTGCTTCTTGCCCATGCTGACTGTGACCCTCACAGTCGCATTGAGGCTTTGGAACTGTTGGGTGCATCCTTTGCTAATGACCGGGAGAGTTACGACATTCTTAAGACTTACCATTATCTGTATCTGGCTATGTTGGAACGCTACCGAGACCCTGAGAGGATTATTGCCAAAGAGCTTCCCCCACCTGTGGAGGCATATGGGGGCCGTGCAGAGTGTAGGACTCCTCGGGACCTGGAGCTCATCAGGCATGACCGGGACGCATTGCACATGGAAGGGCTGATGGTCCGTGAGCGCATATTGGGTGCAGACAACATTGATGTTTCGCATCCTATAATATACCGTGGTGCTGTCTACGCTGACAACATGGAGTTTGAGCAGTGCATTAAGCTGTGGCTGCATGCATTGCGTCTGCGTCAGCGAAGCAACCGCAACACACACAAGGATCTGTTGCGCTTTGCCCAGGTGTTCTCACAGATGGTTCATCTGAAAGAGCCGGTTAAGGCTGCAGATGTGGAGCAGGTGTTGCGCTGTAGTGTTTTGGAGATCCGCCGCAGCATGACGCGTGTCGAGTCGGCTTCGGAGGCAGAGCTTCCAGCTTGCACCGACAACTATGAATCTAACATCTTCACTTTCCTCTACCTGGTATGCATCTCCACTAAGACGCAGTGCAGCGAGGAGAACCGAGCGCGGCTCAACAAGCAGATCTATGACCTGATTCGCCTGGATCCACGTACCAGAGAGGGCTCCTCATTGCTCCACCTGGCTGCCAGCTCTAGTACACCTGTGGATGACTTCCACACCAATGATGTGTGCAGCTTTCCCAACGCACAGGTGACCAAACTGCTGCTAGACTGTGGTGCTCTGGTGAACTGTGTAGACAATGAAGGAAACAGTCCCCTGCATCTCATAGTGCAATACAACCGGCCCATCAGTGACTTCCTGACCTTGCATGCCATCATAATCAGTCTAGTGGAGGCTGGAGCTCACACAGACATGACCAACAAGCAGAAGAAGACTCCACTGGAGAAGAGCACCACCGGTGTTTCTGAGATCCTTCTGAAGACACAAATGAAAATGAGTTTAAAGTGCCTCGCTGCTCGTGCCGTTCGACAGCATCACATCACCTATCGAGACCAGATCCCCAAAAGTCTTGAGGAGTTTGTTGAGTTTCACTGATCCTTAGATACATATTTAAATTTTATAATTACTTTTTCAGTTTCCTTTTTTACCAAATCCAACGGTGCTGGGAATTCTTGAGCAAGTATTTTTAATGTTTTTTTTTTTTTTTTTTTTTTTTTTTTTTTTTTTTTTTTTAAATCCTTTTTTTTTGTTGAAAGTGGTTTTCCTATGAATGATTTTTACACCCGTCCCCAAAATATGATTTTATACAGTTCTGGATCAGTTCATCCAGACAGATACAAAGTTTCTGTCACAAAATTATACAGATAATTCTAAAAAAATGGGAATTCTAATCCTTGTTTAGAATTGGCCAAGCCATGAACTATCAGTTTTTCCTGATTTTTATTTTTTCATATCAGAACCCCTTCATTTGTAACTCTGTTCTTTGTCTAGTCTGGAAATGGTTTACATGTTCCACATACAGTGTTGGGGTGTCTTTGTAACATACTGTGAAAAAGTCTGCACTGGTGCATTTTGGGGCCATTACTAAGGAATGGAACAGACAGTGAACTCTGGATTTCAGTTGTTTTTTTGTTTTTTTTTACACAAATGACCACTTGACAGTATGCTTGTTTTTTAGTCTCTGCACTTTGCTCTTTTGAGTTATTTTGTTTTATTAACATATTTTATAAAAGAAAATATTATTTAAAAACAAAGTTGGAAAATCTATTTTCTAAGGAATAATTAGCAGAGGGTTTAATGTACTAAAATTAACCCTTCTAGAAAAATTCCTTTTATATGTACACTAAACTGTGCCTGTGACAGGTTGCTTGTTTTTTTTCTTGAGGTTTTTCCTTTAACCACTATGCCAATGTAAAGTAATTTATGGAATCTTAGTGAAGACTTGCTTTAAGTAGAATTTTGGGGTCAGAAGCTCAAATTTGTGTGGGCTGCTGTGCCTCAAATGGGCCTTATTCGGGATGGTGCTCAGAAGTTTTTACTTGAGTCTGAGAAAGAGCATGTCTTCCCTGTTCCGTTGCATATGCTTGTCTGTGTGAGTGTGATATGAAGATTTGAGTCTGTAAGACTGACTTTAAAGCGGATTTGAATGCTGACTTTGCTTCATGTCCTTGAGAACCAGTGATTGTAATGTGTCAGTGAATTTTTATTTCCAAATTGATTGAACCAACATTAAACACAAACATCAAGTGCTTGTCATCTTTCTGCTGTATGTCGTTTTCTTGGATCAAGTACAGTCACTTTATGTATGTGTATATTGAGTTGGGCAATGTAATATTTATTATCTTGACCATTTTGCTATTGAAATAAATAGTACGCTTTGCTGAAAGTATAGTGAATGCCATTAGTACTTAAAGTACCTGCCGCAACTGCATGATTAGATCTAAATTGAAAAAAGTGTTTAATTGGAAGTAGTGACGCAAATGGACTTTTTATAAATTGGTACTAGTAGTGCATTTTGTCTGCATGTAAAAATATTGATACACAGTGTTTTGAGCTTTTAATAATTTTGTAATATGGCTAAACTTATATGTACATTTCTCCACTCATACTGAGTACATTGCCAAAACATCTGTATTTAGTGAGCACTGCACACTTTATAGTCTATATCACATAAAATGGAAACTGAGCTTGAAAAACATGTATACACTTTATCTCTGTGAGGTTTTGACATAATGCAAATACAGATCTTAATTGACAAAAGAAGTGTATCTAATGAAGGGTCCCCTCTTAATTCTCTAGCTGTATATGTCGATTTTAAATGTACAAACATTCAGTTGATAAACATGCAGTTGCAATCAGGCTGCTAAGCAAGGTGAATAAAAGCAGTGAGATTATAAGACTATAATACAGTAGTTTAGAGACATTTTTTGTTTGAGTAGAACAGTGACGACCAACTTTTGTGGATGATATTACAACTGTTATAACAGTACTTTGGGTAAAATATAGAAAAATAGAATAGAAAAAAGTTGCACATTTGCTTTAATAGGGCTGGGCAATATGACATGCTTAAGAGAAAGGCCGATATATAATAAATGATGAAAACTTTAAAGTTTAATATTAAAGTATCAGTATTTAATTGTAACCCCAGGCACAGCATATTGTATATTTAAATAATAACCTTTAATTGTGATGTTTTTGTGCCAGCATAATTTGAACAAGACTACTTACTTGAGTGTCATCCCTCTGGAAACCAAAACTTTTCCACACAAACTTCCCACTCACACTCTTTTATTGGAATTACATCGTACACAGATGGTAACCCTTCACAGCAGATGCAATAATACAGTCATTTTTTACATCTTGTACAAAATATAGCATGATATTTCGATATTTATGATACATTGCTCAGCTCTAGGTTTAAGTAACTTTGCTGGATGACCATATCGGATTTTTAAATATCATTCACTCTTTTGAGTGTTTTTCCCCTATTTTGTGATAAAGAAAGAGAAAAGACTCTACTGCAAACATTTGAACCAAAATTATTTACTTTGCCTATACTTATACCATTACACTAGTCAGTTTTACTCATAAGTCATTGAATATCTCCATATACACCCATTTGTTGTACTTCTACAAACTTATACATCAAATGAGTCAGTTGCTTTTAAATTATTGCAAATTTTCTTAATATTAAATTCTTTAAATAAGCACCTCTAGTTATACTATCTTCTACATAATAGAATCACATTCACGTTAGCTCCAGTAGACTGAATAATTACGTTGTCTCATGTTGACAGAGATTTCTTTCTGTTTCAGTTCATACATCCATATGTCCAAATGTTTGTGGACCCCCATTCTAATGAATGCGTTCAGCTACTTTAATTTGCCTCCATTGCTCACTTAAATGAACACACATTCAGCTTGTTTGTGATTGTTGAGAAGTAATGCCGATTCAATAGGACTCTGGCAAAGATAAACATGAACATGTTGGCACCATACCAAAAAGTTGTAAAGCCCCCCAGTATTGAGCTGTGGAGCAGTGAAACCGCTCTCTGGAATGATAATACTGACCTCATGATTCATCCTGACCTGACTAACACTCATCAAATCCTCACAGCAATGCTCCAAAATCTAATAGAAAGTCTTCTGTAGAGACAGTAGGGACAGTCATTCCAACAAAAACAGGATGAACTCTGTAGTGATTTTGGAAAAAGCAATGGATGAGCACGTGTCTCAGTATTTTTGTCCATATTGTGTATGTTTAGGAGCTGAGTGCTGCAACTGACATGGCGTCCTGTATTTCATTGACTGGTCTTTGTTATATGTAACCCTTGGTTGTGCGCAGCTGGCAGAGCTTTCACTTGTGCTACATTCACTGAAATTGAAAAAGCCCTGTGTTGGATATGCCATGAACTATATATTTGCAATTAGTGTTGTTGAACAATAGGATAACAAAGGATAAACTGTTGGCTAGGTAAGAAATAAACTATATAAATATTTTAGAATAACTGGTTGAATGAAAGTTTAGAAGCCCATTGAGGAACTGAAGTCCATGTGAGGTGCAAAGCAGCATCATAGTTGTGCACAGCGACATCACCTTGGCTATAAAAGGTCTTTAATGTATATTATATTACCTTGCTGTATGTCAGAAGGCAATGTTTGTTTATTTACAGAGTTCAAGTCTATATGTGTAAGTGCATCAACATGGACTTATTGCTAATATAATGTCTTGAAAAGTATTGTGTTGATTTGTCATCACCATAATGCTGGAGTCGTGCAGTCAAAGCAAAACAAAACAATGATTTAAGCCTGTTTCTGTTTGCCTTTCAATCTAAAATATACTGTACTTTGTGTGTTCATTTACAAATCCACTTACTTTTTACACAGTGGTACTTAGACATTGGTTTTGTGTATTCAAGACCTAAAGGTGCCCTAGAAGGGAAAATTACATTTGTGATGAAATAGTTGAATAATGAGACTTCAGTACACAGAAATGACATACAGTGAACCTTAAATATTGATAATTATTATAGGAATCAAAACAAAATTAATATGTTTGTTACTGTGTGTAAAGCTAGGCTATGCTATGTCGCTTCCTGTGAGCTGCCGCAGTGTTGTAAACCAGCCAATAAGCACACAGTTCTTTTTTTTTTTCGTCAAGCCCACAGAACAAAAATGGTGTTTCATTTCATGGTAAGTTGTCAAACGATGTCTGGGACTTTTTCTTCTCAATCAAAGAAATAAAAATATTTACACATCAAAGAACAAACTTAAATACCTAATTCATTCATTCTATGGCACCTTTAGCTCTTTGGTCATAAGTTACAACTTATTAGAGATCAATAATTAAACTGCAGCACTGCAGACCACATGTGTGGCAGTTGTCTGGTCCTGTCAGAATGTGGGCGGGCTCAGCAGTGCATGACAGGTTCTGATCGGCTGTAGTGCTGCAATGTCACGTCCTCGTTCCTGGAGAGTCCCTGAGTGAAAGTCCTTCTTGGAGTGAGCACATGCTTGCCCTGGCTTTACCGCTTCTCCCTGGTCTTCTCATCGACATCCTGCTCTTCCTTATGTCGCCTCTGCCTTCGAAAGAACCCCAGCTGGAAACAAAAGCAGCAAATTGTGAGTTTTCACTTGAAGCTGCAGAGTGCTATAGAGTATGAGTCCTATATTATTTTGTCTTAACCTGGAACTATATACTGTAAATGTGAGACATCTTTAGAGCAAAACTAAAGTTGTCTCAACTAATAATAATAATAATAATAATAATAATAATAATAATAATAATAATAAACTTTCAATTTTTAAAATAATATAGTGTGGCAGATATTGTAAAGGCTTTGTGAATGCAAGGCTCTAAAGTATATATACAGTATAAGTTATCATTTTTTTTGGGGGGGCGGGGACATAGTAAGATATGTGAGTTGATAGAACTGAACAGTAATACCACTGCAAAATACAAAAAAATATAAACATAAACTTAAAAATTGAACTAATTTTAAATTAAAACTTTTTACTACATGTACTCATCGGTGCCTCACAGTAGGGAAGCAATTTGGGGGCTAGTGGGGGTGCTCACTTAACTGAACATGATTAACCTTTTTTAAATAATAGCATGTTTCCATCAGGAGTGTTAGCAAGGAAGGACGCAGAAATACTGTTTCTGTTCAAAACCAAAACAATATGAAATAAAAAGCAAGCCTATTCCCACCATGTAATTATCAAATCTATTTGATAATCTTTATGACAATGACTTTAGATTTCAGTGGTTATGTTGATAACAATCTATTTGTGAATATATAACAACATAATTACTTTGATATTACTTTGGTTTATTTTTTATTTCTTTGAAATAAACCATTACTGTGACTTAATTTAGTTAGAGTCTGAAGAAAAAACATAATTATTTTGATTTATTCTGACAGAAACTAAAAAAATAAGTTATTTTGACACATTCTTTGCCAATAACATGCCTTTATTTTGACTTATCTGTCAGAGGCGAAATAAGATAAGGGATTCATTATTCATTCAGTCGGAATCTCAAGAAAATAAGCAATCATTTCAACATATTCAGTAATAATGCTGATATTCTGCTGGCAGAAACATATACAGGTGAAAGGCAATGCGTTATCTTCTGGTGGGATCAGGTTAGAAGAGTCCTTGTCCTTGTGTTGAAAGTTGCATACCTAAGTGGTCCAAAAGCAGAAGTGAGGGTTTTACTCACCTCCTTCACAAGTAATACACTTGTTTAATGTACAGTTTGATCACAGTTTGAGTGTTTACTAACTTACTGAATAAGTATGAGAGCAAAACATTGATTTCTGATGATGAAAATAAACTTATCTGTTTTAAGATGAGTCTAAAACATAACCTTTGGAAAATTACCTAAAATAATCATTATAATAAGACCATCTAACAAATGCATTAAATGTAAACATACATCAATGACAGAGAAAAAGAATGACATGCCTTCCAGAGTGCCAGAACTAGCAGAGCCAAAAGCTGCAGGCCTCCCAAAGTGCTTCCGATTATAATCCAGATGGGAATTCTGTAATCTTCATCCTTCCTAATCTCCAGGATTATCTACAGGCATCACAACACAAAAACGTCAAGGTCAAACATTCTGCTGAGAACCTGATTTAGCATCCTTTTATCACACCTGATGGAGATTCAGTCACTCAAACATGTTAAACTCTATGACCTTTTTGGTTTTTGGAAATGGTAAGATTGTAACCATGTTTATTTACCATGTATATTTCCTACCCATGTAGCTTTTTTATTTTCCAGCTTGTTTAAAGATATTTTAATCAGACACAATCAAGAGTAGTTTAGATATGTTTAATAATGCCAAAAAAATCCTGTTGGGCCTTCAATACAATTGTAGAATTTATAAGCAATGCTTACATGTCTCGTAGGTCTGTCCTCATGCAAGAACAAAGGACTATTTGGGTTCAACTCAATGGCTGCTGTCACCACCAACTCTACAGCCCTGAAGTTTATCTGGAAGAAAAAAAAGTTTAAAGTATTTGTTATTCAGCACAATGACTGATGTCCAGGTGTTCATTCGGACACTCACAGACACTCATTGTTCCCTTAAAAATCTACTTTGAACATTTTTCCTGGTGAACCAATGAACCAAAAAAGTCCAAGCTCCCAAATAATACTTGCTCTGTTGTGGTCCTCGGGGTCCTGACCACTGAAGAACAGGGTGAAAGGAGGTTAGAAATGTATGCGGAGAAACAGATGGACTACAGTCTGTGATTATAGAACTACAAAGAGCAACTGTATGGTAAATAGAGCGGATTAAATGGACAGTGAATGTGAAAACAAGGTCATAATGTAATGGCTGATCAGTGTACTGCATGGACTGAAAGGTGAACAGTGCAATCTCATATTACTCATATTATATAAAATGGTTGGCTCTCCACACCATCTACTGCTAAATGAACAACAAGCAAAATAAATTAAAGTATTAAAATATTTATTTCCATTTATGAAAGATCCTGCACATACTGTTAGTAATGTGTGCAGGTTTAGCCACCCTGTCAGGGTCACCCTCTTGTCCTGTTGGGGCATCAGACTGAGCCTGCACTGAGCCGTCAAAGCTCGACCAGTTGAAGAGTTCTGTGTAACACAAGAGCAAACAGGAGTGATAAATGGAGGGACAGAGCACTCTTAAAGAGTTCTTAAATGGTTAATTAGGAAAGGCAATTATATATAGAATTAGGAACTAATTGGATGGATTAAATGGATCTTTGTCTCTCTAGCAGATCAAAAACATTGCAGCTGCTTGATAGGAGGCAGAGAACTGGAGCAATTCTGCAATGATTTGACTGAATAGAGCCAAAAAGCAAAGAAAAGTCATTACCAGCTGTGGTATCAGAATGAGGTCTTCGACAGAGGGGAGACCTGCCACACTGACACGTGGAGCATTGCACACCGAGTCAGCTGACTGGGGAAAACAATCAAGAGTGCACACTAAAAACACACACTCAAATATGCATACTCATATGCTGTAAATCATCTGTCACAAGCAGATTCATTTAATTTTAACAGCATTAACAGAGCTACCAGTAAACGTCAAACTCAAGTAAGTCAGTATTTCCTTAACATTCCTATGTATGAGAAGAACCACTACAACTCATTGCTGTATAACATGTTCTGTCATATAAACTCTCAATACTCTTCATAGTTGTTGGCATTGTTGTTTTGCTTGCTCTTACACTGAAAGTATTAGTAAGCATATTTTAGTATAGAAAGAATTTTTTTTCTTAACATATTTTCTGTCTGATGTGGCATTTGTGTGGTGTGTGTCAGGGGGGGGGGGGTTAGTTGGTAAGATGAATTGTACTTAATTTAATGTCCATCCATCCATCCAATTTCTGAACCGCTTATTCCTGAATAGGGTCACAGGGGAGCCGGTGCCCAGCCGGCAACTCTGAGCGTAAGGGCGGAAAACAACCCTAGACAGGGCGCTAATCCATCGTAGGGTTTAATTTAATGTAAATACTTAAAAAATCCTTATGACCTCAATCAGTTCATAATCAAATGTCAGGCTACACATTCTCAATGCTTGTTCTTTTCAGTGTTTGTCACAGGGCACTTTAACTGAAATATTTAATAGTCATACACTTCTTTTATAGGTTCTTTTACCTGATCAACATTAATGCCTGAAATATACAGAAGCTGATTGATGTTTCTGGTCACTGCAAAAATCTCTAGAGTGAAGAGCAGGTCGATCACAGGGAACAGACCAAGGTTCTGGATCTGGAGTGTCAAAAGAAATCAAAAGCCTGATGAAGCAGCCATCCAGACAAGGATGGATTCTTTCATTCAGAGAAGGCTTCATTAAATTTGACCTGGGCAAATATCATGCACTGAATCCAAAAGTCATATGGAAGCTCATAGCACTTAGTTCACTTCCACAATCGAGATTCTAACCTGATAAGACAGATTGAAGGTTGGCCCAATAACTCCTGGATACCCTTGGGGAGACTCAGATTTGATTTCAAACCGAGGTGGGTTAGAATCTCTGAAAGATAAACACACACACACACACACACACACACACACACACACACACACACACACACACACACACACATATATCATACACATATCATACACATATATCACATAATGTATTTAAAAATGTCATTATTTAATATGAGTGTTTCTTTGCCCACTACCTTGTAAAGAGGAGATCAGCTTCATGTCTCAGAGGATGATACATATAATTCATGTTGTCTTCTGTGCTCAGTTCTTCACCATCACTATAATACGTACATGAAGTCGAGTTCACTTTAAGCAAGTAAATATTTGACTTGGTCAAGAATATCACTGTGTCACTGAAACAGTGAAACAGCAAAAAAAACACGTCCTACCTGGAGACATTTAGAGAAACTTGTATAAACTCCAGAAATACTGTTTTGCTGAACTCAAACTCCAACCGAAAGGCCACCTAAGATATTAAAGCAAGAGAAGGATGGGATAGAAAGACAAAGAAAAGTTAATGTACAGAGAAGTGAAAGTATGAGTACTCTCTTATTCCATATAAAGTGGAAGCATTCATCACTATATTCATCACTATATATATATATATATATATAATTGAGTGAAAACTTCATTACAACATATTAAAGTAAATAAAGGTAAAAAGTAAATGTTTAACCAGGCTAAACACAAATCAGGGTGACTATTTTGAGTGGTTCTTTCATCTGAAGCAATCAGAGCAGTGGAGTTCAGTTTAATTACCAAGAGCCTTGTAATTAACTTCATAGATCAAATATGTCCATAATTAGGATGAGGACAAGGAGGAGAAGTTAGTATGAGGGTTTTTTTTTAAGTATTAGGCTAAAGTTAGGATTCCAGCCAGTATGAGGGTTACAATTAAGTTTTGGGTTGAGGTAAAGGTTAGGTACTGAGGATGTGTCACTGCTGCTGTTGCACTGATATGTAATTGATATGTTACTGATACCCTATTAAGAGTTTATTAATTAGCACAGTTGCGAGAAGTTCCATTTTTCACGGACATGAATTTGTTTAGATGGTGTTAAAAATTATTTAAGGAACAAGCATAAAAAACACACACATGCACATGTCATATGTCTTACTAGAATCTAACTTGGGAATTGCTTCATAAAACCTGGCATGAAGCACTGAGATAAGCAGCAGGTGTAGCAGTTTGATCTGTTGATCTGTTACACATCAACAAAGCACACAGCTGACAAACAGCTTAGTGTAAGTTGTTCATTATGCTTTCATTTCACTCTCTCAAACTTCTGTATGCCATGAAACACTTCACACTTAAATCACTGACAGCACTTTGATAAACGAATTGGCTGTGTTTAAGTGGATTACAACTATCACCACCTACTGAAGGATGGAAGGTTCTTCAGGGAGAAAAGGAATGCTCAAAAAGTGCTTGAAAACAAAGCAAATAAACAAAAGAACGAAGGAGTTTCTGCCAGAGAAAATTAAAAGTATAAGGGAAAACCACTGATTTATCAGACACTGACAAGCGGTATGTTTAATATAACAGAGCCCAATAGATGAACGAGACACTAACTGAATAAATGGGGTTTTTGAAAAATAGATGGTTTATACTGAGAATAAACAGACAGATGGAACCAAATGGAAAATTGGCATCTTGCAGAGAGTTATTCACTGCTACAAAATGTATGAATGACAAATTCATGGTAAGCGTTAAAAGTTACATATTCCCAGGAAAGTAACTGGGTAATGTGCCATGAACATGAATTCTTGTCCATATTGATCTGTTTTACAGTTGTATTCAGCTGACCCATGGAATTTGTCAGACATAAATCCTGTTTTGATGGAGAGTTTATAGTTGTGTCAACATGTGACAGGTGTGTGTCTTATCACCTGGGTGTGTGACCTCATAAACGGAGTACTGACATTGCAGTTTCTCTGTAGACTAAATCTGTCCGCTGCCTGACACTTGACCGCTATGTCAGGAGTCTGGAAAACAAAAAACAAGATCATCATAATGATAATATTGGAGACATAAAAGGTTTGTTTCTTTTGAGCTAGTGATTGCAGTTGTAAAGTTGGATTAGCTCAACGTTTAGATAAAGGACACTGCACTAACGTGTAATGCCATCTATGCCATATTCCCAGTTCACACTTGACACTGTGGATTGAGTAATATTAAATGCCTGCACAACTACAGAAATGAAGTGTCCCACCCATCTGGCACCCACTATCATGCCTTGCTCAAACTGTATTGTCAACCTCCACAACACCACATCATAGTCAGTGTACATGCTGCTATCCTAAATATTCTTTGGGATTGAAAGAACAAGGTACCCTTCAAAATGAGTACATTAAAACAGCTGTACAGCCATCAAGTAAAGAACATGATCAGAATGTTACAGTGTAGTGTCTGTGAAGCTAGAGCTTAAATGAAATACAGTGATAGTATTTCAAACTGTCCCTGCTAACAGTTACTTTGTGAAAATCATATCATGATGATCTCAGGATCAGTATGATGCCATATTATTGAGTTCAACTGAAAGATCTGGAAAATGTAAAGATTACATAGACCTCCAAGTCTTTTTGATTTTCTACTTTTCTGTGTTTTTCCTTTTGTGTGTGTGAGTGTGTATGTGTGTGTGTGTGTGGTATTCTGGGGCAAACCTTGAGCATCAGGCTGGAGAAGTGCAAGTTCTCAGAGTGAGACATATAGAGCCGTGTGTTGTAAGCATTTTCTCCTCTGTTCTCCAGGCGAACCTCTACCAACACTCTTTTTCTGGTTGCCTCCACCACACGTTCATCATTCTCACATGCCTCCTGCTGGACACACAATGGCCATGCAGCACGCTGCGGCAAGGCACAGAACTGCCTGGGGCCAAGAAAAGAGAGACAAACAAGGCAGCAGAACAGGTCAAAGCAGAATACATAATCAATGCATGACCACAGGAAAGAGGTGTTACATCAATATAGGTTGAGTGTGGTTACTGTAAGTGTGTCAGAGATGGGTACCAAAGAACATACCTACAGTCCAGCAGATCAGTATTACTCTGTAGTATCAGGTTAGGAACACACCTGTCATCATCATCACATCCATTCCAGAAGGGCAGCTAAAGGAAAATAGAAGTGTAAGGTAAATTAAATAATAGATCAACTGTTGGTGCAACGGTGCAACAGATAACACCACCAGTGAGCCACCACACCATGTGGGAGACTGTGGTTCGATTCCCAGTCTGGGCAACTATGCTAGCCTCCTAACACAACTGTGGCCTTTCTGTAATATGAGCAACCTTTGTAAGTTGCTCTGGAAAAGAGAATCAGCTAAATACCATAAATTTAAATGAGATGTATGGAGGAAATGGCATTAAAATGGTCCAGAATAAGATTGTCCAGAATATTTTTACAGCAGTGTAGAGTTTGTGTGGTTTATATTTATGTAAGTAAAGATGTATTTGCCTCTGAACGCAGTGAAGTGGGCCAGCCATCATCCAATACAGGGCCACGATCAGGGTCTTGTAGCCGCACCTCCACAATGAAGACTATAGGTCGAGTGTAGTCTGTAGTCTCCTATAGACAGAAAAGGAAAAGTCCGACAAGACAGCTCTTAGAACCCGAGATCCACACTTTGCAGGCAGTTACATGCTTGTATTCTAGGCTTCATATCTCAGGATCAGAGTAACCTACAGCCATGATACACATATAAAACTCTTTATTGTGTGATAAATGATCAGCGAGTAATCCAGCTTGTAAAACAGCTAAAATTCACATTTCCAGAACTGAAATAAATCACATTGAGGAGCCTTCCAGTGTATGTTTACTGCTCTGACCACATGTATACGCTCAACCTGCATGAAGACTACAAATGATCAGCAAGAGGGAGCATGGCTGATGGCATTACTGACCCAGATATTGGGTTGTAGAGGAAGACAAGAAGGGATTAAATTGACGCATAAAAAACAAAAATAGTAAAGGACACTTAGGTTGTTTTTTATTTTATTTGGACTACTGTATATTGAATTTTGCAAAATGTATTATTATAAATATCTTTGTCAAACAAATCATTACAGCTAATTCATCAACATTCAGCGTTCAGCATTTTCAACTCCAAATTTTTAGTTCTTATAAGCAAACCCCCCCAAAAAACATATTTCTGTTCATTTTTACATCTCAAATGAAGATACATTTGAGTACCATATGAGCTACTAAAAGTAACAATCTGGCATATGTGACTCTCTCCTATAAATTCTTTTCAAATGTTTCTAGTGAATAAAAATCATCTATGACTATGAAATCATCCAACAAAAATTGGCCAAGGATCATTTTAAGGAAATCTTCATGTAGGTTTGTTATGTTTAACTTTTTAGAAACTTTTCAAAACTTTAAAAAAATGTTAAGGCAAATACTATAGTATTTGCTATAGTACAGTACTTTAGTTTTATTAATTTATTAATATTAGAACATCCAACAGAATTAATATTAATGTAAAAATAAACTGGGTTCAACTATTCAAACCTATTAGTTGTTGTATTAAACACCACTGCATCACACGCCATCAGAGAAAACAAATCTGTTACAATATTTTCATTTTACTTTTTCATACTTGATTATAATTGACTATTCTCTTCATTTTGAAGGTGCGTGAAATGGTTCTTTGAGTGATGCCACTAAAGAACCACTTTTGATTCCATTAAGATTAACCATGTTTGTGAAAGAGACTGATGTAAAGTTTCTTTACCAATTTACCAAAGTTCTTCACACTTACCCATCTCTACAGTATTACAACACTGTTGTTTATGGAACCAATATTGATTCTATCAAGGCATTGCTCAAAGAACCCTTTAAAGCACCTTTTTTAAAGAGTTTGTGTTTAAATGACATTTCATTTGTGTATTATTCTGTAATTCCACTTTTAAATAAGCTTTTGACCAACTTTTAATACATTCCCATAAGCACTGTTTTCTGTACTCCATTCAGAGTATTCCGTTCACCCCTGTTTGTAAGACTGTATTAATAACATTTATCATAGAATGAATTCAGATGAAGTTCAAGTGAATTTTATTAAGAGCATTTTTCACTCACATGCACATGAAAGTAGACATGCTCACAGAGCTGGGTTTCTGGTAGCACAAAAATGTCTGAAAAAGACTGTCCTTCAGCTGTATCCAGCACTGCTCTGGGGCTGTAGCGCCTTTCATCAAAACCCCAATTAAGCCTAAGGGCTGAAGAGAGAGAGAGAGGGAGAGAGAGAGAGACCCTTAATAAGTAGCTCTCTCACTTGTTACACATTTATATCTTGCCAATACACACAAACACAAAACTATGTTATGTTTTATCTACAGTTTGTGTTTAACTATACTGATACAACGAAAGATGAATATGAACTTTACCATTACAATGCCTTGTGAAAGTATTCACCCCATTGGCATTTTTGGTGTTTTGCTACCTTACAATCTCACAACAATTTGAGGGTTTGCCTAATTTCATTTACAGAATATGTCAATCAATATTTTTTTTGTAACAAATGGGATAAAATATTCACTATTCATAACTATTCACTCTCCTAAAATAACTGTCTCAACTGACAGACTGACAGGTTTTGCTCAGAATAGATCTGTATTTAGAACCATCCATTATCCCCTCAACTCGGACCAGTTTCCAGTCCCTGCAGCTGATAAACATCCCCACAGCATGATGCTGCCACCACCATTTTTCACTGTGGGGGTGTTCTTAGTGTGATGATATGTGTTGATTTTGCACCAGACATAGCATTTTCCTTGGTGGCTGAAAAGTAAAATTTTGGTCTCATCTGACCAGAACCCTCCATACATTTGTGGAGTCTTCCACATGTTTTTTTTCTGGCCACTCCTCCATAAAGCTTATTGTGGTCATATGGACAGATGCTCCAGTCTCTGCTTGGGAACTCCTCAGGGTTACCTTTGATCTCTGTGCTGCCTCTCTGATTAAGACCTTGCCCAGTCTATGAGTTTTGGAGGGAGGTCCTCTCTTGACAGGTTTTTTGTGGTAGCATGTTCTTTCCATTCAATTCTCTCCTTGGTCTTCATGGTGTTGTTTGCTTAGTGGTGTCTCTTGCATAACGGCCCCTCTAAGTTCCCTTCACCAGCTTAGAGTATGGTGTGCAAATGCATCGAATATAATTCCATAAAAAACTTTAAATATAGGTTGTAATGTAACAAAATATGCAAAAAGCCAAGGCGAGTGAATAACTTCGTAAGTCAATGTAGTAGAGAATGTCTTGTTGTCACTGAAGCATTACTAAATCTTTACTAAAGCAATGCACTTTAATAAACTGAAAGGTATGATCTTCTGACATCTTTTGATTCAATTCTTTAACGAGGGACATTGATGAATATTTTTTTCCACCAATTCATTATAAGAAATGTTGGCCAAGTGTTAACAGTGATAAGAGAGCATGGAGAAAGTGATAGAAAGAGGAGGAATAAGACAGATAGAGAAAGGGTCAAGTTGATAAGATCCAGATGAGGAGTAAGAGGGAGGGTGAGGGGCCTGACACAGTTTTACACTGGTATCCATGGCTGTGTTTTTTTGTGTCACATTAAAGTGTTCCCCTTCTGGCCGAAGGCTTTACATGTTAGGAAAAAGCTTTCCATTATAAAGAGCTGACCCTTCAGATACACATCTGATTGAGATTATACAGTTTGGGGACAGTGGAAAAGACTGCACACATGCTCTCAAATGCTGCTTGAACAGAAACACACACACACACACACACACACACACACACACACACACACACACACACACACACACACACACACACACAGCTGCAAGAAAATCTGAGAAACTTTACAAAATTACATTACTTTACAAAACGAATAGCACAGAAATAGTTAATAATTAAGTAAACATTTATGGTGCAGGCTACAAAAAGTGATTGTGTTAATAACGTCTCAACAGCTAATTGAAAAATATGTTTCAATTGAGGAGATGACATTAGGAATCTAGGTTATACAGGTGCTTTGCCCATTATACATAGAAAGCCTGGTTACTGACAAAACTGTTCTTTGCTAGAAAGACTGCTTAGTGTGAACCATGGCGCAATGTAAACAACAGAGGACGTGGTATAGAGATTCGTTAAGCTGAAAAAGACTACAAAAACTTTGCTAAAGTGATGGATGTACATCAATCCACAGTTGGAGTTTTGTTTTATTTAGCACTGCTGCTATTCTCCCTAGGAGTGGGCATCCTGATAGAGACATTCCAAGAAGACAACAAACACTCAAAGAGAAGTGAAAGAATCAACTTTAACAACAAATAACCTACAAAAGACAAATAGCAAAGACCTTTATTTATGAATCCACTGTTAGAAAAACACTGAACAAAAAGGACACCTGGAAGGACACCATAAACAAAGCTGCTGACTATATTGTAGTGAATCAAGTTTGCCAAAAACCAACCAGATGTTCCATAATGCTTATGGGACAATGTTTTATGATTATACAAGACTAAGTAGAACTCCTTAGTACAAATAAAGAATGTTATGTTTGTAGGGAATTAAAAAAAGCACACCCCTAATGAAGCCGCAAATAAACTGTGAAGCATGGTGAAGGGAGCATCATGGCTCGGGGCTGCTTCTGGGCCTGGATACCTTGTGATCATTAAGGGAACAATGAATTAAAAGGTGTATCAAAATACAGTACCTGACCTCTAGCTAAAAGAAGCTGGGTAATGCAACAAGGCAAGTAAATCAACTAATAGATTCACACACACACACACACACACACACACACACACACACACACACACATGGTGAATAACTGTTGTTACTTACCAACTCCTTGTGTCTTTACCACTGCTGTCTGAGCTGTGACTGTGACACATATTTTGGCCGCCATGCAGGTCACCTCTTTGCCCCCTCGCACACAGTCTTTGTTAAACACATTTACCTTTGATGGCTGAAAGTCAACATCAATGTGTATTCGGATCACGCTGCGAGACCTGTCCAATAAAACCAAAAGCAAACAGTCAAGAACTAGTTAACCCTAACAGTGAGCCAAGAAGTCTTCCATGTGCTGAGGGCTCACCAGAGCAAGACAGCAGCACCAAGTGCACCTACAGACAAGTCAATTAAGCCATCTCCATTTATATCCATCACACCATGTACACTACGTCCAAAGTACTGCAGGCCTGGGGAGATGTCCACAGCAGATATTCTCTGAGAGGTCAAGAGATTGAGAAAGAAATCGGGAAAGAGGATAGAACATAACAAGACTCTTTATTATAAATGTATAATGAACTTATTTGTAATACATAAAACTTTAATTTCATGTTCGACTCATGACAATCTTGAGTTCTACCTGCTTATACTTTGGAAGAATACCATTTTGATGGCTGTAGAAGAGGTAGATTGCCCCCCTGTGGTCATTCTCCAGAGGTGCACCCACCACCAACTCTCTGTAACCATCACCATCTAAGTCTGGCAGGGAGGACATGGCAGAACCAAAACGGGAGTTCAGTGCCTCATCTGATGCCTCAAGAATACCTTCTAGGTCAAAGCGGCCCTACAAAAGGAATAGTGCACAGCAAAAAAAAAAAAAAGAAGTAAAAAAATAAAAGAAGCAAAAATCAGTTAGAGACTGATCAGGGCTGCCAGATTTCACCAAAGGTCAGTGTTTTAACAATAGCACAGCACTTACTACTTTTGCACTAAATGAATGAGAGAAATGCAGCAGTATCCTTCAGTATAAGCACAAAATCATCTGCCAGGGAAATCTTCCTGTGAAGATTAGTGACGAAATCTGAGTTCTCACTTTTCACACCTATTCACTTTGTCCAGTTTAGCCTGTAAATTTCCAGAAGTTCTTGAGGCTTATTGTTATCAATTTACTGTGAGGAATCAGAAGTCAACACTGCATTACCTTAATCAATCATTTTGTCTATGAATTGGAGGATGTGGTAAGAAAATCCACGTCAGCCAGTGTTTTCATCAATGACTAAAAGTGGGGAGAAGTTAAGCATATGGAAATTTCTGCTACACCATTGAGTAATGCGTTAATTGTTTGACACCTGTAAAAGTCAAGCTTGTTTTCTACTCAATGAACATTCTTCCTGAAAATCCAACCATTGGAATCCAAACTAATATATATGATATTTAATTAACAGCCACACTGGCAGCCCTGGCCACATGCTAATGTATCTACAAACTGATGCCTACCTGTTGGCTCAGCCTGTAGATGTAAACCATCCCCCTCTCCCAGCCTCTGCTGAAGAACATTGGAGCTGCCACCAGCAGCAGATCAGTTGCTCCGTCTTCATCCTGGTCTAGAGGAGCTAACTCACTGCCATAATAGGAGCCAATCTACAACAGTGCATAAAGTATCAGAAATCACTGGTGTTATTAGCTTTCAGATCTGACCAATATATAGATATATTTAGGTAAGCTGTACATGTCACAAACAGAAGACACACATCCTGTTTGTATCACAGATCTATTTCAAAAGATTGTGTCTTGTATGAAGAGTTTCCTATATGTCCATATCTCTGACCCTTTGCACGAGGGGACATACAAACAGATGACATGCACATGGGCTGCAGAGGCAACTGCCATCTGGACAAAGTGCTAGAGTCTAGACTGTTGCACAGTGTCCTGCCCCCATACACATGTTTTCCATTAATAACCTGACTGGCCCCACCAATCAACAGCTTTACTGTTAAACTGCTGATACACTGACTCTACACTGAATAAGCTTGCCTGCAGTGACTATTGTGACGATATGTGATACATAAAGAACAAAAGTGAGAACATGTATTACAGCATTGAAGCCCCTGATATTTTCTTTTAAAGACCAGGACATTATTCTTGTGGAACAATATTATCTTTAAATTCTGGAAAGGAAAAATCTATTTGTTAAATACTGATTGGCTGGGTGAGGACTTCGCAAAAGAAAGAAGGAATCAACTGATTGCAATGCAAGACTGCAATGGTGTCATGCCAGACTGTCATGGAGTCACTCAGAATGCAGGCAGGTCATCTTCACTGATGAGTCCCACTTTTGTTTTGGTGGAGATGACCAACAAATCCGTATGTGGAACTGTGGTCAGAGGTAACATCAATGGTTTGGTGTTGATGCATCACATGATCCAGAAGGCTTGGTTTCATGGAGTGGGGTGCAATTTTGTATGATTCCAGATCACCTTTGGCTTTCATTACAGGCACTTAGACAGCCCAACATTATGTTAATGAGGTCTTGCAACCAGTATTCATACTTTTTCTGAATGAATACTGTGCTACAGTATTTCCAACGGGACAATGCTCATCTGTATATTGCTGCCATATCAATGAGCTTGTCTTGAAGGCAACACTACTACACTACTGCTACTGCAAAATCTGCAGGAACTAGTCGAGAATATTCAAATTTGCATAGGATGGATTATTACCTCTGGCATGTTGTGTTATACCCAACACCATACAGAGAGAAACTACTTCTGAATGTTCTTCTTCTTTCGGCTGCTCCCTTTAGGGGTCACCACAGCAGATCATCTGCCTCCATCTTGCCCTATCCCCTGCCCCCTCTACTGTTACAACAACCATCTCCATGTCCACCTTCACTACATCCATAAACCTTCTCTGAGGTCTTGCTCTTCTCCTTCTGCCCAGCAGCTCCATCTCCAACATTCTTGGTCCTCCTCAACACATGTCCAAACCATCTCAACCTGGTCTCTCTAATTTTTTCTCCAAACTGCTCCAAACTGTTTTTCCTCCTTCACTGTCCCTCTGATCTGCTCATTTCTAATCTTGTCCATCCTTGTCACTCCCAGAGAAAATCTCAGGAGATCTTCATCTCCACCACCTCCAGCTCAGCCTCCTGTCGTTGAGACAGATCCACAGTCTCCAAACCATAATATCATCATAGACATATTGCCCATATCAGTCGATATAAAACAATATTGTACCTAGTGACCTTTATCTAACCTTCAAATAGAACTGCAATCCGACACTTCCTTCTGGGTCCAAATATTTGTGTAACTATTTTTTGATGATGAATATATGCTGTCTAATGACACAGTGAAAAGTTGGCAGAAAAGATGGAGAAAAGAGTGAAGAAAGACAATGATGTCTTTTTACCTGTTCTCCAATTAATGAGTGCAGTATGGTGAGGTTGCCCATGTTGTTAAGGGTGAAGATGATGACTTTGCCTGTGTGGTTAAAACGAGGAGCTCCAGCCACATACAGCTGGCCATAATATGCTGACACTACTGATGATACAATATAACCTAGATTCACAAAAACACAAACAGACACATAGTGAATAAATTCCAAGCCAGTCATAAAACATGTCTCTCGGCTTGACAAAGTCAATTTTCTAATGTCATAATACATATTTCCTTGCTTATAATAATCCATTTTGTGGTGAACATAAAGCAAATGGAAAGGCAGCTCGGAGTATAGAGCAGATTTTTATGAGCTTGTCTGAGGGGTGCCCTTGTCGACATGGCGAGTTAACTACAGAGAACACCACAGCGTGTAGACGAAATACACACAAGATAGGTCAGGGCAGACCACATTCCTGGGGTTAGTTGATGGCAAACTGCCAATATTCCAAACATGCTTCCTCTTGCTGTGGTTCTTCATAATCACCACTGCCTTAACAGATGAAATCTGATTCTTCACAACTGTTCTATATTTTTTTCATATTTTAATATATTTGCTTAATATATTAAGCAAATATAAATCAGGTTGATGTGATTTATCCCTGAACTCAGATGTCAATCACCCAATACCTGTATGATATATGACATATGACATGTGCTTCTTTAGTGTGTAATATGAGATTTTATGGTACCACTGCTAATAAACACTGTACTTAATTAGTCAACAATATAAATTGAATAAATACAAGCATAAAATCTTGAAGTATTTATTTCAAATTGCTTAATGCATTTACTTAAAAAAAGTTTGATGAAAATAATAGCTGTGCAGCATAAATGATTTGATTTGATTCCATGTGGTTTTCTGTAGTTTTGTTAACTGATTACTATGGTATGAAAAGTAATACTTGTAGTTTTGCTAAGTTGTTACAATGGTATCGTAAATGGTTGCTATGAAGTTAACAAGTGGTTACTATGGTATTCCAGGTACTTGCTATGGTGTTGCTAAGTGGTTACTAGCTAACTGTTTTGGTATTCTATTTGTTACTAAGTGGTTACTATGGTATCCAGTTTGGTTGCTGTGACATTTTAAGTGGTATTCCAGGTTGTTACTAGATAGCTGCTATAGTATCCAAGTTGGTTGCTATGGTGTTGCTAAGTGATTGTCTGGGAGAACAAACAAACAAACAAACAAACAAACAAACAAACAAACAAACAAACAAACAAACAAACAAACAAATAAATAAATAAATAAATAAATAAATATCTAACTAAATAAAATATTAATATATTATATAATATATACAATATATATTTAACATTTAAGCCAGTATTCAAACTGAGATAAAAATGTTTTTATTTATTTATTTATTTATTTATTTATTTATTTACTTACTTACTTACATACTTTCTTACTTACTTACTTACGTACTTACTTATTTATTTATGGCAAACTACTCCTTCAGTCAGGTGTGCCATGTTGTTATGTCACATCCATGAAGATTTTTTAAAAAGGAGGTTAATGCAGCTACATTTCCAGGTATTATTAAAAAGTGAGTAACAGGTTTGCAATAGTTTACCAGTGTACAAGTGCATTTATTAAAGAAGAAAATCTGCCCATGAAAATTAAATGAAAATGAAAACTCTGAGTGAGTTTTTCCTTGCCACTGTTGCCCTTTGGCTTGCTCAACCTTTGGGGTTTAAGTCTTTATCTTTGTGTTGTTCACCTTCTTAGTTTTGATTTCTCTAAAGCAGCTCTGTGACAACATCCGTTGTAAAAGTACAATACAAATAAAATGTTGATTGACTGATTGTTTGATGAAAGCATTTCTGTCCCTCACCCAGGTAAGCTCCATGGTTCTTCAGCTCATCAGGAAACTCTTTGAGGTATGAAGCCTTGGGCGGGATTACTTTGCCATTCTGTGTTTCTTTGAGAACAGCGCCATTCCAGTCATAAGCTCCCACAGCACCAACCAAAACACCATCCTACACACAGAAAAAAGCCAGGTTATTGCAGCACTGCGTTTTTACGACTGCTTGTGGTTTTGGAAGTAGTTTTACTGCATGCGTATATCCCTGTTTAAGCAATAACCTTTCTTTTTTTAAATGTGTTCAAGACAAGAAAGGTCTTGTAATCTTGTAATAACAATTCTCTCATTCTCTTATGTCATTTGTTTTCAATAATTTCTTTAAAATATATTAGAAACCTCCACAACTCCATACTGAGACATCTGGCGTGTTGTGTTTTACCCAACACCATACTGGGAGACACTACTTCTGAATGTGTGCTCAATACATATTGCCCATATCAGTCGATAAAATAAAAAATTGTACCTAGAGACCTTTTTTCTTTCCTTCAAATAGAACTGCAATCCGACAGTTCCTTCTGGGTGCAAATATTTGTGTAACTATTTTTTGGTGATGAATGTATGCTGTCTAATATCACAGTGAAAAGTTGACAGATACTCAGAAGATGGAGAACGGAGTGAAGAAAAACAATGATGTCTTTTTTTACCTGTTCTTTAATTAAAGACTGCAGTATGGTGAGGTTGCCCATGTTGGTACGAGTGAAGATGATGACTTTGCCTGTGTAATTATTAATATTCTGTTTTCTTTTCCATTTTAGTCTGTTTATTTGTAAGAAGAAGGCTGCTACTGGTTTGTCTTGAAAATATGATTTCTTCCATTGTGGTACAAAAAACACAACACATATCATAATATAAAATGTGTGTGTTGCTACACTAGTTTAAGTTCCTAGCTAAGTCTGACACCATAATAAGTAACCAAGTAGTTGATTGAATCCACAACTAATACATACTGCAGATGTGTCTTCCACTGCAACACACTTAGTACTGTCAGTTCTCTGTTACTTAAGCTATTTCAGTAAATTATCCTCTCTAATAAAAACAAAACAAATACTCACGAAAGCAGAGACAGTTTAGAAATCTTCCATAACAAGTCTGTGCTGCTTTAATGGCTTTTACAGCCACATTCCCAAAGTATTACACAATGAAGGCTGGTAAGCAGATTAAAAAATGTGTAGAAATTTACAAATGGAACAGAGAGGAACATGTGCATGCATGTGTATGTAAGCAGTCAATGATACAGTCTGTCGTACACACAGACACACATACAATATGCTTGCTTCCTACATAACCAAGGTTTTTAGGCTTTGGTTCAGAAATCTGTGGAGAAGGCTAAAGTGGCATTAGTAAGCCTTGAGAAACTGCCATATTGGGATTACTCCCTAACAAAGTTCCAGTATATTCAGAGAGTGCCAACCGACTCTCTCTTACCTGTATTTGTGCCAGAAACTCTGCACCACATTGCCTAGACTAGCCCAGCACTTAACCCAGTCATCAATGCATTTAGTCAAATTTGCCTTTCTTAGATCTACATTGAATTGAGCATCTCTGTGCATTCCACAAGAGTAAGAAAATGACTGGATTTTAGACAGTAAATTCACTAGTGAATAAAAAGCCTGCTGCACAGACACTATGAGAGCCAGCACTACAGCCGTTGTTAAGTAAAGACAGCAGCACAAAGGCTCCCAGAACTAACATCAGCCAAGTATTCTCTCATACAGCGTCGACGTGGACAGCTTGACTGTGGGCCCATGGCACATTTGCACAATAGACTCCCTCAATAAGATCCTTTCAGTGATATGGGTTATACCTTTTAGAATTTCATTAAGATTTATAGAAGCCCCTTTATTTGTGTTTGGATTTCAATTAAGAAACCATTTATATGAACTGTTAAAATTGGGTAGGGTAACATCTTGGAATATATGAATGTTACCCTACCCTATCAATTTCAATTCCAAGAACAATTAAACTTATTTAACAGAAGGATTGTTAATGACTGAAAATATAAAGTATGGCATTATGTCGAGCTCTATCTGATTTACATAAGAGCCAGAGTAAAAGTAAAAAGTATGATGTCTCCTATTGTTTTTATAACTTAATGAATTTACTAAACAGATAAAAACACGAACTTACATACTTACCACCACTAAACTATAATGTACTTTAATGCAGCATTTAATGCAGCAAACAATGCCAACAAAAGTTGGCAACAGTTGTGAAGTATAATTTGCACTTTAAGACACCATTAAACTACAGACTTTAACATGCATTTCAGGGTACACTGAGAGAAACAGTAATCTACAGTCTGCAGTGGATAGATAGATAGATAGATAGATAGATAGATAGATAGATAGATAGATAGATAGATAGATAGATTCCAAAATTCCAAAATTCCAAAACTGTAGCATCTGCAGGGTGCATAGCAGAAGAAACTTTCTAAGAGAGAAAGAGAAAAAAAACAAGACTGGCTCTGCAAATGTGATTTGTCAGAGTCTCAAGGTCTGGTGTGTTCAGCACTTGGAGAAGGTAAACAGCACAGAGCTGTAATATTCCATGTCTGTGTTGTTGACAGACAGTATCTGGGCCAAGCTAATAAAACAGAATCTTGAAGTTTTATTTTCATTTGATTGTGTTTTATTTGTACCAAGTTTGATGGACACTGCCCTCTTTTCTAATAAATGAAATTGAAGTCCTTTTAACAATTCTGTCACAAGCAAAAACAGAAAGGATGAGGGAGAGTGTGTGTGTGTGTGTGTGTGTGTGTGTGTGTGTGTGTGTGTGTGTGTGTGTGTGTGTGTGTGTGTGTGTGTGCGTGAGTGTGCATGCGTGTGTGTGTTTGCTTTTAAGCAAATGTCCCTGCTCAGAATCTGACTTCAACAAAACCATATGTGCTCTTTGGACTGCTTTCCCTCTAAAAGTCAAGAAGGAGAAAAAAAATCTTTCCACGACGTGATCTTCCCTCTCATATTGCCACTGTTCACAGCAGCACCAGGAATCCAACAATGTGAGGTATGAACCTGTTATTTTTCCCAGGAAAAGTTGTGCTTTGCTTTCCACAAAAGGATCCCTTTCCTATCACCTACACTTAAATGCTCTCATTAAGGTTTGTACCAAACCAAAAAGTGATGAACTTACTCATATATAAAGACAACAAAGACAGTATGTTCTGGGATTTTTTTTATCTTTCAGCACAAGATAAACATAAGATATTATAGACAGCCTCCCACTGTAGTCTAAAATGCTCAGTTTCAGAGACAGTACAGACTTTATATTCAATTCATTTTTATTTTACTTTGCGACAATATTAAGGTATCTCTTCAGAAACAGAAGACAAGGCTAATAACTATTACTAGTAACACTTGACAGTAGTTACTCCAACTGAAACTGTCCCAATATTTCTGTCCATATAATGTACATATTAAAATACATCTTGTACATCTTGTAAATGTAAATGTCACATGTTTCACATCTAAATCTTGTAGGAATTCAGAGCAGACCTTACCTCCACAATGTGTGAGGAGAAACCTGCCTGAGACATCTGTAGTCCAAAGGCAGTCCCATTCTGGTGTGTACCTATAGAGGCAAAGTTAAATTATGATGTTCCTGTCAGAGAAATGATTACAAACATTAGTGTTAATAAAGGGTAGGATGTGATTTTAGCTTCAGAGGAAATACCACAGAAGATGACAAGAGAAACATAGAAACACTTTTTTAAAGTGTAAAACGTCTCTGTCATGGAAAAGTGCATCTTAAATTATCATTGTTGACTTTGTGGTATAATTTGAATTTGACAATTGTTCTTTACTTTGTGAAATCATGATGAATGGAGTAATAGAAGTCTTCCCAAATGCCTTTTAATGAAATCTTTTTCCATTTACTTTTAATTGAAAGTTAAGAATGTTTTTTCCATCTCCTGTAAAGTTATTTTGGAGATGAGTGACCACAACGATATGTTGACAAAGCCTAATGGACACAGTACAGAAATGTATAGAAAACATAAAAATATGCAGCATAACTATATACATTTTACATTTTGAGTGAAGAATATGATTGTACCCTCTAAGCTGAAGATTCTCTCTCCCAAGGCATCCACGATGTCTTTCAAAGCAGACTCATCGGTCACATTAAAAAAATGCTCCTCAGGGTCAGTGGCGATCAATTTGATCTCCCTTAAGAAGGCTTCAGGATTGATCCCACGCCGGTTGTAGTAGCCAAGCACCTGAGGACCCCATCATAGAACATGATCTACATGTACAGCTTCAGAAAATACAATCAGAGCCCACATATATCAAATTGCTCCTGCAGTCTTTAAATCACGCCTACTAAGTGCACTTAAAATGTACTCTGAAATGATGGTCATAAAGGTCATAAAGTATTAGAACAGTAAAACCATTTCAGCAGTGTGACTGTGGACTTTTGACTTTATTTCACTTTATGTATCCCTCAACCTTTTAGGGATTACACAAGCTCATTTTTTCACAATAATTGACGGATAAGCAGTTTAATGGCCATAAAAAGTCAAGATTTGATTCTAAAAGTTAAATTTGCATTTGGCAGCCATCAATGTAAACTCTCAATATGTGCTCCAAAGAGGTGATGATGCAACTGAAGAAGGCCACCTTTTCCACTAGTGTGGAAAAAGAGAGTTAGCAGAAAAGAAAGAATCCACTGATGAGCAACACCAAGAGTCCTGGAGTACCATAGAGGACAAATAAAGTTGAATTCTTTGTTTGATGAAGAAAGATCTCTTCTCAACATCTATTAGAGTCGAGATGTGTATCATTTTCAAAGTTTACAATGAAGAGATGCATTAATCAATGTCAATCTCAAGACACAAAGCATGTGAAACACTCAAAAACAGAAAGGCCATATTTGCTAGAAAACTAAAATGCCTGATACATGATTTATTGAACGATGACTGTTTGACCAAGATTAACTTTTACTAGAGCAGTGGAAAGAAAAGAATACGGACAATAAAAGGAAGGACTTATTATGGTGGAGGCGGTGTTTTTCCCTGCAACTGTGTAACAAATACTAGCAAATACTGACATGGCAAAGTGACATGAATTATTGGAGTTCAAGATAGGTGGGACATATCATTTCTGAAGTTAGGCAGGCATTTCATTAATTGAATTTCATGCCTTTTCTCCCATTTTAGTAGTGCCAATGAACCCACTCACGACAATAGAAACACGACAATGTGGTGCTCTCTAGTGCTCTGGCTGATGATGGCTAAACAGCATGACCCAGGATTCAAACTCTGCTGAGGCACTTAGAGCCCTGTTGTGCGGGCATTTAATGTTCCTCAAGCCCTCAAATGTTGTGGTGTTCAGCAGAAGACGATGGTTGGTCTTAGGTTCCCATATTCCATGGGAGATAAAAAAAAACATTCTGACATGCTGGAATGTGTGTAGGGCCTTCAGTGGAAGTAGATGTGCTTTATCTTATCTCTTTGCACAGAAGATTCTAGCCAGATGCAGCCAGTCATGTTCATTAAGCTCCCGTGAACAGTCACTGCGCTGGCCACTGTGGGTGGTAATGGCTTGTGTGATCCATTCCCTGTACACAAATACACTGTGAACCAAGAAATGTTAAACACAAGCACACTTCAGAAATGGAATGTCCCATCTTGTACCCACTATCATACCTCACTCCAATAATTCACCTCACCCTGAGCACACTGAACAGTGTGCAACCTCACTCACAAGATAACACTTCACAGCTTAAACAGGTGAGGCAATTCCCAAGCTTTCCCCTGAGGTAACACTATTACATAATGAATTTACATACTGCTATTCCATGAATGTTGGCATGTCAGTGTATATTCATATTCATATGTAATGAACAGGCTAAAAATGATTTAAAATATAAAACCAACTTACGGCAATTCCATAGAGGGTGATGTTCTCCCTCTCACTTTCTTCTACAGCTTTCTGTAGGTCTGGGCTGTCATGTGATTCCCCATCAGTGATCACAATCATCACTTTCCTGGCATCTGGACGCCCTCCTCGTTTAAATGCCTGAGATCTATATTTGCCAACATGATATAATCCAGTGTTAATGCCAAGCTCAGTGTAACTGAACATTTCCTGGGGCTCACAAGTGCATATTTTTCTCATATCATGTTTCACAACTGACTACATGAACTAAGCGTAGTTTTAACAATAAAGAGTTATTAGAGTTATTTCTCCCGGAATACTTTTCTGCTTTTATAATGCACCTTGCAACATTGATTCCAAGTGCTGTGCGTGTCTCCTCTCCTCCACGCTGAATAATATTCTGAGCTGCTGTCACCACTTCATTTACAGTATGGAAGTCATCCAGGTAGAACTCGTGAACTACTCTCTCGCCATATTGCACCACTCCAACCTACAGAAAGAAGGAAACCACAGGCCAGGAATACATGAATCACCTCATTTGTACATTTGATTACCATGTCAGGCAGTTTCGGTCTGTCAATTCATGTAAAGCAGTTTATATTAATGGGCACACATGAGGGAAGCACAACAGGGTACACAACAAGGTCTTTTTAGCTTTTTTCTTTACATTTTGTGCAGCTAAAAACTATTTAAAATGCCTTTTGTGGAGTTTCTTAGCTAAGAAAGTTGTTTAGACCTTGAAGCCAAAACTGTCAAATAGGAGCTCACCAGATATTACTACGTACTACTAGGGGTGGGTGATATATCTATATCTATATCTATATCTATATCTATATCTATATCTATATCTATATCTATATCTATATCTATATCTATCTATGTCAGGATATAAAGCAAAATATGGTCAGACTAGGGTGAAATGGCTTTTGCTGGTGAGCAGCAATCTTCAAGACAACGTATTCTCAATTAGATTAAGGTTTGGGCTTTGACCAGGACATTCCAATACATTAACACATTTCCCCTTAAACCCCTGGAGTGTTGCTTTAGCAGTAGGCTTTGAGTAATTGTCCTGCTGAAAGGTGAGCCTCCGTCCCAGGCTCAAATCACTGACAGACAGAAACATTTTATATATTTAGCACAATCCTTTCTGCTGATAAACTACCACCATGTTTCACTGTGGGAATGGTGCTTTTGGTTGTGTGCTAAACATAGTGTTTTCCTCGGTGGTCTCATCTGACCAGAACACCTTCTTCCATACATTTATGAAGTCTCCAAATGTGAACTCCCCTTGGCAAACTCAAAAGTAAAGGATTTTTTTTTCTTCTGGCTACTCTTCCATAAAGCCCAGCTCTATGGAGTGTATGGAGTCTCTGGAGTTATCTTTGATCTCTGTGCTGCCTCTCTGATTTATACCCTTCCTTGCCCAGTCTGGGAGTTCTCAGGTTTATTGTGCTACCATGTTCTTTCCATTTGATGATAAAAAATTTGATGGTGTTGTGGGAGATTATCAGTGATTTGGATATTTTTAATATCCCAACCCTGAACTGTACTTCTCAACAATTTGGTCTTCATGGTGTTGTTTGGTGAGTGGTGCGTCTTGCCTAATGGTGTTGCAGCCTCTGGGGCCTTGCAGAAAAAGTGTGTATATACTGACCGATCAGGTGACACTTAGATTGCACACAAGTGGAATTCATTTCACCAATAATGAGACTTCTGAAGGTAATTGGTTGCACCACAATTATTTAGGGACTTCATACAAAGGGGGTGAATACATATGCACATGCCAATTTTCAATTTTTTATTTGCAAATATATTTTGATATATTTTTTCTCATTTCACTCATTTCACAGATGAATCACATACAATTCAGATGAAAAAAAAATGTAAATACAGGCTGCAATGTAGCAAAATAGGTAAAGCTCCATGGGGGGCTGAATACCTTTGCAAGGCACTATATAAATCCAGTGATAATCTGTGTCCTATCAAATAGTTTATTATAAAAATCTAATCATTAGAATAGACTTATCTAACTATTTTTACAGCTGCCTAAATGTATATGTGCATGCTTATTAACATTGCTATAAACATAACAAGCCTAGTCAAAACACGAATAAGGCCTTCATTAGGTTGTCCAAATATTTGTGGACACCCTTTTTAATGAATGCATTCATCTAATTTAAAGTTGCACCCATTGCAAACTGTTCTTTCTTAACCTCCAAGAGCTTCAATAAAAATCAAAGAGGACAAAGGCGAATCATCTCAACATGAATTAAAGTAATATCATGAAACTATATGAAATAATAATTTTATATAAGAAACATGATTTGATTTATCCACATTTAGATACAAAACTGACATTCAGCTCCAAAGATATTTATATTTTTTACTTGCCTGTATCTGTCCTGGCCCAACTGAAAACTTCTGGAGGATGTTTATTAGGAAGTCTTGCACTTCAAACCAGGGATATATAGAGTTAGATCCATCCAGAACTATTACTATATCCATATATGTCTCACATCCTGACAGAAAAAAACATACACATTTAAGATTTCAGGAACAGATTATCTGAAAACAAACAGACATATTTTTAAGCAAAAATTCTTCCATTAAATACATGAAACTGAAGCTATGTTCTCAATTAAAATAAACACAATTATATTGGCAATGAAGTGTACTGAGCATGAGGTGAGGAAAAAACTGAACTTTACTCTGAAAGGCTGGAGCAATACTGCGTGTAAAGTTAAAATTGTTGTCCACTCTGGAACAGATTCCTGTACTGTATAAGGAACTGCCACATTCATATGACCATAATGGACCACAAGCCTGGAATACAAAACAGCTCATAAGACACACAGAGAAACTTTGTATCTTATTGTACTAAAGACTTAACTGGACAGAGATCCAGATGTCTAGATCTATTACATGAACCACATTTACCACAAAACTGTTATCCTTTGGGTTGGAGGCCAGGGACATCCCCAAATTCATTTTGTTTTTGTGTTCTATTACATTCTTTAGGGATATCTCTCCTTCGAAAAACAGAGATATATTTTAGAAGGAAAAATGATGGAAAAACACACCAAAAATAAATATTTCTACATAATGAGTTACCTAAGTTCAGTCGTGAACAGTTTGTATCAGTTCTACTTTCCAGTGGACACCTGTACACATCTCCTGTCTGATTTTCACCAGTCTTCTCAAATGGAGCACCAACAAGGAGCCTACAACAAAACAAAGAGATATGACTGTGCCACTGTTTCCAAATCAGTGATTGGTTCCAGCTGTCTTTGCTTAGAGTCAAAGTAGACATTGCTTGCTTAGCAATACTGTCTTGTATATTTATTTATAAAACCGGTCTCAATACCACAAAATATGGGTGTATAATATACACTACATGGACAAAAGCACTGGGATACTTTTTGTTCAAAAATAAAGTGTATTAGGAAAGAGTTTATCCTGCTTTTGTTGGAGTAACTCTCTCTACTGTCAGTGGATTGCTTTCAACTATATTTGGGAGTATTGCTGTGAGGAGTTCATTATATTCAGCAACAAGAGCATTAGTGAGGTCAGGATGTTGGATGATCACCATCCCACCAACTCCCAACTCATCTCCAAAGTGCTCCCGAGAGCGCCACAATTCCAGAGGACACAATTCCACTGCTCCACAGCTCAATGTTATGGCTTTATTCCCATCCATGCCAAAATATTAATATTTACCTGCTATAGAGTCTTACTTTGTTGGCTAAGACTTTATTGCTTTTTTACTATTTACACCGTGTGGCATGGCACAACGAAATACAGTTACCCAGACTTGGCAGCTCTAGCAGACTGAAGCAAAATTAACAGGGATAGGATGCCACTCTTGACAGCCAATGATTAGTGCATTACTACTGCTCTCATTCATACCAGCAACAAACCACATTCCTTTGCTTTGGCCCCTTGGTCCGTGTGATGGATCTATGTGCTTGTTTACATTCCTCTGGCAAGCTCCCTGCCACTGCTCAGTCACATCCATATGTTTTTTTATAGAGGAGAAACTTGCCAGTTCTTCTCAGATGCTGTTAGCACCTCCTCATTAGAATTCCCTAAGAAGAGAACTTTTGTTATGCTTTTGGTATGTTAATGTGACCAAGCCAATAACCGAGCAATTTAAAACTTGAAGTTTATCATCAACATTTCACATATCTAACATTTCCTTTAGTGGCCTTTAAATAGTTTAAAATCATTCCTCATGGTAAAATATTGGCAAGTAAATTGAATATGTGGACAGAATTATTTTGACACCTGTTTATTTATTGTTTCTTCTGAGATCAATTGTATTAAAAGGAGTACATTGTGCTTTTGTTGAAGTAACTGTTTCTACTGTCCAGGCAAAGCTATTCTGGAGCACTGCTGTGAGGATTTGATTTACAAAAGAACATCTAAACATGCCTGATGTATTTTGGAAACAGGTCATATACAGTAACTCCTGGGGTTGAAACAGAATTCTTTAGCTGCAATGAGCAAATGTATGTTTGAAGAAAAATTGTATTAGTTTTTCTTCAAATTTTCATTAAAAAAGACCCATTAAGCATGGGGGTGGAGGAATCATGGTTTGGGGTTGTATTGCAGCCAATGGCATGGAGATCATTTCACTGTTAGTGCATCCAATTAAATTCTATCAGATTCTAGAAATAAACAAAATGCCATCTGTAAAAAAGCTGAAGTTGAAAGGAGGATGCAAAATCCAAAAACACTCTACCTCAAAAGGCATAATATGAAGGTTGTTGCATGGCCCTCATAGTCCCCTGATCTGAATTTCATTGAAAATCTGTTGAGAGACCTCAAAAAGCAGTGCATGCAAGACAGCCCAGGAATCTAACAAAACTAGAAGACTTTTGTGAGGAACAATGGATCCCTCAAGAACTGAAAGACTCTTGGCTACAAAAAGTGTTTATAAACTGTGATACTTGCCAAAGAGGGTGCTACTAGATACTAACCATGCTGGCAACCCAAACTTTTGTTATTTAAAAAAAATAAAGTTTTTGCTTAAAATACAAAAGGAATTTGGGTTACATCTATAATTTTGCATATGCATGAAAATTGACCAATATTTAGTAAACATGGCATTTTAGTCCCAAACTCCTGGCATCACAGGGAATTAGAATCTCCTGAAAATGTTGATTTTGGTAAATAATATTAAATAATGATCATAATTTATAATAATAATAATTTAATTCACAAAGGTAAATTGTTATTCAATTTATATTCACCACATGTATTTCATGCCTTTTTTACTTTAATGTTGATACTGCTTAAAGGTTATTCAAACTCAAAATAAAATGATTCTAATAATTTGAAAAGCTAGATTTCTTATTTTTAAATTATTCATATTTTTAAAATGTCATTTTAAGCTTTCTTTTTGTAAATATATGTAAGTACCCAGTAGTTATGAATGACAATTTAATGTCATGACATCAACATTTCACTAAAGTACTTCAGACCTCGTGTCAAAGCAGGCTTGGGACATTTGTGCTCTTCCTTAAGTGCACTGTAACAATGAATCTAACACTTTCTCAGGTTATAGTCAATTCAGGCAGTTTAAATGAGACGTAACCCTACACTCTTTTCCATCTGTGACATCTCCACAAGGTATTTCCCGTTTTCTTCTTAAGAATGTACTTTTCCAGCTATACTTGGCTCAAAGGGTGGAAATTTGCTCTATCCAGAAAGATATTTCCACCAAGTGAAGGCCTGTTACTCATTCATATTAAATATTACTAACCTAAATAAAAACAAGTGTGTAATTCAGATCATATCATGAATTAAGTAACTGAAGTAATAGACTACACTTCATTCTGGAGGTCAGAAACAGGTGCTAGAATGAAGATCTAACTAAAAATGACTGCAAAGAAACTGGACAGAAGGGATGTGGACACTGAACCAATGGGCAAAAATGCACAAAATCAATTGATCCAATAATACAGACAATGTTTTTATATATTTGTTTCAATACAGAAAAAATATTCTTACCTTGCACTTTCAACACTTGTTAGGTTCAATATATGTAACATATATCTATGTAAGTAAGGCATAGCAATCAGCTTCAGTCACTGCAAGATACATGGTTCAATAGGTAAACACTCCATACAAGCACTTTAAATAATGTGCTGTGCAATCCAGTTGACAATAGGTGACAATAATTTAGTCTAATCCACCCTCGTTTAACTGCCACTCGAGACAATTTTCCTAGTTACCTACTAGTGCATTTAAAAAACTAGAACATTGTGTAAAAGTTTTATGATAATTTTATTAAAAATGAAACTCTCATCTGTTTTATATTCATTACAATTTTTCTTCTTTCGGCTGCTCCCTTTAGGGGTCACCTCAGCGGATCATCTGCCTCCATCTTGCCCTATCCCCTGCCTCCTCTACTGTTACACCAACCATCTCCATGTCCACCTTCACTACATCCATAAACCTTCTCTGAGGTCTTCCTCTTCTCCTTCTGCCCGGCAGCTCCATTTCCAATTTCTTTGTCTAATATATCCACTATGTCCACTGGCACCCTGCTGGTCAACCACACCGGAGACGGTTGTTGTTAATCCTGGCCTCAACAGATCTGGTATGGCAGTCATATTTGTGATCAACATTGTAGTTTTGGCACAAGTTTTACCGCATGCCCTTCCTGACACAACCCTCACCATTTATCCGGGCTTGGGACCGGCACCAGAAGCACACAAAGTACACCCCTAAGGGCTGTTTTTTTTATATTCATTACATTTAAAGTGATATATTTCAACCTTTTTGTTTTGAAGTTGATACTGTGATTAGTAATCTGTTCAAATTATAATTAAAATGTTCTAATATTTTGAGATTTTGTATTTTTGGTTTTCATGAGCTGTAAGTCATACTGTTCAAAAGTAAAACAAAAGAAAGTATTCAAATATCACTTTATGTGTAATGAATATAAAATATGACCATTTACCTTCTGGAATGAGATGTTGATTACAAATGAGCTTTTTAACAGTATTCTAAATTTTTGAGATGCACTACTATATTGATGTTTTATCCCAACAAATAAGAATCATAATCACATTTTACTTATTTGAGAACTCCTTTTTAGTTATTCAGTTATATTTTCTCCCCATATAATGATACATATTATTCTAAATTCTACACCTAACATTGTCTCTGTGAACCTGGCAAGACAGACACATTTGATTTATTTATCTGATTACTGGGAAATCTTGGATCACCTGGCTGAGCCATTGTTTCCAGGAGTCATTCCATTGTAATGAGTACAAGAGCAGGTACAGAATTTCATTGGAATCTAAGAATGACAAATTGGTCAAAGGGAGGAAGGAAATCACAGAAAAAAGGATTTTCTGTGATTTTTGGCACTTATGTAACTGGTTGTGAGCCAAATAATCACATATACGAGAAAAAGGCTAGTGATTAAGAAAGGTTCATTTTGGCATCAAAGAGCAGAGTCATTTCCTAAGGGAAACTCTATCATTACTTTACATTTCGGATTCATAAGACAACAAATATGTCAAAGTATCCCATATGGCTGCAGGATTGTACACTACTGAACTGCTAAGATTTTCTGGGCTATTATAAACTCAAAAAAGAAAAATAAAATTCCTGACTCTGCCGGGCTACTCCAGAGTCATTCACATTCCTGGAGCTTCGCATACCAGGAGGTTTTCTTTCTGCCACTGAGTTAAGTTGTACTATGATGAGATGCACAGTGGGGGGCTTGGGAAAAACAAACCACAACACATACTTTCCAGAAGCTGCCACTGCTGTGCGTGGCTATCAGACAGGTTGCTAGACAAGGGCAAATACTTTCCACTTGTTTACCTGCAAACTTCAAAGGCCAAAACATTTCACAGTGTGGAAGAACTGTGGAGTTACCGTCATGAATGACAAACCTCAAGCTTGAAAACAGGAAGTAGTACCTGTCTTGTGTCATGTGGAGTTCTGTTAATTGAATTACGCATTAAGTGTAGTGTTTGCTGGCTTTGTTATTAGCTGACTCAGTTTTAAAAGGTATTCAGCTACAGCAGTAAAACAAAATTGCAATTCACTCTAAGGAAGCTATAACAACTCAAACAGTATTTAGAACATAATCTAGAGTAGCTTCATGCCTGCTATAGTATTTAAGGATAAATAGCCTCTAGTAGTCTGTCTACAATCTACAGCAGGAGTCGGCAACCTTTAACACCCAAAGAGCCATTTGGACCTGGTTTCCACGGAAAATTAAACACTGGGAGCTGCAAATATTCTTTGACATCTAAAATGAAAATAACACTGTATATATTGTTTATGTTTTATTTAAGTAATGAACACGTTTTGAATTCTTGAAAAAATAATAACAATAAAAGCAACACGCCGAGTTGAAGGTCGTTTTCAAATGAATTAAAAAGTTGAACTTAAATTATCCATGTAGCAAACAAAAGCAAAATCATGCAGTGAACCATCATTCTTGTATCGCCTTTGGGCTTTAGGAGCATGCAGTGGAGCCTGGAGCTGAATTTAAAAAATACACTGGGAAAAAAAGCACTGTGTCACTAAACAAGGAAAAATCAATATTTGTAAAATATCTGCATAAATATTTCTTTGAGCTGGTTAAAGGGACTTCTGCCCCTGAAGCTCTGCACAGATCATCTGCAGATCGGGGATGTAGAAGTCACTTTGACCTTTACAGGCCTGTTTTGAATGCAGTTCATGGTGGAGAATAGCTGCTCACATTCAGATGTGGATCAAAAGATCGACAGGACCCCAAATGCATATTTCTTCATGTTTATGTAGGTGTTGGGGATGGCCTTCAATGTTTCAAACACAAGTTTGTCCTGGAAGGTTCTCAATATCACTCCATTTGTCACTCTGACCATGAGTGGCCTTCAGATGGATCTTCAACATTCTCTGTCAAGCGATTAAATTCAGACACCCACATATGTTTGTCAGCTGTGTCAGCCAGCTCCAGATCCAAATCCAGCTCCAGTTCCAGATATGTTTTTTTCGTGATTTGGCAGGTAAACTGGCTTCTGTGAGTGTAATGCTTATTTTGAGTGATGAAAAAAAATAAAACATAATTTTATTTTAATATTTGTATGTTTTAATAGTCCTCCAATTTAGACAAAAAATTAAAAACACTTCAATTAAATACTTTTTAAATCATTTATTTTTCCAAATTACGTAGAGCTGCAGCATAAGGATGAAAGAGCCACATGCGCCTCCAGAGCCACAGGTTGACGACCCCTGGTCTACAGCTGATTAGGGTTATAATTAAAATTAAGGTGTTAAGGTAAGGTTTAGGTTTAGGTTTTGGGTTTAGTGTAAGAAAATAAAGAGTCCTATCCAATAAAGTCTTATTGTGTGTTTGTTAGGAAAGACTTTTAAGGAGGCTGAATTATTTAAATCTCAGAGATATGTTTGCTTTTGATTGTTAAATTGAATGGTATCACCACGATTAGATCCAAAAAGGTCTTTGAGGTCTTCAAAAAAAGATTGTAGGTGCATAGAAAAGATCTTAAAACTAAAGTGATTTAGTTCCTCGAGTTTGCTGCTTTGCTGCAGGGCTGGGAGAGCTTTCCATCATACAAACCACTATGATATTTTGTGTATCAAAGGGGGCTTAAGAAAAATGTAAGAATAAATATAAGAATATAATCTTTCCTATTCAGATCTGGTATGTGTGACTCATTTTATTGAGAAAGGTCCAAATAATGGTGTGGAACATTTGTGCTTAGAAATGATAAATAGTTAAAGAGATTTGAAATATGATTGACTGCTCAAAAGAATCCTACAAGGCAGAACTCAGACTCCATGCCTGCCAGCAGACAGCTTCTGGGAGTAAATACAAATCACAAAAACAGCTCTGAGAAATAAAGAAGTGACACTTCTTTGAGAGTATCTCCTTTTCCTACTTGAGAATGGTGCAATGAAACGGGATCAATATTTTTTTTAGGCATATTGTTTAGACATACAAAAAAGAATGCCATACCATTTCTGACCAAGTGCCTCATGCTGCTGTACTGTGTAGCCAAAATGAGCCTCCTTCGGACCATGGATGATCTGGGCATTCTTTGTGTCAATACTGAAGCAGTCATAGTTCCCTATAAAAACAATAAAAATAATAATTAATATTTATTTGTGTTACTCAGTGATGTATCAGGTTGAGGAATGAACAAGAAGCATCATAATCTGTGCCAATAAACAGCGACATTTTGCATATTCCATTTATTATATGAACCAAGGAGACCATTCTACTATTTGGAACATAAGTGAAACAACTGCTCATGGCCAGATCAGGCATGTTTTAGCAAGGATAGACCGCAATATGCATAAAGAACAGACTCCAACAATATAAAAATGTCATCACTGGACCTACATGTAGCTGTTGATGTCATGCAGAGAGAGATTTTATTAGAGAAACCCTCAAATTTAGACAGATGAAACTTGACTCCTACTTGGATGTTATTTTGACAGCAAGGGTTTGTCCTTGCACACCACCTCCTCCTGTGAAGTTGTGATAGACATGGCGATGGACATGAAAGGGGCTTTCATTAGACTGAAAACACAAAACAGCCCTATCACCCTATCGCCTCAATTTCAATACAGATCAATAAAGTGTCTGTCGGTTGGTCGGCCAGTCTGTCTGTCTGTGTCTGTCTGTCTATCTATCTATCTATCTATCTATCTATCTATCTATCTATCTATCTATCTATCTATCTATCTATCTATCTATCTATCTGTCTAAATGCACTGACAAGCTCAGCAACATCAAAAACCTGGAATACCGCAGATGTCAACTAAAGAAGATGATCCCTTTCATAACACTTAAAAACAAAATAACCAAAAACATTTAAAACATGAAAACATCTAAAAGACACTCAGCAACTCAAGAGTAAAGACCATATTAAGGCAAAGAGATGGAATGCTATTAAATGGTCATTTCAGTCACCTAAGACCCATAAACAAACACCAACTCACATCAGTTCCAGCAAGGGTCTGGCAAAGTATGTCAACAGAGGAAAGAGCATTTGCTGGTATATTTTTTTCTAACTGATTTAAGTTAAAGCGAAAAGTCTTCACTTTGATTACATGTTGATTGTTTCATTTCAGACAAACTGTTGTGGTGTTCAGAGATAATTGTGTCAGTGTCCAAAATGTATGGACCTGACCATGTATATATAAAAAAATACTGATCAAAAAGACTTTCTCATTCTTTCCGCATTTTATATTCCTGCCTTGTTTTTGGACATTAGGTGGAATATCTAGATTCAGCTTTTGATTATCATGACCTACTGCAATCATTACGTTTCTATGGACAGGGAGAGCTGAGCCCAGAACAGAGACACTTGATTTATATGAAGGTCTGGTTTCTATTTAAATGTTTATCTGCAGAGGTCAGTCAAATGAGAGCAGGAAGACTTTTCTACTACTGCCAAGTGAGGCAAAGATTGACCATATTGCAGAAATGATGTCACATTACTTTTCAACTTTAATTTCCCCAGCAGGAAACTGTGAAATATATAAATGGATAGAACATGATGAAATGTCCATCCTCTGATAAAAATAAAATCTGGAATCAGTCTTTTTGTCTCTCTCTCTTCCTGATTGTCCATCTTTCTCTTTTATTTATTTCTTACTTTCTTTTGTTTTATTATTTCATTATTTTTGATACATCTGTTGCACTAGTCTATTTTATTCACCTTATCTCTCTTTGTCTGAGTTTGAGCCATGTATTGATTCATTTTGGATTTGACACTGCAGGTGTAACAATTCTAACCCTAACAAATTCATAACACGGTTATTTATATATTATATATCAATACATCAGCAAATTACTCATTAATATGCAAAGATGCAGTAGAGTAAAGGTGCCCTGAGCAGGGAATTAAAGTGCATCTGGAAAGTATTCACGTTTCACTTTTTGCACATTTTGTTATGTTACAGCCTTATTCCAAAATGGATTCAATTCATTTTTTCAAAGTGAGTAAAGTTTGAAATCTTCAGCTGTTTCTACAACTTGATTGGAGAACACCTGTGGTAAATTAAGTATATAAGGTCCCACAGTAAAGAGTGCATGTCCAAGCACAAACCATGCCATGAAGTCTGAGGACCTCTGAGATGGGATTGTATTAAGAAACAGATCTGGGGAAGGGTATAGAAAAAATTATGCCGAATTGAAGGTGCAACGAGCACAGTGGCCTCTATCATTTGTAAATGGAAGTAGTTTGGAACCATCAGGATTATATGGAAAATTGGCCACTTCTGAATAAAAGGCACATGACAGCCTGACCATGAAAATTTTGGATTGAATTTTTTGGACTGAATGCAAATGCATTTTGGACATCATGTCTGGAGGAAACCAGGCACTGCTCATCACCCAGCCATTACAATTCCTACAGTGAAGCATGGTGGCTGCAGCATCATGCTGTGGGGATGTTTTACTGCAGCAGGAACTGAGAGACTAGTAAAGGTTGAGGGAAAGATGACCACAGTAATGTACAGAGACATCTTGATGATAACCTGATCCAGAGCTCTCTGGACCTCAGACTGGGATGAAGGTTTATCTTCCAACAGGACAATGACCCTAAGCACACAGCCAAGATAACAAAAAAAAGTGGCTTTGGGACAAGGGATGCAGCACACTTCAGGGTGTATTAAGGTATGCCACAAATTATTTTGACATGATTCACTGACATATTTTATTCAAACTTTGCCCCACAATATCAATTTAATTAAATAGGGCTGATTTTGCTCATGCCATTGGGCCATGTTTTTATTTGTTGATATTTATGATAAGATCTGAAAATGTGTTATATTGATATTGTCATATTGCAAACCCCAGAATTCAGTGTCATGTTCTGTATTTGTTCAATAGATCCATTAAACTATTAGATGAAAATGCCATTAGTGGCATTTTAAGGATTTTATGGAAGTATGTATATGCAAGAATGAACAATGATGAACATGTCAGTGAATATACGTATATAGTCCAAATAAGTGTTGTCACAAAAACAATAACTTTACTTTGGTGTGGGTAATGCTTTTACAAGAGGCCTTTATTTAAATCTTGAGAGCTATATACACAAGATTTTATAAAAACAGAATGTTTTCCATTAGAAAATCATAAAATACTGGGATAGTGTGAAATTCTAAACATTCACTGTTTGACAAAACAGATGGTCCTTTAGTTTCTTTTTTATGATAACTGACAATTTGGCGCATTTACGTTCCCTCAGTAAGTTCAGTACCACAACAGCTCTACTGCTTTTTGAAGCTGAAAGACAGGAAAAACATAAACTTAGTGTGATTTGTACTGGATTGCATTTGACATTATATTCCCAGGCAGCACAATTTTACCATTTATCCAGTTTTCTGTGAAGTCAGTTGACATGCAAGTAATTGCCTGCACAGTTAGTACCTCATTTCACTCCTCAGACAGGGTGTATTTGTGATCCAAAAAGTATTAAAGCAGTGTACTAGTTCTTTTCCAGAATAAAACAGTTTTGGTTAATTTTGGTTTTCTTCACGTTTACAGCTACACAAATTTGATCTCCAGCTACTCACCCAGTATGAGTAGCTTATTAATGCTCAGTATAATTGATGTTTGCTACCACATATGCACATCTTTTTACTCATTTGTGCACATTTTTGTTTTTATAACATTAAATACACAGACATGTCAAAAGTGAAGGGATAGCAGTATAGAAGTCATATCTCAGAGGATGGCTTAGGAACACATCTGTGTAAATTGTGAGATGTTGTGAGGAAGGCTGAACACAAAGCAAGGCATGATAGTAGGTGCCAGGTGGATGGGACATTCTATTTAACATCCCTTGATTCACACTGTTATGTCAATACCTCATAGAAGGCACCACCATCCACTGTGGACAATAAAAGGAACCTTAGCTTGATCATGTAAAGAGTATGTGATATTCATTTAATGGAATGGAATCCAAAAATAACAATAACAAAAATAACACATAATCTTTTCTCTGATATTACATATACTGCAAATATGCTGTGGGTGTCCTAGGCTTTGGTCATTAGTCTAGCTAAATAGCTCCACACACAATAGGTTTTGGGAGGCCACATGTGCATTCCTATTTGCATAAATATACATAATTATAACTACTGTATTCTGCATGAGTAACAAAGACACTCTGCTGCCAGTTTTACTCTATACACATTAAAAGACACAGTGCATGTGTTTCGAGGGAGTTATCTTGAACCATTTTAAAAGGTTCAATGTAGGATCATCCATAAGTTTCATAATTGGTTTTAAGACATCTTGAAAAAACTATTTTGGAAAGAGTGTACTAGAGTGAGAAGCTGGAATATTTTGTCATGCATGGGTATCGTCTCCATTAATGAATAAAAAAACAGGCTAGGAGCAGGCTAACAGATTACACATCATTCAGTGGTAACACCCACTGATCTTTAACCAGAGGATTTATTTTCAGCATCCATAGGGCATCCAGCACTATAGGGCGTTTTTAAACAAGCTCAATCCCTTGTTATTCCCTTACTAAGTGGCCAACTGGAATCCTGTCCAAGAGCTTTGCTATGGCAACATAAGCAGAGAAAAAAAGTTTAACAACACATGGAACTAATGGTTGACATACCCTCATTTTTACTGGTGACAGGCTTCACCTAATCTGGACCACAAATCATTAGCTTTTAAAGAGTCCATGTACATTTCTCCTGGTATGACCATGTAACCTTATTCAACTCATTAGCTGTGAGGTGCACTGTGGCATACACACTACTGCCTCTCCTCCCCATCCCCCTGACTATGGTATGCAGTCAAAGTGGAGACTAATTACATATTTTGTTCCACAGTATCATGAAACTTCCCACTGACATATTAATGAACCATCCAGTCAGAACATTTTGCAAAAACAACCCAGTAACTGCACTGCATGGCATCTTATACAGCTATGGTGATACTGCATTGCACTTGGCTACTGAGATGTACACATGAAAATTGATATCCTTTCTTCTGGAGTGAAAAAAACAATAGCAAGACACTTATAAACACAAGAAAAAACACTCCTTCTGTAAGTAAACAGATATGAATGATTGTACTTTAACCTTTTGAACCAAAGAAAAAATGTATGACAGTCACACATGCCAGGTATTGTTCTTTTCAGGAGATCCTAGGCTACTCAAATTTGTCTTCATTGTCTTCAGATATAAAAATTAACACAATTTAAATATTTGTATTGATTTGACTTTTTAGATTTTGTTTGTTGAGAGTACTAAATAAATAGTACAAATCCTGTTGAAAATTGATCATCCAGTTGAAAATGCATGAATTAGGATTTTTCCTCTGTAGCACAATATCTGGGTCAGTAACATTTAGCTCCGCCTCCTTTTTACAGATCAGTTGGAGTCTGCATGCAGGTTGAGCATGTAGACATGGACAGAGCAGTAATCATGCACTGGCAGGCTCCTTTGGCATCTCAATTGAAATTTAATTCAGTTAGAAATGAAATGAAAAAAGAGCTGTTCTCCAAGCTGGATTACTCACTGATAATTCATCATATAATTGCATGGTTTGATAGAGTGAATCTTGCAGTTTGTATTGATATGGGTATATTGCCATGTCATATAGATTACTTGGATCTTGAGTTCTGAAGCCTAGAAAATGGTAAGTAACTGCATAAAAAGTGTGGATTTTGGGTTCTCAGGATGAAGCTCGTTCAATGTCACATGAAGAGGCTAGTTATTAGTGTTTATTGTTAATTGTTAAGTCATGTTTAGAGGAGAGATAAAGAACAAAACATTTTCTTTGTATCAATATTCTAAGAGGAAAAATAGTTCCCTTCTGCTAAAACATCTTCTTTAGATGATGTTGCAGGTTATATTAATCATGTGGCTACACACAACAGCATGTTTCTCAGCATGTTCTTCCGTCCATTTATTTATCTAATGCCTTCATTCACTGCCCAGTTCTGCATTCCAAAACCCTAGAATGCATTTACCAAGAACAAATAAAGTTCAAATTGTTGGCCCCGAAACCCAAGATGCATCAACTGGTAACTTGTTGGCAAGAACAAATGAAAATACACAGCCTTCATTAATGACACAATGGAAGACGACACTGGTTACACTCACAGTTGTACATTTTTAATTGTTTATATTTTAAATAATTAGTGCACTTGGATCTGTTTTTATGACATGAGAAATGTCTTATGAGATGAGAAAAGTCATCAACCATGATGATCCAAACAACAACTGTTTATTCAGTTATGCCATGAGTCTCCTATG
>CM067501.1:20726770-20781770 GCA_034509495.1 Acestrorhynchus altus | reverse complement strand
ACAATTTTAAAACAATATTACTAGTACTTAACCTTCTATTTATGTATACCACTTGTATATACTTACTTAAGTATCCTGTTCAGTTTTTGTCTCTAGTGTATGTGTATAATCTTAACATATGTATACTTTTTGTACTTTTCTTTAGTGTTGACTGTTGAGGAGAACTAGCAAAATAAGAATTTCTTTGTACATTGTAACTGCTTGTTTACTGTGCATATGACAATAAATCTCTTGACTCTAATATAACAATTCTAAAAACAGTGTTGTTTGTATTTGCAGGAGTTGTTCTGGCAACATTATATGTCTTTACATACTTATGTCACATGCACCCCCTCTAATAAAGGATTCGACACCTTCTGCTAGTAGCGTGAACAACTCTTGCACTGTTTTTCAATTACTACAAACATGGCCATATCAGAACAGCAAACTCTTTTGGCTCATTGGCTTCTGAAAGGTGATGAGAGCTCCATGACCTGAAATAATTTAAAAGCAATGCTGATTTGTTTTTTTCTTGATAAACATATAACCACTGCTGTGGATTTTGTTACCTGTGACATAATGTAATTACAGTACTGTTATATTACCTGTATAGCAAAGTTGCCAGTTTTTTTCTCTGTTGTTCGAAAACACATTGTTAGTCACAATTTTGTAAAATCTTCGTGTTGTTGTTTTATGAACACAGTATATACAACCACCTTAATAGATACCTGAGGGAGTGGAGGCATTAAGTAAAGCTACTGGACTCTGACCAGTTGTAAAGACAAAAAAAAGTTGAAACTATTCCTGCTTTAACACTTTTGTGTTGATGAAATGAGAGAGGAATTAAGCCTAAGCAACAACTCTTTCCTGAATTCAGTTTTGAATCTGAATAGTTTACTTGGAGGAACTGGCATCATGTACCAAAGCTTTCACAACAAAAAAATAAAATAAATATAAAACACAAAAAGAAAACAAACTGCTGAGTAAACATATACAGCAGTAACGGCTAAATGATTTAGTATTGCTAACTATATTTCACCACTTTAGTTTGAGGGCCACAAACATCATGAACTCATGAAGAAGTAATGGTTTAGTATTGCTAAATATTTCAACACTTTATGAACTCATGAAGAAGTAATAAGTATCATTTTGCTCTATGAAGTGTTTGCAGACCATTCCGTTTTTACCAACATTTACCAGAATTAACATCATGAATAACTCATGTCAAATGATGATATTTGTATTTTAATTACTACATGAATTAATAAACTACTCCTGTATTAAGGCTCACATGAGACATGCTTACTTTATGCATATTCATGATGACTCATGAGGTATTACATCATTAATGATTACTGAAATAATGAAATAATGCATGAATCATTGCTATTTCACGTGGCCTTATTGTAACGTGTCACCTGAAAGTTTCACATGAAACTCATTAATAAACCATGTGCAAATTTTGTTTTCCACGTGCCTTATATATATGACTATAATTAATACCAATCAATTGTTTTACAATGTTTTACAATGAAGGTGTTGTCACAAGTATAATGCCCCTGTCTGCCATGCGGGCAGCTATTGTTTGGTGGTTAGGGAACCAGCCTTGTTACTGGAAGGTTGCCAGCTTGAATCCCTGAACTGGCAGGGCATGACTGAAGTGCCCTTCAGTGCCCAACTGCTCCATATGCACCTTTTCATTACTTTAGTTCATAATAGTAATATAGTTATAGCTGATAAAATATGGATAAAATTATATATAGACTCAAACTCAAAGCTTACTGCATGTGGTAAGTTAAATGTTTGGACCAAGAAAATAAAAATATAGATGTCATTAAAGTCTTAATATAGACAAGTGAACTCATGATAATCACAGCCAAGTGCAAGAATTACACAACTGCGTGAGCTTCATTTTTGCCACAATATGGCACACATTTACTCAAATGCACGATAAATGACATCAAAGCCATTTCACAGAGACTGGAATTAACCATCTTTCATTTCCTTTCAGAGAAACAAAGTCAAAACAGTATTAAGTTGAACCAAATGGAGTGAAAATTGAGCTGGTTTGTGCTGCTAATGCAGAAACTACTCTGAGGAGCCAAACAGCTGGTGAGCTGACCTGGGCTGCAGTAGCATGCTGTTTTCCAGATAGAAATGCTTCTGCTTCTGGGAGATTTAGGGCCTCCAGTGTTTGCCAGCAAAGGTCTGCACTGTCTTAGTTAAGAGAGAGTTATCTTCAAGCACTGGCAGAACTGGACTGGACTGCATACATGCAAAGATGATCAAGACCAGTTGTGGAAGCAGGGCTTGGGATTAATATTGGGGCTGGAAGAATGGATGTGGTTTGGTTAAAAAACAAACAAACAAACAAACAACAAACATTACATTCAAACTGTAAAACCCATTATACCAGCTCCAGTCAATGAAGTACTGTAGAACTGCATCCTGTAATACAAATGTAGCACACGGGTGTTGTTCCTAATATATGCCACAGTGGGCCAAAAGACACCGGAGGCCTATGTGGTTACATCGATATCTATTTCAGTCCATCCAACAGACATAAATTGAGTCAAAAAATTTGCAAGTGTTCATTAACCTATTTGTGCCACAGTTGAAATCAGCATCCATTACGTTTTTCCATTTCACCAGTGGAGGATCACCAAATCACATATTCATTACAGCCCTTAGAGCCTGAGAAATGTCTCCAGTTTTTAAGATCCTTTGCCCTGGTATCCATGTGTTGTCTCTTAACATTATACTTTATTGCTTCCATGGACCATAGTCATGAGCCAAGTTGCCAACTCCAAAACTAAATCTTCATTTATTTGACTTACAAGTGAATCTGTCAAAAGCCAGTGTCAACACACTGAGAATTAAGGACAACAGGAATGAGAGAGAGGGATAGGAACCCAAGCATCACAGACAGACAGAGCACACTGAGACAGAACACACACGCATGTACTGGCGCACATAAACACACAGAGTGAGCCAAAGCATACAATGATCAGAGTACATCCTGAACAAACACATAAAGAACTCTCTGCTAAGAAAAGCAGGAAATTCTACGTGGCTACACAGCTGTCATCATATCTGCACACTTTTTTTTATTAACATATAAAAAACATAATGAAAATAACCATTCTCTTCCAATCAACATATACAGACCCAGAGAAGCAGACATGATTGTTTTTTTTTCATTAATATTGTGTATTAAATTAAACACAGGGGACACAAAGACGACAATTTCCAGTCAGTTTCTGTTATGATTCAACCATTAAGAGCCTGTTGTCTCTAATAGAAAGTTTGGAAAGGAGCTTGGAATTTTACCCACACATCCACATGAGGGCAGCACAAAATCAGTGAGATAATACTTATAGGAAATCAACCCCTAAATAAGCTTATTTGTGGAACATCTTTGTATAATTACTTGATGTTTCAATGTTAATAAATCAATACATATTAATAATTTAAAATGCTTAAAAGTTTGTGAACTAAATTAGGAGACCCAAATCAAGCGAATGCGACAAAACATTTGTTATTGTTTATTAATTCATTTAGATAAATAACACGATGTAACAATTAAAAAAAATTTTCCCAGTTTTGTTACATTTTGTTAACATAATTGTTAACAGTTTGTTAAGTGTGTTTTCCTAATTCGTTGTGTCTCAAATGAATAGAAAAAGTTATAATTCCTGCAAAACATTGCTTTTGTGGTCACCACATTGATGTTTTCAAATGTATCTATTTATCTATTTATCTATTTATCCAGAGCCATGCATTTTGCTATTCCAAGAATTTGGCATGAACAGACTGACCACTCAACAAATTGTTACTTCTGCATGGTGGACCCTTCCAAACGTCACCCTGGCAAAAACACACCGCCTGTAATGTATCCTGACATTCCTTCTTCTATTGCCCAGCACCACACTGCCCTGAACTTCCTGTACCAACTCCTTCAGACAGAGCTCAACCACCTTCAGGAGAAAGCAGCAAGTCAGACACAAAGGAAGACGCTGAAGATCCCGATTTCTCTTCATATGCAGCTGGGGAGTGGAAGCCATACTACCCTAACCAAAAAGACCACAACGATCTGATCAGAGACCTTATATTAAAGAATATAAAGAATATAAAAGGCTGTGAACAAAACTTGTTTTACATTGTATAGAAATACCTTGTGTAGAAATAATTTTTACTTGGCGATTCCAAAAGATTAACTTCATTCATTAATTCATTAACTCACTGACCTGTGTGCTTAGGGTTATTGTCTTGCTGCATGACCCATGGTGTCTTCCATCCACAAAGAATAGTTCAAAAGCCCTCTGTCTTTTGAATGTGACTTTTAACAAATGGCAGATGGGCAGCAATGTTCTTTTGGAGAGCAACAGCTTTTCCTTGCAACTCTGCAATGCACAACATATCTGTTCAATGTTTTCCTGATGCTGGATTCTTAAACATTAACATTAGCCAATGTGAGAAAGTCCTTTAGGTGCTTAAAATATACCTTGGTTTCCGTTGTGATTTCAATGACTGTTGTGTTTTTGTGAGATCTTTGTACACAGTGTGTCTGACTGTGTTCTGTTAAAGATGGTTTTTTAACCTTTTCCAGACTGATGAACATCAACAACTCTTTTTCTTAGTTCCTCAGAAATCTCCTTTGTTTGTGCCATGACCCACTTCATGTGTTGTGAAGTTCAGACTTTGATAGACCCCTGTTCTTTAAATAAAACAGGCCCACTCACACCTATTGTCTCCCATTGATTGAAAACACCTGATCCTAATTTCACCTTCAAAATATCTGCTAATCTTAAAGGCTCACATACTTTTGCTATAAATATTGGACCATTTTCTTCAATAAACAAATGATCAAGTGTAATATTTTTTGCCTGATTTGTTTGAGTTGGTTCTGTGTGTGTGTATTTATGTTTCCTTTTATTTAGTCCTGTATGACAAATTCGTGCAGAAAATGGCTGCTGAGAAGATAGTCATGAAGCTCATTAACAGAAACAATATCTTCAGTGTCATTATAGCAACCATACTCATGAGATGAGAAAAAGAGGGGAGGTGCCCATGCTGATTGTTGAGTGTGTGTGTATGTGTGTATGTGCATGCGTGTGTGTGTGTGTGTGTGTATGTATGGGCATGCATGTGTGTGCGCCCGCGCGCGCGCGCGTGTGTGTGTGTGCGTGCGTGCGTGTGTGTTTGTACGCACTACATCACAACAGGCCACAAAACCTCAGAAGCAGTGACAGCCACTGACTGCCTGCACAGATGCGCAGGATTAATCATCTTTAACTTCAGGATTGAGTGGTTTTGGTACCGGTACAGGTTACACTGAGCACTTTCAGCAGTAAAGGTAAGATTAAGATGCTCTTTTGCATTATTATTATTATTATTATTATTATTATTATTATTATTATTATTATTATTATTATTATTATTATTAGAGTTATTAGAGTTATTATTATTAGAGTTATTATATAGTTACAACAATAATTATAATAATAACAATAATAATAATAATAATAATAATAATTGTTGATGTCATTGTATCAAGAATGCATTTCATGTGAAGTGGTAGCATGGAGTGCTTTAAGTTGTCTTTGTAATTAGATGTTAATGATTCTTGTAAGTCATTATGTTCTCCACATTTAAAGCCTTTTACACTATATCATACGCTGGATGGGTTTACTGTATATAACTATTTATATCTCTTAGTTTCCTTTTGGTCTGAGTAGAGCAGAAAAAGTGAATGGATTCCCATTATGTTTGAATCCCTAGTGACTTGCAGGCTTTGTGTGTGTATGCTCTGGGAGTTGACTGAGACAAAGAGAAGGAAACACACAAAGTAAAACCAGGAAATTACCAGAAACAATAGCCTAACAGTAGCTGTGTAATACACTATATTACTATACCTTACAGTGATCCAGAGAGTTTCACAGAAAATGTAGTGCTTGTGTGTGTTTTATAAAGTGTACAAAGCCATCTATCTATCTATCTATCTATCTATCTATCTATCTATCTATCTATCTATCTATCTATCTATCTATCTGTCTGTCTGTCTGTCTATGTATCTATCTGCACACTTTTACTGAGGCCTTTACTATTTTAGAGAGATGGGCAATATGAAACAATGAAAAGTTTCATAATTCTGAATGTAGGTGAGAACACTCTGACTCCCATAGACCACGATAACCCTGTATGTTCTGAAACCAAAAAAAGCTGCTTAGACTGGAGAAACATCATCTGCATGTTCATCCTCCAAATCCTATCAGTGTGCTCGTCACCAGCAGAAAAATAGGTCATGTAGCCTACACTGCATCACTTGATGCAAGACATGATGAACATGTGGGTGCAGGAAGCTGTCAAAATCCCTTTGTGCTCCGTATTCAAAAATAAACCTTTGTTTTTTTTTTTTCTTTTAATATAATCTGGAGAGGAGTATGAACACGATGTACCTAGAGCAAATCAAGATCTGAAGCACATGAATAATGGATTTGCCTACTTTCACTGAACTTGCTACAAAATAGGTTTAATTACATTAATTGAAATCTGCACAATCAAACCTGCTTTCATGACTTAAAATCAAGCAGGAGCAATATTACTGAGCTCAGGATCTTGTTTCTCAGTAATGGTTCTTGACTGGTTCTACACTGCTTAGTGCATTTGAAAACACTTGATAATCGGCTCATTTACTCCACAGAACTCTATTATCATTACATAGGAATAACTCAGTTTTCATTGCTTTGCATGTATTTGCCCATTAGTAATCCTTAGGGCTTAATAACAGCTACTGAACACAAGGGGTTAACAATCCAGCCAAGAAGTTCAAATTGGTGTCACTGAGCAGCAAACATCTAATATAGATTTAATATTAGAATTTTTATCTGGTCTTGATCTAAATTCTATGATCACTCATAAGGTGTTCATTTACCTGGCCTAACATGTCATTGTAAAAATGGACTGCTATATTTTCAGGTGGTGAGTTTAACATACAAATATAATTTTACTGATCAATTCATTATGTTGTGTTTTAGATGTCATGGAGGTCAACATACAGAAGCTCAAAGTTTCGCAATGTGTATGGTAAAGCAGCTAGTCGAGAGGAGTGTTATGAAGGTGTTCCCATCACCAGAAATGTTCATGATAACCACTTCTGTGCTGCCAATCCCAAATTCCTTGCTATCATCACAGAGAGCTCAGGTGGAGGATCTTTTCTGGTTATATCAAATTACAAGGTAAAATATGATCTGTTTATTTATAAAATGTATCTTGTGATTCTTTTGGAATTTAAGCAAAAGAGTGGTTTTTATTCTTTGTAGGATCAGTGGATAGAGTGCTGAATTATTCATAGCAGGGTTTGATAACTAGATTTGCCAAGCTGCCACTGTTGGTTCCATGAGCAAGGCCCTTCATGTCTCTGTTCCAGATGCACAAACTGACCTTGTTTTCTGACTCCAGGTTTTGAAGCCCTTGGATATGACCCTACCAATATTATGATATTTAAGGGAATTTGTTTCCATTATCTTCATTATCTTCAAGTCATATTAGATCATTCTGATGTGCCCTACCCGGGGCTACATCTCCAAGAAGATATTTAGGCATGCTTGTATGTGGTTGTTGGAAATGTGGAGGGGGTGGTCACAACATGCAAATAATTGTCTTTCACATTACTTACTTTCTTTCCTCTACTGCTGCACTGTACAGCTTACCGAGAGAGAGAGAGAGAGAGAGAGAGAGAGAGAGAGAGAGAGCATGCTCTAGTGTTCACTGCACAAATAGTTAATGGCAGAGGTCTGTGTGCAACACAAATGGTGACTGTGGTTGATGTGAATGACATGAATGTATAATGAAAATAAAGGTACATTCTTCTAAAGTGGTATTAAAGACATTCTTACTCTTATTATGCCAGTAGGCGATAATAAACTACCTGTTTTATTGTACTGTTACTGTAAGCCTTGAAAGAAAAGAACTGGTAATTAAAGTACTAGTAGTTAGAAATGAAGTATTTATATTTATTAAGCAGTAGCTTTAGTATATGAAACATTTCATATGCTGCTATAAATGTGCTCAATACATTTCTTAACAATATTCACAGTCACAGTATTATTTGTAAACCAGTTAATTACCAGCTCCTGGCTCAGTAAGGCTTAGTTAGAGCATTACAGAAATGCTATAATGCCCCCTTTTATATTGAGATGTTACTAAATCAAATATTAAATTATTCTTTTGCCCTAGAAATGTAATGTACTTTTTATAACACCACACATCTGACATTACAACTGACCATAGTCCAATTTGCTCAATATTAACTGAAACTCAGATGCAAGCAAATATATACATACAGTAAACAGGTGTTGAATTGGTTCTATGGCTTGTCTTCTGAGGAAAGAATAGAGATGTATGAGACTGGTACTGGGTCAGCCATGTGACTATCATCCAGTCAGTTCAGCTCCTTCTCTCTCACTGGATGCATACTGGTGTTAAACACAGGCTGATCTGTGTCAGCACGTTCAGTTCAACATGAGTCAAGTAAGGCTCAAGACACAGAACTACACTATAACAATCGCAACAGGGATGGAAATAACTTTGTTTCATAACCTGAATGAACTGCTACCCAAATTACATATTTACATTTTAATGAAATAGACACAGAGCCCCCAATAATGTTAATGACAAAGGCAGTTTTGTACATTTGGTACATTAAAGATGACAGAAACATTAAAGCAGACATGCTTAGTACTTTGTTGCACACATTTTGTACGCAACGACTGTTTGAAATCCACAATTCACAGACATGTATCTTTTTGTCCAATATTCCAAAGATATTCATGACCATGATGAGTGTATTTACACTTCTGGCCACAGCTGTCCATAATTTATTGTTTTTGAAACAATGGGAAAGAAATTCTAATGTTGGGTGTAAATAAGTTCAGTACATAGACCATCAGGAATGTGAACAAACCCAGCTGACCACCTATGGAGGAGGATAGGCTTGCATTGTTTTCTGACATACTTGTAATGTAACCGCTGTATCTGAATAGATGAAGTCTATATACTCCCTAAGTATAGTTTAACAAAATACACTTTTTTCATTTAGCAGCTGTTCTAATGTGAGGTTTATACTCAGTTCCTCTTTTTTTGTACATGTAGTCCAAATGGAGCCAGGCATATAAATATAATACTATTTGAAGCCATCAGTTTGGTCATCGAGTTTTGACTTAAACGTCATCAAACAGCATCATCTTGTGGACAGATATGGGAAATGCAGTATTCTATTATAGTATTCTGGTATTGAACTGTAAATAACCTTCAGAATCCTGTGACAATTTGGTTGGATGTTTTTGTAGGTTGACATATTTTTATCTGCCAAAACATTAAACATGTATTTATAGAGACAGTCACACATGCCAGATTTTTTTTTCAAGAGACCCTCCGCTATTCAAACATGTCTTCATTTGAGAGTTAAATTAGGGAATTAAAATATTGGTATTAATTTGACCATGTTTTGATAAAAAAATTACACACTTCTACATTTGTTGTGTGTTTTTTTCCATATAAGTACTAAATAACATGTTACATCTTAGAAATCCTGTTGTAAATTGATCACCCAGAGTGTTTGTGAGGTGAAATGATGAAATATTTATAATGATTGGCCTGACAATGATATTCATAATAACAAGACAGTAGTTCAAATAAAATAAACATGTGGACAGACCAGTAAACATAAACTGGAAGACGTTTAGCTGTTTTTTTTAGCTGGATATGATGGTTAGTTAGGGTGTCTTGAAGTATATTATGTTAAATGCGCATCCTGTCTATAGGTTAGTTTGGTTCTGACATATGAAGCCTAAAAATGCCATCTAACTCACCACAAAGTGAGGATCTCACCTTCTAAGAGTTTATGGATGCCTAACATTTTATTGTTTCAGACTGGCAGAATAGACCCTCATCATCCGAAGGTATGTGGTCACCAGGGCAGCGTTTTGGACATCAAATGGAGTCCTTACAGAGACAATATCCTTGCTTCTTGTTCAGAAGATTGCACTGTAAGTTGTTGTTTGGTATGCATTTGATGGTGGTGGATATTTAAAAAGGCACAGCAGTGGTAAACATTGTACGTTTTTGTGGTTAATGATATTTTGTACTGCTGGTAATAGTAACGGCATGATTTATACAGCTTAAAAACGTATGGCAGTATGGGTCATGACCATGATCATGATGGTGACGTCAGGTGAGGATCTGGGAGATTCCTGATGGTGGCTTGAGACGCAACATGACGGAAGCTCTGATGGTTTTGACTGGACACAGCAGGAGGGTGGGGCTTATAGAGTGGCATCCCACATGCTGCGGAATTCTCTTCAGTGCTGGATATGACTGCAAGGTAACCAAGGCTACCCAAACCTTTACAATTAACCAGCCAGAGTGTTTTATACTAAACAATAACAATATTTCCTTAATTTTTTCCTTCAGCCCAATGCAATATTTACATGATCTGGTAATACAGATGCCTCTATTATACATTTACATCTCATTCAACACTTAATAATGGAACATTTAACAGCAGACTAATATTAACCAACTGGAAGTTATTTTTGTTGGCACTGACGTCATTTCATCAGTATTGTATGATATAATTTCCACTGTGAAAGTGTGGTATGAGTACCATTCATATCTGTACTGTTTAGAGTTAATGTGCAAAATAATTAAACCAAATTCATTTCTCCCTAGAATAACACTTGTCACTGTCCCGTCTTTTTTTGATCCAATGGATCAGCTGTACATTTTCTAAAATGATTATTATTTCCCGCTTGTGGTTATTTCTTTTGATTTCCACTGTCATACTTTCAAAGATCATTTCATGGAACTTGGAAGAGGGCAAGGCTGTGAGGATGATTGACAGCCATTCAGATGTTGTCCTCTGCATGTCCTTCAACACAGATGGAAGTCTTCTGGCAACCAGCTGTAAGGACAAAAAGCTGAGAATTATGGATGCACGCTCTGGAATGGTGCTACAGGTGGGTAAATTTTAACATATCATATGAAGAATGATACACAAACACTGTACATAGAAAGGACAGTCCCAGTTTATATAAGCTGCAACTATATATATACTACATACACACACTCCACAGTGTCACAATGAGAAATGAGAAGTTTGTTGAAGTTTGTTATGTAACATTAAATGTAAATAAGTTTTCACAGTTCCATCAGAATGGATGGGGAGCATCAGTAAACAGACTTTATAAGATATCTCCAGAAATGTTCAATCGGTTTCAAGTTTGGGATCTGGCTGGGCCACTCAAGGACTTTCACAGAGTTGTCCTAAAGTTGTCCTAAATCTTGTCTGGGTGCTCTTCAAATAGCAACATTGGAGCTCTGTCAGAGTGACCATTGGATTCTTGGTCACCTCCATGACTAAGACCCTCCTAGCACTTAGATCACTTAGTTTGGCCGGGCAGCCAGATCTATGGAGAGACCGGGTGACTCCAAACTTCTTCCATTTATGGATGATGGTGGCTGTGCTTATTGAGACCTTCAATGCAACAGAAATATTTCTGTACCCTTCCCCAGATCTGTGTCTCAATCCTGTCTCAGAGGTCTACAGACAATTCCTTAGACTTCACAGCTTGGTTTGTGCTCTGACGTGCACTGTCTACTATGGGACTTTATATAAACAGATGTGTGCCTTTCCAAATCAAGTCCAATCAACTGAATTTACCACAGATGTTCTCCAAACAAGTTTTATGACTTTGCCATTGTGAGGTATTGTGTGTAGAATTTTGAGGGATCTTTTTATTCCATTTTGGGGAAAAAAGTCTATAACATAACAAAATGTGTAAAAGGTTAAGCACTGTGAATACTTTCTGGACACACACACACACACACACACACACACACACACACACACACACACACACACACATACACACACACACACACACACACACACACACATACACTCAATACACTTCTGCCATGTAGTGTATAAAGTGGTACTGAAAGGCCTTTTACAAATATCTACATGTTGTTTTGTGGCAATCAGTTTGAAGGCATCTTTGTAATTGCTTAAAAGTGTAATAACTGATGAAAAAAATTACATTACATTTGTTGATACTAATGCAGAATCAGCAGTTCATATATGTCACAGTTTTTCTTTAATTTTTTCTAATGAGATTTCATCTACACCTCAAACTTTTATTTGGGTGTACAGGAAGCAGACTGTAAGAGACATAGAGTCGGCAGAGTGGTCTTTCTAGGTAACATGAAACGTGTACTTACAACCGGAGTGTCACAGTGGAACACCAGGCAGGTAGCACTGTGGGATCAGGTGAGTGTAGTCGCATGTACTGAGAGAGTGCATTCATGCATGCAAAGCAATTTCTTCTATGTCTAAATCAGTGTTAATAGAAATATGATAATGCATCAGTGCAACGTGATGCATCAGTGTGGAGATGGTGATTTACCTGTTAACTGAGATTGTGAGTTAAATGTAAAAGGTTATAATCAATTTTAATCAATAAAAATAATTATTTGATCAAGTATGCACTCATTTTCTTGCAGTGGAAAAAAAAATCTCATGTTCCAATTTAAAATTCCCCACCTTGGTGTTTTTATTGTTGGATTTATGTTCTTTCAGTAATATTTAAGCATTAATTAATTGAATTGTACCTTAACAATGGAGTCATGGTAACATGATGTTTCATAATGCTCTGTAGGAGGACTTGTCAATGCCAATCATTGAGGAAGAGGTAGATGGGCTGTCTGGACTTCTTTTCCCTTTTTATGATGCAGATACACACATGCTTTATCTGGCAGGCAAGGCAAGCACTGCTTTCTAATTATACTGAAGAATAATCACAATATCCACATGTACTGCGTAATTCTGTACCATTGAGGTACAAAGAAGTATCTGTTTGTAATAATTAGCTGTAGTCTTATCTCCCCTTTGCTATAGGTTTCAATGTCAGTTGTCTGGAAATGTATATTGGAGTGATGAGTTTTGGACTGTTCGGTTTATAGGGAGACGGTAATATCAGATATTATGAGGTCAGTCTACAGAAGCCCTACCTGCAGTATCTAATGGAGTTCAGCTCACCTGCCCCACAAAAAGGACTTGGTAAGTCAAGAGGCATACATAACAACTCATATAGCCTTCATATTTAGCATTTCCTTTTGGAATAAACTGACGCATTTTGAGAAAAACAAATCTACATCTATGATCTGTGAGTGTTTTCATCATAGAAAAAAAGGATTTAACCACACAAAGGACCATTTATGTATTTAAATGGGTCTCTGAGTTATCATGGCTCTAAATGGCATGCAAAACTTGGTTAAAGTTTCTGTTACTTTGAATAGATAAGTGAGTAAAATAGTTCCCAATTCCCAAAAGACACAGTTAAAGAGGAAAGTTTTTTTTTTAATATTTTTTAATATTTTAAAACATTTGTTTTTTTTTACTGTTTATATCATGTTTCAGGGACTTTCAATAATAACAAAATTAATCTCCTAAATTATATGATCATGTAAGAAGTATGATGTGAGTACTGTGCTCAGAGGTACATATGTCATAAATGTACCCACAAGGGTACAGTATTGGTTTCTGCCACGTAACAGTTCTGTATATAAAAAGAAGCATGACTGCAGAAAAGGAATTACACTGAATGGTACTTTATTGTACCTCAATAGTGTAATAAAGCTCCAGCGATGAACCTTTCACTCTTTTAAGTATCGAAATTTGCTTCATTTTCTTAGTGTGTAAAATGTAGAAGTGAGCACAATGTAATCTTATTTGGAGCTTCATTACTGTACAATAAACCTCTTATTAGAGAGAGTGAAATTGGCCACGTTACATAACCTTACTCTCAGAGGATTTTGATCATTCAATGCATTATATCCCTCTAATAATCTCACTGAATCTGAAGTCCTAAATAAGAAAAATGCTGGTTCATTAAAAGTTTTGAGACGAAATGTGTTCTTTGAAGCAGTTGGTGAAGAAGGCAAATGTTCTGAGAAAAAAATGATTTGTTTGCCATGATAAGAGATTTTCAATTGCTATGATTTTGTTTCTGTTTCTTGACCTTTGTAGGTGTCATGCCAAAGCGGGGTTTGGATGTGGGAGAATGTGAGGTGTTTCGCTTCTATAAGCTGGTGACTCTGAAAGGTCTAGTGGAGCCCATCTCAATGATAGTACCACGCAGAGTGAGTGAGTTTACAGCAGATATAATTGGTTGGTTTCTTTATACTGCCTCAGGCTTTTCAGGTATTTCACTGCTATAACATCGATCCAGAATGTCATGCACTGCGGTGGAGCTGAATTTAGACAGAGAAATAACTCATTAAATAATGTCAAACGATATTGATTTGCTGTTGCAGTCAGAAACATTCCAGGAAGATATCTACCCAATGACCGCAGGTGTAGAACCAGCTCTCTCTGCTGAAGAGTGGCTCAGTGGAATCAACAGAGGTAAACAGTCAATTATTCCTCATGAATTTCATATGACATCGATTGGCCTTCTGATGACCATCTGTATGTTAAATAGGACCGGTCCTGATATCTCTCAAGGAGAAGTATAAGAAACCAAACAAGGCTGGTCCTAAAACTGCTAAGAGAGAGAGGAGAGCAATGACAATGAAAGGACTTGACCTGCTAGAGAATGTCTCACCCAAGACAGACAATGAGGTGTGTACATGTTTTGTGTGTGTGTGTGTGTGTGTGTGTGTGTGTGTGTGTGTGTGTGTGTGTGTGGGTGTGTGTGTGTGTGTGTGCAGAGTTGGCCCGCCCCACATGGTACATGTATTGCATAGTGTATTGCATGTATTTCAGTTTACATATAACTTTGATTCAATTCTGGAATTCTGATTCAGATCTTATGAAAATATTTTTCGGCTTCAGGTTTGTTTCACATTCAGGTCGATTTTTTTCAGCTTCAGGTTTTTGGTCTTGCATCAATCGAGAGGGTCATGGTTCAACAGTGACAGCATAACAAAAAGGTTTAGGACCCCTTTCTTATGTTACCAGTGAGAAACGCTGCTCGAGACTTTCAATGTGTCTGAAACTGAATATATTCACTATAATATAGTGAGTTGACTTAATGCCTTGTGGCCCACGGTGTCTCACGGCAGCTTAACGATGGATGTCTCTGTAACTGAATCACAAATGCAACAATACTTCCTGATATTGCCAAAATATCAACAGCTTACTGTTAAATATGAACACGTTGCTATGTTATCATTAACCTTTTTACTCATTAACATTTTACTCAATAACATTGAAGGCTAGTTTACTAACTTTTGATTCAAGCCGAACTTTTTTGGCCCTGGATTATCCACCTCTAGAAGGATAGTTTAGCTTCATTTTTATATTGATATTAGCCACTGAGTGTATAGGACAGTCTGGCTCTGATTGTTCCACCTCAATCTATGATTCCTGCCGCACAGTCAAAATTTATTTATAGCCTTGTGCAATGCCATCTGCAGGAGCCTAAAGTTACACCACTTTAAACAAGCTTAGTGATTTTTTTTTGTCTGGTGAGTTCATTTTAGTGATTTCAGTAAGGTATCATACCTCACGGATGACATGAGGTTCCCAGAGACTAGAGGAAGTGTTTATTATGTCATTTGGTTTACCATCTGACAATCAGACAAACTGATTAGATCAGGAGTAATGTAGGCAGTTTTGCCACTTTTTGATAAGCATATATTGACAATCCTGAAAATGTGGGATTTTGTTTCAAATGTGATTGTGTGTGTGTGTGTGTGTGTGTGTGTGTGTGTGTGTGTGTGTGTGTGTGTGTGTGTGTGTGTGTGTGTGTGTGTGTGCATATGCATGTGATCCTGTAGTTCCTGAAGATGTTCTACAAGCAGCAATCTGAAATTAAACAACTTCAGAAGGACCTCAACGATAAAGATGAAAGGATAAAACAGCTGGAACTAGAACTTCACAACTTGAAGAATGTGACTTATTAACCCCTTTTCACACATAAAACACACTACCCAAAGCAAAGTATCCAAGCTCACAGCAAAGGGTGGTGTTAACAACAACTGAAAGCTGGAAATAATGATTGAATGAGTACACTTCACTAGTAATACTATATCTCTTTGCAGAGGAACATTAGACTGAAGGATATCTACGTGGCTTTTAATGGGAGCCGATAGTGTAAAAATATCTATATGACGTCTAATAATACGAGTCTGAAGTCTGAGTCTTTATCCAGAGCAATATGATTTAAAATCCAAAATGCTTTATTGAAAAATAGTTTGTACGGCTGCAGTTTTTACCCCTGCTGTAAGGAGGATAGCAATACAACATGCAAAGTATGCATATGCACCTGTTTATGAAAAGACATCTTGAGATGATCTTGAGATGGAACGTCAGGATAAAAGCCACAGTGAAGTTGGCCTTAAGACCAGGTCAGAAAGTTCTGACACACTACCATGGCCCCAACATTACCTTGATCCACCAACAGATGGCAGTGAGGTCATGTTGCTAGGTCTTAAGGCAGTAGCACTGCTTAAATATTTGTTTTTTATGATGATCCCTGACACACACACACATTAAACACTTCAAAACTGTTTCATTAAGGTTTTTCTGTGTTATACAGTTATGTTCGTGTTCGATTTTATTTCAGTGACAGATGTTGATTGTTTTTGTTGATTGTTGAAGTGTTTTAGCTGCAAAAAATTACTTTCAGTTTGGACTGGTGGAACATAATGTAACTGGTTTAAATCAAACCATTAAGGTTTGGTGATGTTAATACTTTAAAACCATTTTTTTAAACTTCTGCAACATTGGTGTGACAATAACTAACTAAAACAATACATTACTAATAACCTTAAATGTTTATTAATTAATATTAATAAAAATAGATAATGTTTAAATAAACATTATAGACAATATAGATATATTTTCTGCTCCCTTGTGGATTATTCATGTACTGCATACATCAGATAAAATACTGAGTTTGAAATTTCAACTCAGAGTACAAGTTTTATGTTCCATATATAACATATGTGATCAAAAAACCATTATGTATCAAATTTGTTCTAAATAAAAGTCATAAATGCAAAGTGTTATTTCATTTTCATTCTTTTTTTTTTTTTTTTTCAAATAAACTGCCAGTTTATATATATGCTATATATAATATATAAAATCTCAACATGTCTAATCTAAAAATTAAATAATATATTTATATATATAATTTAATGTTTAGATTAGACATGTTGAGATTTTCGCTGGGAGTGACGAGGATGGACAAGATTAGAAATGAGCAGATCAGAGGGACAGTGAAGGTGGAGTAGTTTGGAGATAAAGCCAGAGAGGCCAGGTTGAGATGGTTTGGATATGTGTTGAGGAGCAATAGTGGATATATTGGACAGAGAATGTTGGAGATGGAGCTGCTGGGCAGAAGGAGAAGAGGAAGACCTCAGAGAAGGTTTATGGTTATAGTGAAGGTGGACATGGAGATGGTTGGTGTAACAGTAGAGGAGGCAGGGGAAAGAAGAAGAAGAATGTTGTGAAGCCTTAAGAGCTTTCTATATTTCTGCATTAATTGTACATATAAGTTCATCGGATTTTCACACAAGATCTAACTTGTGATAACGGGAACTAAATCAGACAAATGAGCCTAAATATTACATTTGGTCATTAATTTATTGAGGAAAATGAGCCAATATCACATACCTGTGTGTGGCTAAATTATGTGAATCTTTAGAATAAGAAGATCATTTAAAGGTGAAATCAGTCAGGTGTTTTCATTTATTTATACCCTATACCTTTTGTATATCTTTGTGTATATCTTTGCACAAAAAAAGACATCTGAGAACCTCAGAAGAAGAGTTGTTGATGCTCATTAGGCTGTAAATGGTTATAAAATCACTAAACAACAATGGTGTGCATGCTGTCTGTCTGCAGTTTGCTAAAGGTCATATTGGGCAGGACAATGACACGGTAGTTAGCATACATTTATTCACATACCAGGGATATTTCGAGTACCCAATTAACATAACCTCCATGTTTTTGAACTGTGGGAGAAAACCGGAGTCCCAGATGAAACCCACACAAACACAGAAGTTGGAGATTTGAACCCAAGACTCCAGTACATATTGGTGGTAGTTTCATAGTTTGGGCCTGTTTTGCTGCATCTGGGACAGAATGGCTTACCATCATTGATGAACCGATGAATTCTGAAATGTACCATTATAGCAGCAGCAATATTTTTCTTGTCTCATCTGTTTAATTTGGTTCTCTTTGTTATCTACTCTTAGGATGAACATCTAATTATGTTTTAGGTCCAATGTGTGCAGACATATTGGAAATTTTAAAAGATGCACAAACCTTCAAGAACAACTGTAAAAAATCTGATGGTTTAGGCTTTAAAGAGTTTAGACTTGATGTAGTTACTGTATGAAAATCATTAATCAGTAATAAGTGTAATTTACTATTTTCCTTTTCAACGGCTATTTTCATAATCAGTGTGGAAACGTTGGGCAGGCATTAAGTAAGACCTTAATTTGACCAGAACCAAATATTAATGATCAAACCACTTGTTTGGAGCAACTCTAAAATGGCAAGTTTTAAGGGGTACTTCCAGTCAGCGTTGGAAGTGTTGGGTAACAGTGGTCAAAAAACAAGCTAATTGTGAATCTGTGATTTTTATTTTTTTTTGTTTAGCCTTTAAGACTTTGTGACCTTACAAAGAGAAAGTACACTTTACCTTCACATCAAATGTCAAAATGGATTAGTTAAGGTGAAGAAAATAAAATAATCCATCACTGGCTCATTTATGTTCCCAGAACCCCAGTCAGAATTCTGAAATGGGAATTTAAGCTTCCAAAAGCAGGACAGCATCAGGTAATTAGTAATCTTTTATCAGGGCTTCAAATCAGTCACCCTGAAGTGTCTGCATAATATGCTCAATAAATTTGTTTGTTATAATGCAAATAAATGAACTTGTTTTTCATTGGCTACAGTTGTTATACAGATTTACTATATTATATAGCATAATAAGAGAAAATAGATAAAATAATTTTATATGCTTAATTTTAATCTAAACTTCAAAACTATGGTGCTTTTATTTATTTTTTGTATTTTACTTTTCATAAGACAATAAAGGTTGTAATTACAGATGTTTGTCTTAAAAATGATTTTGTCATTTTCATAGAACAGATTAAATGTTCATGGGTTTTTTTTGTATCTTTTGTTTTGTAAAAATCTAAAAATAATATTACATTTAAGAAAATTATTTTTAAAAATATTTCAGATTACATGAAGTGATTTTGTTTTAATACTTTCCCACAAGAGTTTTACTGAGTGGCATGAAACGGATTAATTTTCAGTGACTTTTTTCAGTTGTTTTATCAGTAGGACATCTTTTCCATTCCTTATTGTTGCAATTCTTTTGAATATATAATGTTTATTTTGTACACATTATGCCATATCAAAATTTAGTTTTTTGTAACTAGAAAGTATTTTAAATGTCAGTAAATAGGTTTCCCCTGTTTATATTTTTACTTCCTCTGTGTGTGAATCTGTGTGTGTGGTCAAATTACTTCATAACTTCAGAAACATGTCTTTGTACCAGAAAGTCATTTGTATTGTCTTTTCAGGGATATAAAGCCACTCACTGTTGAGCTGCAGAGCACTGGATGTTTTCTCTCTGTAGACTCTCTCTCTCTCTGACAGTCCATCCACTAATGAATGAGCAGGTGTCCCAATACTATGGTCAATATAAACTTATACTCCTGACTGGCTATAGTTTAGTAGAGTTGGGATATAAATGCCTAGGGAAATATGAGAATAAACACCTTATCAGTTATTAATTATACTGGTTCTGAGCTCTGTTAAAGTGTGAGTAGACTGATAAATCACTGTAAATATCAGTTACAGGTTAGGACACCCCACGAAAACCCTTTGACTAAACATGGGCCATGCATATTTGATCTTCATTGACAGAGGGAGGCAATATAACATTCTTCCATTTTAAAACAAATAAATTGGAAGATTTTTTTAATCAATTGCAAAAAGTAATATATCCAATACCCAAATAAAGTTTTGACTAAACTCTCCAAAGCACATTGTTCCAGAAGTCTTTGTCAAGGTGCTCTATTGCAAACTTTAGCATTGCTAACATTGCTAAAAATAAAGATCAAATGTCCATATGTGTAAATATTTTATTATAGACAAGGGTGTTAATGGGTTTTCCTAAATGTCTTCCATGAATTTTTATCTCAGTGTTCTGGAACTGTGTTAAAGCATGAGTAGAGTGATAAATCAGTTGATGATCAGTTATTTGTTCATGGTATTGTTTGCTGAGTATATAGACGTAATAGTCTCAGGCTACATATAGGGTTGGCTTCACTCTACAATGTAGGCTGGAGTTCTTGACTTGACAGTAGTATTTTATTTGACTTCAAGAGCTTATGTTTGGAACATTCATTCAATCTGTTCTCTAGTACTGAATTTCTGTATTACAGCATAAAGTGTAAATGTGGAGCTTTTTTCTGCAGATATAAAAAATGTCACAGAAAAAAATCAACAATATCCAATTGCAACAATATCCTGTATTTATAAAAAAAATATGTAACCATATATTTTTTAAACAGTACGATACCTGGCTACCTGGTAAGCCTGCTGCCAGTTATTTGCCTTTTTTATTCTTGCAGTGAAATTTTTGACAGTGCACATTGTAGCCTGATTATACTTAGACCATCTTCTTTTCCATGTTGTCAAAACTGTTACCATGTTCCTCAATGTTGCCATGAGCCTCAGATAATGAGTTTTGCAGTACTGACATAAAAGTCAGTATAAAACCACATGACATGGAAGCACTCTGACAAATAAAATAAAAAAAACCCATATTTTATTATTAATATTAGAGAGAACACTGCAAGACATACCTAACCCGAAGAATTTACATGGACAGGATGTACAAGCCGAAATATCCTTTTCCATGAATTGTCCTTCATTGTACTCATCCAAGGCAAAGAATGCATGGAAGGGTGTACCATCTATTGTGAAATATATGCTCCAAGGTTCAGCCAAGGACATTTCACAGAAATTCCTTTTATGCCTGATGATACCAGACATCCACCCCTGGCAAAACGTATTTCTGGGAGTCCTGGGGTAGGAGAGGCTGATGCAGTGATCTATATTTGGGGAACTGGGGTGAATGGAGGTAGCAATTTATAAATGTGACCGAGTGTGGTGTGTTTGTGTGTGTGTGTGTGTGTGTGGGGGGGGTGACTTCAGACTTCACGGAGTCACTATTAATATGCAGGACATTGCTCTGGTGGACGTGAGATGCCTGGGATACCAAAATCATGTCTGTTGCAAATGGCCATTAAAAGTTGTAGTCTGCTGTGCTAAGATTAGAGTATTCAAGCCTTATTAAGATCAGAATAAATAAGAGGTGTTTTAAAAACAATAAACTAACATCTACAACTACTGAGCTACAGAACAAACAATGTGCTGTTATGAGTATTAAATATGTAATATGTAATTGCATAAACATTATGCAGGTAACAGTAGTAACAATACTGTACAAATGAAAGCTCAGTACGCCTGTCTCTTGTGTACATGTAAAGGTAAAGTGTCTGTGCAAAAGATATGAATAGAAGATCTGAATATTGTCTGTGCAGAAAGACATGACTAGTAGAGTAGTAATGTCCATCTATTCAGTGAGTCTGTCAGTTATGTACAAGTGTAGAGAAAGTGTCAGTGTAATGATTGGATAGAAGGAGTAAATGTCCAGCCATGATCAGTGAGCATGTTCTGTTAGAGACTCAATGTGTGATAATGTCCCAACACAGTTAAGATGAATTGTACAGTGTGATCATTGTTGGTAAAAACAACCTCCAGTACTGCTCCTTGCTTGACATGCCATGGTCATGGAGGGGGTGAGATGTGCTCAGGAAATCAAGTCAGGAAATGGAAAGTTCTCCTTTCCATCACCACCTCAAAACTCTCCAGTGAGCATCCAAGAACAGAGCCAGCCTTCTTGATCTGTTTGTTGTTCTCCTTGGCATCTCCACCCATGATGCAGTCTCCCCATTAGACTACTGTGAAGAAGACAGTACTCATAACAACAGGCTGGTAGAAGATGGCTAATATTTTGCTGCACACACTGAAGCACCTGAGCTTCATGAGAAAGTAGAATCTTTTCATCCCCTTCTTGTACAAATGTCAGTATCAAATTTGCTGTCAAACAGGACACCCAGATATTTGTCAATGAGCTCACACTAAGGAGCAAGTGTTTTTTTTGTTTTTTGTTTTTTTTCTGTATTCTGTATTCACCTTGTCCATTCCTGTAGCACCCGATCACTGCTGAGTCATCAGAAAATTTCTGAAGGTGGCAGAACTCTGAGCTGTACTGGAAGTCTGTGGTGTACAGGGTGAAGAGGAAGGGGGAAGAGTACATTTCCCTGAGGCGCTCCAGTGGTACAGACCAGAAGGTCAGACCAACTGATACCCATCTGCACAAACTGGGAGCTAGGAGACAGGTAGTCCCAGACTCAGGCTATCATGGACATGATATCATAATTGTATTTTATCCATTTTACATCCCCAATTATGAGGTGTTGGATAGTATTAAATGCACCTGAGAAGTCAAAAAGGTTTTCACTGTGGTGTTGTTCTGATAGGAGTGTGTCTTCTGCAGTAGGCAGATGAATGCATAATCCACACCAACCTGCTGTTGATAAGCAAACTGCAGGGGGTCCAGAAAAGGGCACCAGCTTTTCCAGGATCCTCATTCCTTTTCCTCGTGACTAAACACAGAGAAAACTCAGAAGAAGTGAAGGAATAGGGTTAATTAAGAGTTTAAAATACAAGAAAAAAAGGAAAGTAAAATATCAAATATAGGTTAAAAAAATGTCCCTCACAGGATGGAGCCACTGTAATCAGCAGCCACTTAGCACAGCAACAGACAGACAGCAAGATTACAATCCCTGAAGTCTCAGTAGGTATGTGTCCTTAAACAGAAGTGATACATGATTCATTGTTTTGCTTAAAACTGGATGCCCCCTGGTACCCCCTGTTACCCCCCTGAGAAATCCACAAGCAATGCCATGAAGGAAAAAAAACAGCCAACACAGGATGTCTTGGGGCATCTAAGCCTAAATGATCCATTTTATTGTGTTCAGCAGATATGGAGAATCAAGAAAGCAAATTGGACAGAAGGACAAAAACAAAGCACTGCATACATGTTTCAGTCTCTCCCCATTGGACAGTTCTATAGTTTAATTCATTTCCAACTAAATTCTATTCTATTCTGTACTACATCCACTGAAAAGTGATGAGAATGTCTTGTTACAACGGGTATGGTTGGATGGATATACATATTAGGCAGCAAGTGAACAGTCGGTTCTTGAAGGTGATGTGTTGCAAACGGCAAAATGGGCATAAGGAACTAAGTGACTTTGAACAAAATCATACCAAAAGTGCTTCACGAAAAAACACTGATTCACTGATGGATCTACAGAGGCCCAACTCACAACTTTGGTTAGATATCCTTGGTCTTGTTGCCAGATACACAGATCTTGTGGAATCAACCCAATAATGGGTTATACTGTGTTTGTTGGAAAGTGGGTGGTTTTAATGCTGTGGCTGATCAGTGTATTAGTGTAGTTCAACTTAAATTCCAATATGAACATTTGTTCAGACTCTCATCCAAGAAAAGCAGATTTGGCTCAGATTTGCATGAAGCAAGCTGTAGAGTAGATTTCAGTAAGATCAGCTGATAAAGACACAGTGTATATTTTATAGAGTTAAAATGGTCAAAAAGTTGCCTTCAGGCAGGAGGACATTTTTATCAGGGACATCAATCCAGGAGACCATCACCAGCAGAACAGTCTCCACTTGGGCTTGTGCAGATTTCACCAACCTCTGCAGAGTTTTCTTCTCTGCAGCAGAACAGCTTTTGTGTCACATGTTGACACTGAATCAGGGAGTTAAAAGCGGATGTGAAGTCCACAAAGAGCATACGAACATAGGAATCCTTCTGCTCTGGGGGGTGAGTGCAGTGTGGAACATAGAGGAGATGGCACCCTCTGTGGATCAGTTCTTGTGGTATGCATACTGGTATGGATCCCCAATGATGGTGGCTTTGATGTGAGCCATAACAAGTTTGTGACATTGGGGGTGAGGGCTACTGGCCACTAATTATTCTAACCTGTCACTGCAAAGCTCTTGGGAACCAGGTTGATGGTGGCTGTCTTCAGGCAGGTGGGGACAGCTGCCTGGATGAGGAAGGAGTTAAAGATATCGGCCAGCACCTCACAGAGCTCGTCAGCACAGTCCCTCAGCACCCTCCCAGGAATGTTGTCTGGGCCAGTGGCTTTGTGGGAATTAATCCTCCTGAGGGTCCTTCTTACTTCTATTGTCAATGTAGAACCTGTTGAGAGCATCAGGCAGCGATGGGACCCTAGGGCATTATGTGTCTCTGGTGTTATAGTGTGTGATGCATTTAATGCCCTTTCACATGCTCTGTGGATTCTAGGAGGAGAAATGTCCCTGGATCATTTGTGCATATGTGGCTTTGGCCTTCTTAATACCTACAGTCAGCTCTCTTCTAACCCTCCTGACTTCTTGTGAAACACCAGACAAGAAGCATCCTTGTCTTCCAGCAGAAAACGGATCTGTATTCAGCCAGGGTTTCTAGTTCTGGTAGCCTGTCCTGGTGGTGGTGACACCTTCATCTCACTTGCTGTTGTATCTGAGGACACCAGATGTGCAACCCCCCCAGATCACATCCTCATTCACAGCAGCATCTCTGAACATCTGCCAGTCTCTGCATTCAAAGCAGTCCTGCAATACAGCGTCACCATCACAGGGCAACAAAATGGAATAGTCCACATTTTTGAGCAGAAGAAGAATCAGGAATCAAGAACAGCTGAATAAGCTTCAGATTTCAAGTTAATTATAGACATTTTATTTTACCTAGATGAGAATGAGTATTACAGAAATAAAAACTCAGTACAACCCAAAAACTAACACTCACACAGTGTATTTACTTTTATCAGATTTAAATGCACCTAAACCTGTGTTCAATTGTGCTGCAGTTACAGTTACAATCCACTAATAAAACAAGCTGATGTCACTGTAAATCCTGAGAATTACTATTCATTATCCACAGGAAAAGAAGAAAAGTATAGACTTTTGAATATCATCTGGCAGTTTTTTTAGCACTGGTATTAATCTTGTTTTAGGTCCCATGGAAAGTAATTTTTTTTTTTTAAGAAACATCCTTTCTCAGTAGAACATCCTTTCTCAGTAGAAGGCATACTACTGAAGCATAAACATTTAAAACACAATTTGGAGTTCATATAAACTCTTTAAGAAAACTGATTCAATCTTAAAAAGTCTCTTATAAAGAAATTCAAACTTTGAAATTCTCAGAATTATCAATGTTCCAATGTGATGGAAAGAAAACAAAATGCATGTTAACCCCACATTCAAGTCAGACGAGGGATGCATATTAATAATGACCTTTTGTTTTTGTAAATTGTAGAAAACAGTTGGATTGTGAGAATCTCTATTCAGAAAACATCTAATTAATTAAAGGGGAAAGTCATGACCCTGGTTTAGTTCATATATGCAGTGGACATATGTATGCGACAGTCAGGCCAATCTGAAGGGACACTCAATCGTGTGGAGTTCTCAGAATCCGGGTCGACACACAGAGGCCAGAGACTGCTGCATCTGGAGAGGATTTAAAACTTTCTCACCATCTGTACTTGGGTTGCAGCCAGCAGAACATATCCAGAATACCCTGTCACTTAAAATGAATGCAATAAAGTGAAGAACCTAAAGGCAACGTCTGTGATTTTAAGACCATTAATTTAGCGCAACCTTAATTGATAAAATATTTGCATGTTTACATTTGATATCAGAAAAAAATGGTACACAGAAAATCAGTATTCAGTCTTTTAAGCATTTTTTACTGCTAATATATGTATGTAATAGAATGCTATTATAAAATTAAACAAAACAAAATCATGAAAGGACTTCATCTTATGCCTTACAACTGAAGATCCACACTTTGCAGGCGGTTACATACTGATATTCTAAGTTTCATATTTAAGACCACAGACATACATATATGAAGAACAGAATGTTCCCTTATCTAACCATGGTGGTCTCATCGTTGTGTGATGAATTATCAGCATGTGATCCAGTTAGGAATTTAGCTAGAACATGTTTACTGCTTTGTCCATGTGTACATGTTCAATCTGATCAGTGAGAGGGTTAGGGTTAATGATGTCACTGACCCAGATATTGAGTTATAAATGAAAAGGAATAGAGGGGCTATATGCCAAACATGTAAATGTAAATGTAATTTTTTGCTCAAAAACTGATGAAGAACATATTATAATAAATATCCTTGTCAATCTATTCATTACAAAAAACTCATCATAATTATTAAACTCATATTTATCACATTCCTATATTACTATTATAGATTTACTTTCTCCTACACAAAACTTGGTTTGCTTGGTTAATTACAATTTTAACGTCTTTGGAAAAAGAATATCTTATAAATTAAAGAATGGCTACATTTTGTATGAAGCTTTAGAGATAATAAGAACTGTGTGATTCTCATTATCCTCCAAAGAAATGGGTTCAGAGAGAGGGCTTCATTGCTGAAAAGATTTATTGACTTCATTTTGTAGCATGCATTGATTAGGTGAGGGTGATGGTGATGTGCATGGCTCAGGCTGTGCTATAATCATTACAGCCAAAAGAAGAACCATCCCGAATGTCATTGATGAACACTTGCTCAGCAGTGTCATTTTACTTATCAATATTAATGTGCAATGCAAACATTATTCCTCCAGCAAACATTCTTGGAACAAAGCATGTCAGTTTACTACAAAAAAACAACCCCGTTATTACAAAAACACACTCTGCCTTGGACCAGAGAACTGCAGCCTGATGTCCTTGGTTGTTGTCCAGGTATCCATCTCTTATGCAACAGGCCATTGATAGGATAGGATAAGTAGTTAAGTGTGTCTAGTTTGGATGCAGATAATGGCTGGACATTTACTGCTAATGACAGAAAAGCAGCCTGGGATGCTAAAAACTAGCAGACATATAGACAAAATCACACTGGAACAACACCAAGAGCTGAGTCTTCACAGATGAATGGTTGATTAAGAACCTATTTAGGAAATACATGATAGAACAAATTGAAACATATTGATATATACTGATATCACAGTTGAGGTAAATAGCCTTTAAAAACTTTTAAAAAGAGATTGCATCAGTGTAATACATATTACATTACTAAATCAAATCAAATCTACTACTTCAAAATGACTAGTGCCTGAGTGATTATGCAACATTAATAACAAGACATCTGACAGTAATATAAGCAAGCCTGTGTTGAAACGTCTTGTAAATCTGAGATTACATTGCCTATATGATACATCAAAAACATGTTTCACCTTTTATAGTTTTAAAAAACATAGAGCTGATAAGTGTTTGACAGATGTTTGACAAATTAACAACAATGTCTGGCATCTTCAGACATCTGATGATTAAGTGCACCCTTGAAGAGAGGAGCAAAACAAGATGTTCACTGAAATTTTAAATGATCAACAATGACAACAGGTATCAAGACAAAGGTTAATGTGAGACAAAAGGCTGCACAGTATGGGGAAGAGCTCTTGTTCACTGACCCTTTTTTTACTCTTTGGAGTGGTAACAATTCTGAAGTATATATGTCTTATTTGAAGAAAACAATTTTAAAGGAAAGATTATGAAAGATGTGAAAAATCAAGGGCTCATCATGGTCAATGGGAATTGCACATGCTCACTGGAATTATCCACTTCATCTACACATCGAAGCACCATTCTGAGTAAGGGTCACCATGCCTTTTGAGAAACATATCAACTATAGACCTACATACAGAATCCTACATTGATATTTTTGGGTAAAGATGCAATGAGATGGCCAGCAAACATTATTTCATTTCACAACTATTATATATTCTACATTCTACATGATGAATCCTCAGGGATTCAAGAAGAGACCTTATTTCCTATTTTGTAACAATGCAAATCTCCTATAACAATGCAAAGTTTATATTTGTAAGAACAGGAGAAATATTTTTTTCAGCATACAATGTTTTTGTCTCAGAGAGAGTGCATATGTTTAAAGCAACAAAATAAACAATGTAATAAACATAAAAAGTCTACTAAGTATTGTTATAAAGTCTGCAGCATTGTTAAAGATTTATTTTTTTCTGTCTCAATGTGCATTTATGTACATTCGTTGTAAAATTCTAGTTAAAGTGCAAGGTGTTCCCTGCAAGTGATCAGTGCCATCTCTGTGTGAAAAGCTATTAGCATGTCTATTTGGATGGCTTTGATAATCCTGAGTCATTTACCAGAGGGAAGTGGTTGGAGGAGGTGTTAGAGGGAAGAGGGGTCAGATATAATCTTGCCGACATACTTTATTACCCTGCTGTTGTAAAGGTCCTGAAGCTTTGGCAGAATACAACCAATGATCCACTCCGGTGTCCTTATAATGCCCTAGAGTTTGGCACATTCTTTTGAGAAGAACAATCCAAACCAGATGGTAATAAATGATGCGATTGGATTTTTTGTGAAGAACTGGATCATTACATCAAGGGCCTGTGGCAGGCTGGATTTTTCAGCTGTCTCAAGAAGAACATCCTCTGCTTTGCTCTCTTGGCTATGGAGGCCATGCTCCCTGTCCACTTCAGGTATCTTCCTATAGTGGTGTCTAGGAAATCGAGTGATTCAGGACACCTGCTTCTCAACTCCCTCTCTTTAGGTAGACTCATCACCATTGGTTATACAACTCACCATGGTGAGGTTGTCTACAGTCTTCAGGATATTCACAGATGAGTCCTTGGACCACCAGTCATCAGTGCAAAGACTGATGAAGGAGTGAGGGAAGGCAGCCTTACACAGATATATACCCTCATACAGAGTTTCTTTAAGTTTATTCATCAATAGAATATTTCTATATTTCTGGCATCACTCCAAAGAAACTTTAATTTAATATATTAGTGTGCATCAGTCTAGTCAATTTAATTACTGACTATTGAGAAAAGTTCATTTCTAATATTTTCAGATTTGCAGAATTCAGGGCTGCAGCAAGTGGACTGCATCGTTACACTGAACAAGATTAGATATAACAGGTCACATTACATTCTCTTGGCTGCTGTATAAACATGGGTGGCCTAATGATGCTATGGCTTGAGGTTTAATGTAAAAGATAATGTACAGTATTGCTTGCAAAACTGTAAACTTTTTGATATTTCTGTTTAAATTTGACCTAAATCTTTGCCCTATTTTTACACAAATGCTAAACATAGATAAGGAGAATAAAATCAAATAAATGAGAGAAAAAACTGGTCATTTATTTGTTGAAGAAAGTATCCAATATTACATATCTGTGAGTATGTGAAGTATGTGAACTTTTGATTTCAGAATCTGGTGTGACCTCCTTGTGCAGTAATAACTAGCTAAACATTTCTGGTTATTTGTCCTGGACAAACTTTAGTCCATTTTTCCAGCTTCAACTCAACTTATGTTGGTGGGTTTCCTCCCCTGAACTGATTAATTCAGGTCCTTCCACATCATTTCTACTGGATTAAGGTCTGGACTTGAATTATTTCAAAACATTACATTTAGGGTTCTTTAACCATTCTTTGGTAGAGCAATTTGTGTGTTTTGGATCATTATCTTGTTGCATTAACCATGTCCTCTTGAGATTGAGCTCATGGAAAGATATCCTGACATTTTCTTTTAGAGTTTGCTGATATAATTCAGAATTCATTGTCTTATTGCATCAGTCCTAGCCAATATGCAGCTAAACAGGCTTAAGTCATGATACTACCACCACTGTGTTTCACAGATGAGATAAGGCTTTTCTGCTGAAATATAGAAAATATTGAATAATATTTTCCTTTCTCCAAACATTTAACTCATTTCAACCCAAAAATTATTTCGGTCTCATCCATCCACAAAACATTGTTACAATAGCCTTCTGACACTCACATCAGCGAGTGGAATATTTTTGTCTCATTTGTTTGATTTGGTTCTTATCTGCTTTTATCTCGCTTTTAGGATTTGATTTAAATCTAAAAGGATTCACAAACTTTTGTGAACTTTTATGCACCTTTATTCGTTGATAAGATAACAAATGAATAGTGTAAGTAAAACACAACACATAAGTTTGTAACGTTCGTTATTTCTGTCATATGAATTAAAACAAACACATATCTGAAATACAATTATCAAATATTGGGAGATCTACATAATGGATATAAACTGGCAATGGAAACTTGGACAAAATGAAACTGAAGATTAAAATGATCATGAATATGAACCACTTACTTTAAGCAAACCCAGTTAGTTTCTGTTGCTCAAGAGAGGGCATAGTTACATGATATAAAAACAAATGTTTCAGGCTAATTCGATCAGTGTCTTAAAACCAAATAAACATAAACAACCAGAAAGGACTTACATTTAGACAACTGTTTTGTCCAAAGCAAAAACAAAGGAATCAATTAGAGGAACAAGTGCTATATTTCCAAAGAGAGAGAAGGAAAAAAGCAGCATTAAGTGGGTTAGATAATATAAGGTCATGGCCTGAGGTTAGCAACTTCATCTAACTTGGTTTAACAATACAGGAAAGAATACTGTCAACCTATAGAAATTTAAGGGACTATCAGACCTTTTCTGTTTCAATAAGTGGAAGCCTGTTGACCATTTGTATTAAGATGCCTGAACCACTCAAACACTTGCTCTTTAACCTCACCAATGATCCAAACAATGAGGACACTGTGGAGGTCAGTTTGTTTTTAACCCTGTGAAACCATGTGAATGTTGTATAATTGCACTGAACCTGAATCAATAAAAGAGGCTTGCAGTGAAGTAGTGGAAGAGGGTTCACACAGACTGACAACTCAGGTGGATGGTCCAGAATACCATCAGTCCTCTGAGATGATGAAAAAATGAAATGCATGCCTAAGGACCATCATTGGATAAATGGATAATATCAATAAGATATTATATAATAATATAAGAATATCAAACAGAAAAATCAGAGAGCTATAGAGAAGCATTTTTCTTAGAAAAATATAAACTTACCATGCCAGAATGGTTTAACCTAGTTGATTAGCCTTATATTCCTGGAAGACCAGTGGTCAAACACACCTACAAAATCTGATAGTTAGATATAATGTGAATCAGATGTGAATACGCAAGAAAATGACCAAATGGCCAAGGTCATGTGTTAACAGCTATTAGCAGCTGCTCTACAAACAGGATTCTCAGAGGACAAGAATGTGATCATGGTGGCAGAAGTCAAGCTGTGAAAAAGGAAGACACTGTAGCAGAAGATAAATAGAGGGGTGCTGGAGGCCAGATGGAGAGAGAAGAAGCAGAAAAGGGTTGAGAAGAAGATAGAAAAGAAAGCCAGAGAGAGAAGGAAGAAACCTGACGAGAGACAGCCTCACTAGACAAGGACAGGAAGGAGGCCAAAAAAATCAAAAGTCAAAGAGTGTTCTGTGAGGAGAAAGAATAGACCTGAAACTCTACTTCACTACCATATATTTGCCCCTACTGTCTTTGCATTTTCTATCACTTCCACACACCTGCTCCCCGTTTCTTATCAACAGGCATCTGGATATTAGGACACAGTAAGATGACTCTTTCCATTAAAAGCTCTCCTCTGCAGAAACAAGGTGATGGTTGAAATAAACTGAAACAATGGCACTGAAACTGTTGTTTTTCATGAGTTTATATTAGTGTGTGATAGAATATGGACTGTGGTTCTTGTACCGCAATCAAGTAAATTTCTATTTTTGAGGTACTGGTATACAGAACATATACTTTACACATTCCACTGTAGTATATATGTATATATGTGTATGGTATATATGTATATATGTGTATGGTATATATGTATATATGTGTATGGTATATATGTGTAACAGTATATATCCCATGGTAAGTATCGTAATAATATATATATTGTATGTATATGACATATATATATTTGTATATGTATATATGTATGTATATATGTATATATTTGTATGAGTATATATGTATGTATATATGTATTTGTATATGAGTATATATGTATTTTATGTATGTATATATGTATATATTTATATAGTATATATGTGTACAGTATATATGTATATATTTATATGTTTCTTATATTGTACAGTATATATATGTATATATGTATATAAGTATATATGTACAATATATATGTATATGTGTATAGTATATATGTAATATATATATGGCCTATATATATATGTATATATGTGTATAAAATATATATATGTATATGTGTATGAGTATATATGTATGTATGTGTATAGTATATATGTATATATGTGTATAAATATATATGTATATATGTGTAGGGATTTTATATGTATATATGTGTGTATTTCTATATTACTTTTAGTATATATGTATATATGTGTATAGTATATATGTATATATGTGTATGAAGCATATATGTATATATTTGTATGGTATATATGTGTACAGTATATATGTATATATTTGTATGATATATATGTGTACAGTATATATGTATATATGTGTATGGTATATATGTATGTGTATATTATATATGTATATATGTGTATAATTATATATGTATATATGTATAGTATATATATGTATATGTATAGTATATATGTATATATGTGTATAGTATATATGTATATATGTGTAGGGTTTATATGTATATATGTGTATAGTATATATGTATATATGTGTAGGGTTTATATGTATATATGTGTATAGTATATATGTGTTGCACATATATGGTACATATTCCACTGTTGTGATACTGGAATATGGCATATATATGATGCATATTTCTCTGTTGTGGTGCGTTTCTTTACTTTTCTTTCCTTTAATGCAGCATAATTTGTACATAGTGGACACATGAATAACTGAATGAAACATGAAAACAAAATCCAAATCAATGTTACAATTCATAAATGAAAGGTTTTTATTTTTTTATTTACTTTTATAAGCTTCATAATAGGAAAAAACAAAGCTGTTCTGTGCCAAAGCTGTTCTTCACTGGGGGCTGGTTTGTATCAATGCCAGCTCGCTGTGAATTGTAGTATGTATAAAATTAACGTATACATTTTTTTTGTTAGTAAAGTTACACAGTTAAATGAACACAGTTTGGTCTGTATGTGACCTCCAATTATTGCTCAATGAAAAATTAAAAATGTGTTTTGAACATGATGCATAGTTTAGAACAAAAATGTACATTCATTTTTCTCAGATGATATGACATTTTTACAGGACTGTATGTTTCTCCACATGTAACTCAGATCATGCTGCTCTTGTTTGGCTAGATTCTAATATGAATACCTCTGTGGTTCTCTTCTCCAAGACATGTGCCTGGTTATGGAATCACCTAAAATGCTCTGCCAAACTGGAAGCTAGTCAGCAATAGCCAATAGGAAATGTTTCATATCATGTGGGGACTAAACACTTGATACCCGTCAACCTGGATATATTTTGACAGATTAGAAGAACACGTTTTTCACACATGTCGGTCAGCATAGTAGGGTATTGACTTAGTGGTTATAAAACACTTCAGGACATTTAGCCACACACACAGGTATTTTCAACCAAAAGATCTCTGATACTTGAATTGGTTTCATTCAGTCCTTGGTGTTCTTTTGCAAACCATCCCACGTTTAAACCAGTTTTAGTGGAACTGAGGATACGTCACAGAGCACATCATCGACAGAGGGCATTGCCCAGAATCAGTAAATGGTAGTGACAAGATGGAAGCACGCATAGACTACCTGCAAGCATTTGTGTTGTTACAGATGTTGGTTTTTCTCCATAAAGCAAACATGGATCAAACCTGGATCAACTTTTGGCAAGAAGAAGACATACAATGACAAATGGTAAGTCATTGGTCCTTACTCCTGTACAGCTATACACTGAAAACCTACTAATCTTTGTTTCCCACTGTGACCAAACTTTTCAAGCTTTGTAACCTATTTTTGTTCATGAAAATGCACCAGATGGTTCAAAATTAGGTTTGTGAACCAGAACAGAACACGTTCTGCATGGGTGGAAAAGGCCCCACAGACTTCTTCCCAAAAGGTTTTCATACTTGAGAATAAATTTCCCAGTGGTGATCTGCATCACGCTACTAAAGCAATATGCACATACTAGAGACAAAATCAGATTCTCTTTCCTTCTCTACCTCAGCACTGTTGTGCATGTCTGCATGTGAGCACTGACAAAGGTCATATGAAGCCCCTTTTGCCATGTTGTAGATCATCTTGCACTAGGGCTCTAGGAGTTCTCCAGTCAAGGGATAGCTACCTGAGACAAGGTTTGGAAACTTTCAATCCAGGGGCTCTCTTGCCAGTGGCAGGAGTTTTGAATGCACTGTATTTATTAGAAAAGGGGCAGTTTTATGTTCTTCTGTAGATCACACTTCTGGTGTTTGCCCACAATGGCCTGAGCATAGAGTTCCTTTGAGTCCATGGGAGCATCCAAGTTTTCCAGTTACAGTCATTCAGACTAGATAACTTCAGACAAACTGCCCTCTCTTCTATCACTGCTAGGCCCATGGAGTGCTTTGAGCTCAAGTGATGTGCATAGGATGAGGTCTGTTACCACACAGATCTCATCCAAGAGTACTTGGTTACAGGGTCATGAATCTAGCTCCTAGCCCATCTTTTCCAGGAGTTCCATTTTGTAAGCAGTGAGGATCCTGGAAGCATACAGGGCTCTGACAACCAGTGCTAAAGGCCTGGCAATCTTCTAGAAAATGGAGCTGGTAAAACAATCTGATTTTCCTGGGAGGGAGAGATTAACTGTGGAAAAAGCAGTTCTCCTGTTCTGGTCGAGGTAATGCACCACTGAAGATTCCACCACTGGTGGGCTAAACTTCTCCAAGCTTAGAAAAGGTCATGATGGGCATGTAGAGAGAAATTGGATTGTTCCAAATCCTTTTAATCTCTACCACACACTCTAGTACGGGAGGATAGATCTGCTTAGTTGGCAGTATTTTACCATTGAATATAGCACACTTCATTTCCAGGCTGGCCTGGGCAGTGGGCCAGTCAATGTGGAGCTTAGTTGCAGTTCCCCTGAAAAAGCAATTCATGTAGTGATCACCCAGGAAGGAAGGCTTGCATACAGTGTGAGTGAGCTTGGATAGGATGTTATCTTTGTCATCCTCTGGCTGACAAATGTGACAGAGCCTTGATGTCCTCCTCCTCATCTTCCACATATGTCAGCAACAGTGCTGACATGGTAGAATCTAGGTCCATAATTTTAGTCCTGCTTGGAGATGGAGGAAATGGCAGTTGGGAGGGGCAAATCCTCCTCAGAGAAAGCAACACCTCTGTAGGCATAGTATCCTGGCTGGCTAGGGAGGCTTGATCATGCTTGACGTCAATCCATGTGATGGACATGGGGTCTCTTGATGAAACCATGGAACCATCCATTTGGTTTGAACTGTTGAGTTGCAGGCTCAGCATAACACTTGAGCTGGGTTGTGGACTGCAGTGATGGAGCCTTGTCTATGCAGGTGCAACTGTTTCGCAGAACTAGGTTAAGAAGCTAGCTGGAGGAGTTATCTTGAACCTAAGGGGATGCCGAATAACAATCACAATTAATCTGTCAACTACTACATGTGCTGCTATTAGTGATTTAGGTGTCAGTCACAGAAAAGGCCATTTCCATAGTGAGATGCCAAATGAGTATTGAAGATGAACTGTATTGAAGATAAAACTGTTGATGGATTTGTTTCTTAGAACTCATAAATGCAATAATGCAAGTCATGCACAGATCAGCTCTGGGGTGTTGTTGAGCACATGTTTAAACAAGCCTGACGTTGGGAAGAGTACCACAGCTGTGGTACCTGTCCCAAAAATCCAACACCCAAAGGACCTAAACAGCTACAAGCCGGTGGTGCTGACTTCTCTTCTGATGAAGTCACTTCAGAGGCTGGTCCTTACCCATCTCCTCCCTCTGCTGTGCACATCCATGGACCCTCTTTGGTTTGCCTACTAGCCTGGCATAGGTGTGGAGGATGCTGTCATCTGTCTTCTACACAGAGCTCTTTCTCACCTGGAGAAGCTTGGGAACAATTTCTTCAGAGCCTTTAACACTGTGCAGCCTGGGCTGCTGAAGGACAAGCTGGAACACGTTGGTGTGGAGACTCATCTACCAAACTGAATATTGGGCTACTTCAACAACTGACCATAGTACATGAGGGCACAGGACTGTGTTTCAGACAAGGTGGCCAGCAGCAAAGGGGGGCCTGGCACCGTTCCACTTCACCCTGTGACTCCATGTACAGTTCACCCACCTGTCACCCCCAGAAGTTCTCTGACGTCTCTGCAAATTTCAGCCTCTTACCTAATGAGGAGGACAGCAAATATAGAGAACTCATTCAGGACTTTGTGGACTGGTGTCTGCAGAGCCAACAGACACCTCCTTCCTTACTATTAGACTCTACACCCAGCACTGAGCCCAGCAGCCACACACACACACACAGACACACACACACACAGACACACACACACACACACACACACACACACACACACACACACACACACACACACACACACACACACAAACTATGTAGCATATGTGCAATACTTCTTCCATCTCACCACATGCAACTATCTATTTATATTTTTCGTTAGAGCTTTTTCATTTCTATTGTTTATAATATCTATATTGAATATACTATATTATTTATTTTAATTTTTTTTTGCATGAGTACTGTCATGTCTGTCTCTTGTGAGCCCTGTCAGTTTTCCCCCATGTGCTCCTTAGCACATGGTTTGTGTTTGTTTTGGTTCTGTCTCCTCCCTTGCTCCGCCCATTCCCACCTGTGTCTCATGTGTAACCACGCCCCTTTGTAATCAGTAGTTTCAGGTGTGTCCAGTGTTTTGTATTTAAGACCCTTTGTTTCAGTCTGTCTTTGTCAGTCCTTTGTTTCTGTTTTGTTACCTACCATGTTTGTTACCTCAGTTAGTGTTATGTTTCTGTCAGTTTGTTCCTGGTATGTTAGTATAGGTCCCTTTTGTTTTGTTTGTATTTTGTTCCCCACTTTGTAAGTGCTTTGTTTTTCTTTATTTATATTAAATTCCTTCCCTTGCATTTGCCTCCACACCCTCGTCCTTTTTCTGTCTGCTCGCCCCTGACAAGTGCCTTGTTATCCCTTTGCTGCCATAACACTGTGTATTATTAGTAATACTGCATTATTCATAAAGGATTATCTTAATACATCTTATCTTAATTAAATTAAGACAACAGTATATTCCTTTACTGAAAATGACAGGGTGTTGTCCTATGTTTCACTCTTACATTGCTCTTATTGTGTTTCGGTATGTTTTGGATGCCACAGACATGTGAGTTTACCCATGCCTGTGGGACTTGGGGCATCTTGGTTTGACCTAAATAAAGACTTGCAGCCTGCCACAAACCCCATCCTGTTACATTGCATTTGATTAATTTTATCAATTATATATTTATATCAGGAATGTTTTCCCTTTCATATATATATATATATATGTTTATTTCTTTGAATAACACAAATTAAAAATCCCAGTTTTATAATTGAATTTTATAATTATAATTGAGATCCTTTTGCTGTTCTCAAAGGTGAGGCTAAAATAATTGTGATTACAATATTACTTATAAAACTGCAAGTACTTCATAGAGAAATCAAATGCCATAAACTGCAAAATGCAGAAGAGTCCACATAAAAAATGATCAAGCAATGCTCTTCACATGCTTAGTTATAGCACTGAAATTATGGTTTGGAAAACCAATTATTAGCAAAAGAGCAGTATATCGTCTTATTCTGCAAGTTGAGTCCAAGGACATGAGGAAGAGCTGGTGGATGTGATGTCAGTGCGAAAACATATATCATGGCCATGGGTTATTTACTCTGGGTTGGCACCTCAGGGCTTCCATTCCCTAAGAAGGCAGCAGGAGGGATGAGAAGATTCAAGTGTTTGCACTGCAGCAACTGATGGAAATATTAGCCTGCAGGCCACACACAGACCAAATATGAGTGGAGACAGAAAAGAACAGTAGCAAAGATGCAAAAGCAATAAAGAGCAATAAATTATAATACATCCTATTAATTAGTTCATCTACAGGCAACATTAAAATCACAATGTGTAGTTTATGAACCACTTTGTGGGATTCAATTAATGGAAGAGCAACGCCATTTATTGGGTTTTAGGAAAAATGAGTGTACCACACCATTCAGTTGTACCTTAAAAGTTTTTAACTGAGGGGTAGAAAAGGACAGATATTTTTTGAGACTGACATCTCTTTTTGAAGTACAAAAAAGAAAGAAAGTCTGAAACAGCACAGTGCATTTTTAACCAACAAAATAATGTTTTATTCTTTGTTTGTTCTGCACAGAAGTGCAGAAATCACAATGATGATTATTTACTGAAACCAGTTTTCCATTCAATTTAAGTGTGAATTTGACTTTGGTCATCAAAATAAACATGTTTTTTGTTACCTGCTCTTCACATTAACATTTGGTTAAAGTGAAGGTAAAGTATAGTTATGGCCAGGAGGTTCTTAAATGCAAATGTTTCCTGATGTGAATCTCAGAGATTGGTAAAAATCATCAAAACGTACAATGCAAACGCAGCCAGGCAAAAGGTTCAAAACGAAAACCCCAAACAAAGAACATTAATGTGACAAAAATGTCAGGCATCTCTCTGTATTTACTAATGTCTGTGTTAATGAATTTACCACAGTGCAACCTATTGTTGAAGGTTACTGAAAAAAAATAAAAAAAATAAAATAAAAATAAAAGTAATGGTCTCTTGAGGACTAAACATTTTTGACAGGCCAATCTGTGTGTGATCATAACTGTAATAGAGATTTTTGCAAAATATAGTTGTGTCTCAAGCAGAAAAGAATCCTTATTATAGAATAGCCAGGTCAGGGTCCTGGCCTCTATGTCCTCCCTCTGAAATATTCCTGTGTGACATGAAGCAGGCCACCCAAGAAAGACAAACCAAAAGGTTATTGCCAGTAAAGGAGTTCCCACTCAAGCTAAACCTGGGATCTGATACTTTTTCCCATGAATGATTTGAATGATCATATTTTTCAATGTTTTAAATGTAATATTTTCTGTTAAGAGTGTGCACTGTGTTGTTCATTTGTTTGCATTAATTGTGCCACTTCGTTATACATATTAATCATATAAATAAGTAAATTCATGAAAATAGGTTGGATGAAGTCAGTCAGACTACTTAACAGTAAAAGCAGACGTGAACCTGTTCCAAATGCTCTAAACCTTTAAACCTCTCATGCTCACTAAAGCAAGAACCAGACGTGCTTCTTGGCAATCTAATCTGTCAAATTTCAAAATATATATCATCTTTTCTTCAGTAAGCAACATAACACACAGTTAATACTGTTCGTGAAAATACAGCCTTTTCAGCCAGTCCTTCATATTACATCACAGTACCTAAAACATTATAATTAAAGAAAGTCGATTCAAGTATTAGCCACCTACTGAACATTCATCTTCATAAACATTATTTTAGCACAGTCACAAAATAATACACGAATTTAATAATACAAATTTTTGTTACATTTGGCAGGCTGGACCTCTAGAGTCAGTGGGAGATGGTGCCATGGCAGCAGTGACATTTTCCACAGTGACTTCTTGCTTTTTGCCAAGTTAGCAAGAAATAGGGTACATCCCACAGGTTCTTCACTGGCATTTTTTTACTCTCTTTTTTCACCTTATCTAGTTTAAAGTTCACAAATGAACAAGGAGAGGAGGAGGAGGAGAGGAGGAGAGGTGATCAACTACATGCACAAGTAAAATCTTCAGCAATGTCGCGTGACCTAGATTTAACATGACATAAAACAGATACATAAAATAAGTCAACCTATACATCGGAACATGTGATCTGGTGGCACAGTGGCACAGCAAGTAATAGTGCATATCAAAGCATTAGAATATTGTGAAACGGTTCTGTTCATAATTTAATTCAATCATATTTTATATTCATTACATTTAAAGTGATATATTTCAAGATTGTCAAGATTTGTTTAAATCTGTCAGACAGGATTGTTCATTTGTATGCCAGGTGGTCTTAATTAAAGGAATCCCCACTAAAACAGGTTGCTCCACATTATTAAGCAAGCCATATTGTTGGTACAATAAGGGGAGAGAGAAAGAGCTTTCTGTAGATGAATAGGCCTGCCATAAAAACATGAAATCAATTGAAATTTCACAAAAACTAAAGAGAGATCATCAAACTATGAAATGATTGACATGTGATTCAAAACACAGATGAATTTGGTCAGACATAGGCTTATTACAGAAGTTTCTTAATTAATATTATTAAGAGGGCAGCTAGGAAAAAAACCCACTGTTAACCTGTAAACACTTATTAGAAGCTGATGGCATCTCTGGAACTTAAAGAACCTCTCAGTACAGGATCCTCCTCCTCCAGGAATGCATATGTGCTTAAGTCTGAATTTCAGTTACCCCAACCACAGCTTGCCAAGAGATATGTTTGCAATGGGCTCAGAATGTCACGTTACACTGGCTGCTCCATTATTGGATCTGGATTGGAGTTTCACATGGGTGATGAATGATCAGTCTGTCCCAACTGCACCATAATTTCAGCAAGAAGGTGACAAAGTGATGATTTGGGCTGGAATATTGAGAAGTTAGATGACAGTCCACTTGTCAAAATGAACCCTGCAAGATGGAGTTCTTAACTGATCATTTCCTCTCATAGCATTAAAAGGAAAAATCATGCTTTATGAAAAAAAAAAAATTCTGGACAAAGACAAGAGAAGAAATCATACTGTGAGCACGATCCTCACCTACCTCCATCCTTTTGAGAACCGATGGAACATCCTAAAAAACATCTATGAAGGTAGACCTCAAAACAGCAACTCTGAGAGACATTACTGCCATCTTCAAATCAACTATAAGCAAGAACTAAGTTCAGTATTTGTGTATTAATATGTAAACATAATGATAAAGGTTTTAAATGTATTTCTTGAAAATTGTTTTAATGTGGAAAAATCATCCAACAGCTCAGGTTTTGGGTCCATTATTGTATGTCTTCAAACTGCCTGCTACATAATAATTTGGAATCATATCAATGATGACAAACACATATCGTTCAACCATAAATTTATGACCAACTCCTCATTTATACATTCACTGTCCATTATATCAGCTCCTCTTACCATACAGGAGCACTTTGTATTCCTATAATTATGACTGATAAACAGATGGCTGTCCATCTGCTTATCTGCATACTTGGTTAGCCTTCTTTCATCCTGATCTTCATTGATCAGGACCCCACAGGACCACTACAGAGCATGTTTTATTTGGGTGGCGGGCTATTCTCAGCAGTGCTGCTGGAGTGTTTAAACCCCTAAGCCAAACAGCATCCTTTTGGCAGTGTCCTGTGTCCACTGGTGAAGGACTACAGCAGGAATCACAAACCTGACTCCTGGAGAGCGACCATCCTGCAAACTTTGATTCCAACCCTAATTCACCCCACCATATCCAACTATTGACTGCCTTCAGAGGTTTTCGGTTGACTGAATGGGGTGAGAGTTGAATTAGGGTTGAAACCTTAGGATAGAAGTTCTCCAGGAGTTGGTGACCTCTGGACTAGAGGATAACAAACATAAACTATGTAGAAACAGATGAGCTTCTGTCTCTGACTTCATATGTAAGATGGAGCATCTACAAGATGGAACAACTAAGTGTTTACTGTGGACACAGTGTTTAAATACTACAGCAGCACTGCTGTCTCTGATCCACATAACACACACTGACACACCACCACCATGTTAGTGTCTCTGCACAGTTTACTGTCTCTTGACACACATAATTATTTCCAACAGAAATTAAAAACTGTGATGTACAACTTTGAACAAGGGCAAATTTCTAGAACATTCATCACATTAAGGGCCTGATGGCCACAACTTTCAGCACAGTTTTTCACTGCATATATTTTTGACGCTGCCTCTTTTATTTGCAAAAACACAGTAATTATATAAGACAATCACATGTCATATGTTGATATATTTATGCAAGACATTTGGCTTCTCAAATATGTAATTGCTTGAGATGTAAATACTAAAAGAAGTTTCATATCTTCATGAAAGTGACCAAGGTTTTATCTAAATTTACCAAGTGCCTTTTTTTATTTATTTATTTTTTTCTTATTTTTGAATGTACTGATTTGAAACTGAAATTAAACCTTAGATCACTTTTCAAAATGGTTGCAGCTATGTGTCTGTAAGATGCAAATCTAAAAAATGTGTTATTTTATTAAATGACTTATTACAGTGACAAAAGCTGTTTTACTATACTGCATTTTACTAACAGGAGCTTATAAAAGTTATTATATATATATATATATATATATATATATATATATATATATATATATACTTGCAGGTTTGTTTGTTTTTTGTTTGTTTTTTGTTTTGTTTTGGGGTTTTTTTATAGTTTTTTTTTTTTTAAATAGGTTCTGCAGTTTCTAACCATATGAGTATTGTGCTGGTGTCTGAAAGAGTTCCTGAGTTATAAAGCTGAGAAGACAAGGTGTGATTTTGCTCTAACTGTGAGGGCATAGTTCTCAAGGGGTTAACATTTAGGAATTTAGAATAATTTGAATAGCATCACTTCCATGCAAAAAACTGGTGCCTTCATTTTTCACATTTGGCATACTAGTAATTTGGAAACACTAAATGTTCTTTACAAATTTCATGATGACTGGAATTTGCCATTTTGAAGATGGAGTGACAGTGAAGGCATTCATTTTCTTCATTCTTCCCAATAATGTTTTGAAAAGAATATTTTAAAAGGTGTTAAAATGTCAAAAACAGACTAAGCTCCTACAAATATACCAGCATTTAGTATTATTTTGTCCAGTGTTTGGTAAAATAAAAAATCTTGGTTTTGGTGCCTTCCCAAAGAAGGATGTAATTTATGACATTAAATGCCTCATACTCAGTGCAGATTTCTGTCAGATGCTGTGAGATCATCCGCTTCCAAGACCTTCACTTCTTAATGGAAAGTTAAGGTTGGCCAAAAACAATATCATTTCTTTTTCTGGAAAGAAAATCTCTAACCTATAAAAGATGGATGATCACCAGTTTGTCTACTTCCAGAAAAGAAATGCTTTAGTGTTCAGACCAGCCACTACACATGCAATGGTTTCTCAGTAATGGACCATTACTCTGAAAAAATATGCCATGAAAGTTTCTGAGTACAGTGGCAGTGCCCACTTCAGTATGACCCAGAGGCAGATTGCAGTGTATAGTTGCATGACTCACCAAGCAGAGGAAACTTATGATTTAGATTGTAGATGAATCAGCACAACACTGCCACTGGAAGTGCTGCCAAAAGAAAACTCTTCTTCTCATCAACAGATAATGTCTATGAGCAAAATGCGTCATGGCAACCACATCATTAATATTGCCTGAGGTTGAAAATTATTAGAAATAAATCTCCATTCCCTTCAAAGGAGCTTGAAGTAGATACAGATGCTCAGATGCACTAATTTTATTCTTTAAAACACATTCACATTAACATAAGCTCAACACATTAAAGAAAACTTTTTAGGTCAATCTACTAGATTAGCAATCAAAGTTAAAAGAAATAAATAAATCGCAAAAGTGGCTTTGACCTGTTAGTTTTAGTAAGTTTTATCATGCTCTCCTGGTTTTGTGTCTTATTTATGAAAACATTATCTAAACCCATTTTAGAGCATGAAAAACATCAAATCATGTCCACAGATTATCTACTTAGAATCAGAAACACTTATGAGCCACTGCACAATGAATTTCACCTTCTGTATTTAACCCCTCTGTGGCAAAAGACACATACACTAGTAAATCAGAATAGTGAGAATATCCATACAGAGCAGTGGCCAGCCCCCAAGGAGCAGTTGAGGGTTAGATGATTTGTTCAAGGGCACCACAGCTGTGAATGTTGAAGAACAAGAAACCTCTCTGTTCTTTCACTCCTAATGCACCCTATTTCCTGCCGCTCCTGGGGATTGACCTAGCAACCTTCTCTCTCAAAATCCACAAACAACTAAGTCTCCAAAAATATGCAAATACATATATATATATATACCGTGAATAGATTCATACATCTATTACAATTCACTACAAGCTCTCTTCCACTAGTGGTGCTATTCCGCCAAATGCACACAAGAATAACAATCCATCTACCCTATTGGTCCAGGTAAGATGAGCTTATAAACAAACACAAGCAAACTGAGACGCTGCAGATTTTTCTGGTTAAAAACCACAATAACGTTTACATTGCTCAATTGATTTTAATGAGTCGTTTGATGTTCAAGGGTTTTTCATGTTCAATCTGTATTTTGAGCCATGTGGAGTACAAAAACAATGCTCACTCATTCTGCCCTGCTGTAATTAAGGCATCCAGGTGACTGGTTAACATCCATTGACCTGAAAGATGCATATCTCAGATCGCCTTTGCAGGGGATCACATGTGTGTACTTGGTTTTCCTATATAGTCTCTCACTTGATTACTTCACTGATAGAGCAGGGCATCCATATTGCCACCTATATCAATGACTGGCTGGTTGCAGCATATTCAGAACAGGAAGCATGAGAGCACACAAGGATGCTTATAGAACACCTTATGAGGCTGGGGTTTCAACTGAACTCAGAGACTCCAACCCCATGGATATCATACCTAGGGTTGTTAATGGACTCAGTCTCATTCATGGCAAGCCTATCTTCAATGCCTATTCATGAGGGATTTTCAGCACTAGGTGGCTTCACTCAGGTTGGATCCTTTGTGTCATGCATGTCAGAGAGTGACCGTAACTCAGTTGATGGTGATAGCCCTATGTCAATGGAAGCATGCACACTGTTTCACACAGGTGAAGATGGTGACACCAGATGTACTCGTCACTCGACGACAGGGGACACTCACGAGGGAAGGATTGTGAATGAGTCCCCATCAGCGAACCCTCCACATAAATTGCTTTGGGATGCTGGTGGTTCACCTGGCACTGAGCTATTAAAGGGCTGCCATGTTCTTGTGAGGACAGACAATATGTCAGTAGCGGCATATGTCAAGCAATGGAGGGGAGCTGCAGTCCCGCCAGGAACACACACTGGTATGGACAGATTTTATGGAACAATATTGACTTTTTATTCCTGCGATTCACAGGGTGGCAGATCTGCTCTTGAGGAGCAATCATCTTTTTGGGGAATGGGGTGAAAACAGCGCTGTGATCCAAATGATTGGGAGTAATATGGCAGAGTAACAGTGAATCTTTCCACACTGGATTACAGAGGCTATCACTTTGTCATACACTAGTAAGGGCCTGACAGCTCCATCTGGCAGTTTTTAAGAGTCTTTCGGTTCAAGAGGTCTGTCTTCACCTCACACATTCACCAGGTTTTTCAAACTGGACACAACAGCACCTGGACAGAACTGGACAGTCCCAGCCTCTAAAGGCTTAACTGGTTTACTGTACTTTCAGGGCGGACTTGTCTGGCAATAAGGGAGTAAGAAATTTGCCATTGTTGGACACAAATGCTTGAAAGAGTACTTTTGGTTATTACTGTAACTCCAGTGTTTTCATAGCATGGTGTCTCATCAGACCACCATAAAATTCAATATCCTGCTGTCAATTCTCTATTATATTCAGTTGCTGGATTCCAGATTTGAGCTTCTAAAATAATAATTTAAAAAATGCATTTATTTTGAGTGAACAAAAAAAGAATATAACACAGTGTATGGCCTCTATCTTAACTCTTTAGAAGTTACAGATGAAGGTTCAGTTTTTTAAGTCAAGAATTTACAAAAAATCTACTTTTTTAGCAGTAGTCACAAGTAAGAGCAGGAGAGTTGAGACAAAGGCCTGATCTGTATTTACTCACTCATTAGCAACACATCCATCCAGGCTCTTGCTCAACATCATTAGAGGCTTGTTTTTAAAGATCAGATTTTCAGATGTCATTCATAATACTCAGTAAACAATTATACAGTATTAATAACAGGTTTGTATTTGTCTGGGGCTTATGACATAAAGTAAATGATGTCTATGGTTGTTCTTTTATTGTGTCACAAATTTCCTGCATGCCCAAAATGTCTTGTGCCAAATATATGTAAATCACCTTCTTTGAATATTTTCTAATTACCCAATGTAAAGAGGTGACTTTATTGTCTTTTCCTATAGTTGCAATTTCACTGGTATAAAGAGTTTTGTGCAGACCTGCAGTATGCCTCGCAGATCAATATTTATCATATTTACAGCACTTCAAAAAAAAAAAGTGCAATTATGTTAGAACAGATGTCAGGGTACAGGAATAGCCCTTAGCAACCATGTAATTACTGCAATGGGTATTTCTGCAATGCCTAACAGAAAAGAATGAAAGAGAAAGAAGGGAGAGAGAGAGAGAGAGAGAGAGAGAGAGAGAGAGAGAGAGAGACAGAGACAGAGGGGGGGGCATTATGTATAATAGTAATAACTTTGTTCAATCCACATGAAAAAGTGGTGTAATAATCTTTTATAAAGATTCACCATTAAATAAGCATTACCAGATTATTCTCTTATAAGTTTTACATGTCACTACAGACATTGCAGACAGTCTAATTAATGCTGGACAATAGATACAGGCCCATGACCCATGAAAATGTAGCAGTTAACCTTTTTCTGAAATTAATCCTAAACTCATGAGATGGCCTTTATTAAAATCCCCAATAATGTCTGTAGTGGTTACAAATCTGCACCATTTTGGACAATCCTCACTGTAATCTGGTAAAAAATCAGAGATGAGCTTGACAGCATGTCAGTCCTCTGAATGTCTGAATCCTCAGAAAGTCCTATTATTAATGAGAACAATCTGACTAATTATTGAAAATGAACCTTGTGCCAGGTACAAAGGCTGATCCTTTCCTTTCTCTCCTAATTTCAGTTGATAGATCCTGCACTTTTCAACGTGTGTGTGTGTATGTGTGTGTGTGTGTGTGTGTGTGTGTGGTGTGTGTGTGTGTGTGTGTGTGTGTGTGTGTGTGTGTGTGTGTGTGTGTGTGTGCATGTGTGTGTTACACAAAAAGGCATAATAGGCTGCATAATATGCTTCTGAAATCTGAGATAATAATGTATATTTTGTATACATTTTATATGGAGGTGAGCAGCATAGCACACACAGACAGATGTTGAATTCATTTTCTTTTCTTTTTTTCAATTTCACCTCAAATTATGCTGCAGTATCATGCATGTAGTAATGTCTAAATGAAGCTTTAAAATGTTTGTTCACAGTATTTTCCTTATAGTTAATATATTCATTCAAATGGTCTGTTTGAAAACCAATGAATCATTGTATATGTGTATACAGATCACATGTATACAGATACATAACACAGGGTCAGGGTCATATAGTGTAATAAAACAGGGTCATACAGTATTGTATGTACTATATTGTACTGTAATAATCTGCACATCAATTTTAACTGTTAATATGAAACAAAGGTATTGAGTAACTCTCATATTGCCATAGTTATTAATTAGTCAAAATACAAAATATATATATATTTATTTGTATAGCAAAAATAAAAAGGTGAACAACACATGAAACTTAGGATAAAGAGAAAAGGAGAGAACAAGTAACTAAAAGGAGAGAACAAGTTGGTAACTTAAACATGGGAGCATCCTGTAACATTTGTGTCCAACTGGTCCACAAACCTGAGTGATCACATGAAGGCGTCAGATGGCAGCAACAACATTCCAGTTTACCGTAATTCCCTATGTTCATTAACCCCTGGATCTGCAGCCTGTAACTAAGCCTGTACTAAAAGCTAAACTGAACAAGTAAGTTTTCAGCCTAGATGTTAGAAGTTATTCAGCCTAAAAGTTATTCCAGAGCTGAGGGACTTTGTATGAAAATGCTCTTCGCCTGCTGAAGTACTCGGGAGCAAGCCCATGTATGGCATAATGTGCAAGTAAAAGGATTTTATAATCAATATGGAATTTGACTGGAAGCCAAGGCAGTACTAATGAGATTTGGCTGATAGGATCAAATTTTCTAGTATTAGTTCAGTGGCTGCAACATTTTCATCTAACTGAAGTCTATTTAGGTTCCTGCTTGAAAATCTTAACAAGAGTTCACTGCAATAATCTAGCCATGAGGTGATGAAAGCATGCACTAGTTTTTCAGCAGTGTGCAAGGACAGGGCATTTCTTTACTTAGAAATATTATGAAGATGAAGAAAAGCTGTCCTTGCCCGTGTGTTGGTCAAATGATGAATCTGAATCAATTATGACACCAAGATGTTTGCTGCTGAGCCAGGAATAACAGAGAAATCAGCCAGATTTAACATCAGCCAGTTTTAGGAGAAAGGAGGAAGATGTGCAGCAACCAAGTGTTTGCACCTTTGACACAGTCCTCCATTTTCTTTAATCTAGGTTTATCATCAGGTTTGGCTGATGTATACATTTGAGTATCATCTGCATAATAGTGGTTAGTAGATGTTAATGCCATGTCTGTTTATTACTGTGCCTAGGGGTAGCATGTAAAGTGTGAACAGTAGTGGTCCTAAAATTGTTTTCTAAGACCTTAGATATAAATGGTAAATTAGTAATAGGTCTGTAATTAGACAGTAAACTCTGATCCAGATTTGCTTTCTTGATCAGTGTTTTAATAACTGCTACTTTTAAAACTTTAGGTATGTGACCTAAACCACGAGATGTGTTGTAAACTAAGAGACTATTGTTAAGAGAGGTTTGATTATAGCTGGCAGCACTTCTTTAAGTAAATTTGATGGGATTGCATCTAGAGAGCAGGTGGCAGTAAATAATTTTAATTTCCTATTTCTAACTGTAGAGGTATGTGAAAAGCTTCCATCTTTTCTTCTATATCTCTATTGGCCACACCAGATGACAAACTGTTTGGACTTAATATTATGGGTTGAGATTTCTGTCCATAAAGATATTACTAGTAAAATGTTATGGAATCTGAGGTGCAAGTACCTGTCTGAATTCGTATAAGTTTTAAGATTGTATGTTTTTGTTTTTTTCAATCAACGCAGATAAATAATCTGAGTGAGCTCTAGTGAGAGCCCTTCTATTCTCAATAAGGCTCGCCTTCCAAGCTGAGTGGAATACTTCCAGCTTGGTCAATCGTTATTTCCATTCTAATCTTCATGCTAACTGTTTTAAGGTATGAGCCTGATTGTTATATCATGGGGCAATTGTTTTTTTTGTTTTGCTTTGTTTTGGGTTTTTTTTTGGTCAGTAACTACCACAAAGGGATGCAAAGCTCCTTCAAGCATATGGCAGCCCTGCTCCAAGGCTAACTTCACTGCTAGGAGTTCCTTATCTTCTATGCCATAGTTCCTCTCCCTGGGTAACCTTGTGGGAATAAAAGGCTACAGGGTGGAGTTTAAGAAGAGTAACCACTACGCTGGGCAACACTGCCTCCAACCTCCATTTCAGATTCATCAACCTGTACTACAAATTGAGAACTTGGATCAGGATGCTTAAAGGAAGAACAAGAATGATATTTTCTGTAATAAATGATAAAATGATCAGGATTTGTCATCAGATATAATCTGATATCATCTCTTGTCGGCAGCATTGCCATGCTTTTTGTACTAGAACTGTGTGGTCCATCACAGTAATCTGTTAGCCTCAACCTACTGCTCATTCCCCAACACTATTTACACCCCGTGCGTTGCCAGGTTTAAAAACACAACAGCTGTGCTGCAGCAATGGAACCTAGCAAGAAGGTTGGTTCAACTGAAACCTAAGCTGCTAAGAAGCCTTGGCCAAGCTCAATGACCAAAGACAGAATGAAATGAGAGTAAATATTGGAGATGGAGAGGACTTTGAGCTCAGAAGATACAAGACAGACACTGAACTGGCTACTTTTCTCCTGAGCAAGAGAGCTAAATTAGCTAGGTAATTTATCACTAGGTAATTTAACCACCAGGTTAACTTCATAGGGGCCATCGTTTTAATTAATTTCAAAATTTGAGTGTGCGTATTCGTATCAATGCAGCTGTGATATAAATGCAGAGCTTACCCAAGATAGCAAGCTGTCTCAGATAGATCTGTAAAGTATTAACTCCATCTGTGGGGGGTGTATTTTTTAGGGGGGATAATGGACTTGGCTTAAACTACAACAGCTAGTCTGCCCCTTAATCTCCTCCCAGGTACTTGAAGCTGGAGATACACTCTACCTGTGCCCCATTGATGTAGACAGAAGAATGAGTGCAGGTTTTGAGTTTGTGGTCTACAATGAGCTCCTAACATGCCCTCAAATTGTTTGAGTTGGGGAAATCATGAGGTAATTGGTCCACAGGAGCTTTGAGTCGATGGTGTCCTGATGGATGAAATTGCCTTTGGCTCTGGAGTCTTTAAGGGCTGAAACAAAGACATATTTCCTACTTGGTAGGAAACCAAGACAGGTTAAAAGAAAGAACTGGTGACTAACATCTTTGTGGGTGTTAACTTCACTGGGGTTGGTACTTGGGTTCGTTCTTCCTTACACCTGGTTTACATATTCTCCACACAGTGGTAGCCAAATCTAGAGACAGGATATGATAAACACTACCTTAGCTTATTCACTACTGGGAGATGAGTTATTGAAAAACATAGAGCATTGTAAAAAAAAAAAAAAATCATTTTTCAGGATCGCCCCAATAAGTTCAAGTTTGCAAACCAGGAAAACTGGGCTATAAGGAGCACACATACAGTGCACCCAGAAGGCATTCACAGCACTTTAGTTTTTGCACATTTTGTTATGTTACAGTTTCAATTTGTTTTTCTTTCAAAATGCTTCACACCATACAGTACCTGACAAAGTGAGAAAAGTTAAAATTTCTTTGCAAATTTATAAAAAATAAAAAACAAAAATATGATGAAGCACCTTACAGCAATTACAACCTCATGTATTTTTCAGCATGATGCTACAAGCTTGGCCACACCTGTTTTTGAGAAGATTCTCCCCTGTTTTTGCAGACATCATAAGCTCCATCAGTTGGTTGGGCAGAGTTGGTGCACAACCATTTTTAGATATCTCCAGAGATGTTCAATTGGCTTCAATTGTGTCTCAATACTATCCTGACTCTGAGGTCTGCAGACAATTCTGACTATGGGACCTTCAAACAAACTTTTCTCACTTTCTCATCATGGGGTATTATGTGTAGAATTTTGCTAGAAAAAAATAATTGAATCCATTTTGGACTGTTCCTACATTCTGGATGCACTGTATCTGTTCTGGTGGGTGGCAAAGCAGTTCTGCAGCAGTAGGACAGAAAGATACATAAGACTAGCGAGAATCTGAGCCAGTTGTTGCTGCTGCAGATCCTGCTGAGGTGCAAGTTCACCTACTGACTGGGCAACACCGGACAACTGTTGTTGGTGTTGTCTTGAGAGCTGACCCTGAGAAGAACAGCCTTGAACTCTGTCTGCATGACGGCCAAGTTTTCTCCCAGGACCCAGACAGAAGTGAGACATGAGCTGAGTAAAAAAAAGAGGCTTTAAAGCAGGGCTTTGGCAAACAGGGGAAGTCAAAAATAGTCCAAGCCAATACCAGGGTAGCTAAACAAGAATAGGAGCATATATCAAACATTAAAATGTCAAAGACAGACAAGAATCCAAAACCAGAGTATCCAAGTAAATAAGGCAAAAACAAGGTTGAAAACATGAAATAGGTCATACACGTAATAAACAAAAGACAGATCATGGAACACTTTGTAATGCAAGGTGTCAAAACTTGGCACAGACCAACACAAAGGACAGGGTATATAAACAGGAATACCTGTTTATAACAATCAGGTGACTTGAATCAGTAGGGGATCACATGACTACGATCAGGAGCCATGTGAATGGCAGGATGATTCTTGACATGGCGTGTCATCTTGGGAGATGACAGGAAGCATGACAAATGCAAATGCAATTGCTCTGGATAATCTTTTATTATCAAATCTTGTTAGGATTTTAAATGATAATTGAAGAGATATGATTTGTAACTGTTTTGATGATCTGAACATCCTGAGTTTAGATTTGTAAGCATTTTATATGAACTTAAATGATCTGTTGTTTAATGGTCTAAACAATAGATCCAAAGGCCGCAGAATTCTGAGTGACTTTATTATGAACTGTAAGGAGGTCAAATGCATCTGTCAGAGATTCTAGTGAGGGCCTGTAAAATGTCACCTTGACAGCACTGATAAGGTGGTATTTTTATATGCCACAGCAAAACTCCCCACAGGCATCCTCTTTGTAAGCAGCAGAGACTGGGTTATTTGACAGTCACCTGCTATCTGCTATACTCGACTTTCTTCTATACAATATAATCTTCTCTACAGTACAATGCTATACAGTTCTTACTAATATGAGCAATTTTAGCAAACATTGATAGTTACAATGAAATGTGAAATAATAATAAACTAAATAAAACTAAATTAGCCCTAAATAAACTAAACATTATATTCAAACAGTTCAATTGTATTCACTAGTGTATATGTAGCAAGACCCTCATAAAAGCACATAAAGCACAATGGATTCATGCATAAATACAAGAAGGTACCAAACATCTGTGCAGTGAGTTACAACAGCATACAAAAGTCTATGTACTTTTATGTGCAAAATCAACAATAAAAACCTCAGCAAACTGTGAGAAATGTCAATAGTCAAATATATATATATATATATATATTTGTATTGACATGTTGATATTGACATTTCTCTGATTTAACTAGTTGGAGATACAAATACAGCCTGCAAGAGGTTTGCTGAACTTAGGGGTTGTGCGTGCTCTTAAAGTATAGTTTTATCACTGACCCTAAGAAGCAGGGATAAAGAGAAGCACTTGAGTAGCACTAGACAGTAGGCATGACTACATTCTGTGTAATAGAACTAGACAGCGGTTTTAGATATAATAAGATTTGTGGCATTTCTGTATTCTGAAACACTACAAAACATGAGTAAATAGAATGAGGCTCAGATCCAGCTTCGTTTATCTATTCCACACAGTGCTTCTGTTTATGTTGATTTATGAGTACATGTGCTTGGATGGGAGATTTCAATCATATTCTTTTATAATCAATTATGAATTTTCTGTTTTGAAATAGTATGTGAAATGTACAGATGCAGCATTTTACCAATGTCCATAGAGTCCATATGTCTAATCTAAGCTGCAAAAACAGCCTGTTTTAAATTCAACGTAATTCTGATGTCAGCAAACTAAATAATTTACGTATTTCCCCGTATTCTGACTACCGCAGTTCAGCTTCACCCACCCATATTGCAGGTCAAGAGTCTGTCAAGAGTGTTTCACGCATATTCACTGGTGGGATGTAGGGTGAGAGAGCATCCTTAGCTTATGAGGTTGGTAACTGGGCCCTAAAAGATTGGCAACATGTGACGTTGTCCAATGAGTCACAGTAACAGTTGTTTTGAGCTGATGGTATGGTTTGCATGTGGTGCAGACCCCAGCCATGAATGTCAGATGCCAACAGGGCAATGTGCAAGTGGTGATAGTTCCATACTGGTTTAGGCTGTATTCTCACTGCATGGGTGGCTCTACTAGTTTGTCCAAACACATAACTGGTCGTTGTCTGCTACGTTCACTGTAGTGACCATTTGCAGCATTGACTGAGTACCCTCACAATAATTGTATATTTTATGGCTAATGCACGGTGCCCATTTGGCTGAAGTTTTTCCAGAACTAGTTCTTTGACATATCTGGAAAGAATTCACTTTTTGCAAATTTTGTTATTACCTTATTGCAAAATGGATTAAATTAAATGTTTTCCCTAAACATTCTACACATAATACCCCATGATGACAAAGTGAGAAAAGTTTGAAATTAAAAATAAAACACCAAATATAACATGTACATAAGTATTCAAGCCTTTCCACAGTCATCCTGCGAATGTTCTATTGTAATTGGACTGATTTTGAAAGGCACACATACCAACATAAAGCCCTATAGTAGAGAGTGCAGGTCAGAACACAAACCAACCTGTGAAGTCTAAGGAATTGTTTGTAGACCTCAGAAACCGGATCTTATCAAGACACAGATCTGGGGAAGAGTACAGATAAAATCTGCTGCATTGATGGTCCTTAATGAGTATAGTTTTCCTCCATCATCCTAAATGGAAGAAGGTTGGAACCACCAGGACTCTTCATAGAGCTGTTGCACAGCCAAACTGATGATTGTGGTAGGAGAGCTTTAGTCAGGGAGGTGACCAAGAAGGCAATGGTCGCTCTGTGGAGAGAACCTTCCAGAAGGGCAACCATTTCTGCAGCACTCCACCAATCAGGCATTTATCATAGGTGGCCAGGTGGAAGCCACTCCTCAGTAAAAAGCACATGATAAGCTCCATCTGGAGTTTGCCAAAAGGCAGCTAAAGACTTTCAGTCCATGAGAAACAAAATGATTGAAGTTTTAGGATTGAATGACCAGCATCATGTCTGGAGGAAACCAGGCACTGCTCATCACTTAACCAATACCATTCCTACAGTGAAGCATGTGGTGGCAACATCATGCTATGTGGAGGTTTTCTGCAGCAGGAACTCAGAGACTAGTCAGGGTCGAGAGAAAGATGACTGCAGCAATGTGCAGAGACATCTTCTCCAGAGCACTCTGCCTACAGAGATGAGGTTCATCTTCCAACAGGACAATGAGAGCCAAGATAACAGGAGTGGCTTTGGGACAACTCTGTGAATGTCATGAGTGCGAGCCAGAGACTTAGACCCGATTGAACATCTCTGGAGATATCTACAAATGGCTGTGCACCAATGCTCCCACATCCAATCTGATGAAGCTTGAGGTTCTGCAAAGAAGAATGGGAGGGATATCTCAAAAACAGGTGTACCAAGCTTGTAACATCATACTTAAAAGACTTGAGGCAGTAATTCCTGCCAAAGGTGCAGAAGTTTGAAACAAAGACTGTGAATACATGTTATATTTTTCTGT